>VXBW01001556.1:491005-579400 GCA_013400375.1 Thinocorus orbignyianus
AAAAAAAAAAAAAAGAAAAAGCTCAAATCAAAGTTCAGAGCTAAATACTGCATTCATACCAGGGGTCACCTAAGCAGATGAAGCCAAATCAATATTATAAAAATAAATAAATTAATCTTATATTCTTACAATGCAATTTAAAAAACCAGCATGTATTACAGCTGCATCCACAGTGTTTGCCTACCAAGTGCTCAGATAGGAATGAAGGAGAAGGAAGCCTGGATTCAACAAAGTGCTGCAGCATGTACTAACTTTCCTCATAAAAAGTGTCCCGAAGTAATAAAATTAAATCACCTCAATGGCTTGTAATAGAACTTTAACTCGGCTAAAGCTTTCAGGTAAATCTGCCTAGACCTTTCCCTGACAGTGAGTTCACAGAAAAGACAGACAGCCTCTTAATATTAAAAAGGCCAAATATCATTAGGAATAAGAACCAGAATAATTAACTCTTTAGGACAGAGAAAATTCAAAGTGATTAGATAAAACAGAAAATGCATGAGAAATGGATTTAGGAAAGATTTCCCTCTTCCTTCTCTGCTGTTCCAGGCTGTTCCTCTCCCTCAATCCCTGTGTATCTAGGGATTGTGGCAAGTCCTGCCCTGCCCCTAAGCTCCTGAGAAAACGTCATGCAATCAGGGGTTTGCCAGAGTTGGAAAGGACCTCTAGGGATCATTTGGTCCAACTGTCCTGCTAAAGCAGGATTGCCCAGAGCATATCACTCAGGACCATTCTATGATTCTATGACTTATGTCCTTTCTGTCTCTCAGAGCCCTGGAGGGAAGGGTTTATCTTCCCAGCTCCACTCAGCATCTCCTGGTTTCCCTGTGCTGCAGGTTCTCTCCTCACTCACAGTTTTCACACTCCTCTGCTGTCTCCCCACAGCCCTCCCAGGAGTCCTGAGTGGTGGCATCCCCTATATTCCCCCTGCTTGACCCTCTCCTTTGGGTGTGACTGAACAAACGAGCTGCACAAGCTGCCATGAGGCCTAAATCCAGGAATCATCAGATGCTTTGATAGCCAAAAATCTCTCAGTGAAGTGTACACAGTGCATCCATAAATCTCTATGCGGGACCTGCAAGGAGTGATGCTCTTGTTTAAATCTATGCCCCTCAGAAGTCCCATCGATTTCAAGAGGATGACTTAGGTGTGTGAAGTAAAGCACATATATTTTGCGGGCTGTAGGTTTAGCTTTCATAAAAAGTGATAAAGGAGATTTACAGCATTGCTTTTTCACCTGGGTTTTTACCCCATTTGTCCAGCTGGGGAGAAAAATGACCACAGCTAGCCGGTAACTACGGTGAGTGTTTGAACAGGCTTTCTCTACACCAGAATATGAACAAAGTAAAAACTGCCTGAAAATTTCCTATTTGCAGAGATTTTATACTGCTTTCCTTTCTTTTCAATGTCCCAGCCAACACAATGATCCTCTTAGATCAAGCAGTGAAGATGCCTAACGAATGACAAATCTGCCAAAATACTTTGCAACTGAAACAAGAGGTAGAAATAACTACAGATACGTATCCTTTGCTCCCAGTTACATGAAACCAAACTGTTCCAAATCCTGTGTTTCCACAGAGTTGGTTTTACTCATTTTTACTACACAGCGGAGAATAAATAATTAGGCAACACTGGTTAAAATTCTGTAAGCAATGTTAATTTATCTACATTGCAGTTATCTTGTCTTCTAATTTACTATTAAGCTCTTTAATACTTTACAAAGTCTGAAATCCAGTGCAAGAGAATCAATTTTGGTATGAACGCTTCAGCTGAGGCATTTGTTGGGGTTGGGATTTTTTCGGAGTGATTAAATACTTAGTGTAATCTGCCATCAAATTATTTTTGGAGTCTAAGGCGATTTCTAATTCTGCTATGCACTTTGAAGCATACAAAAGGTGTTATACAAATCAATATGGGATCGTATTGATTTTATTCATGCTTTAAATATTAGGGATAAGGCGGGGACAGAAAAAAAGGTGGACTGAGATCTACTTTTTCATGCCAGAAAATAGCACAGCTTCAAGAATTGATTGGAAATAAATAAAAGCTAGCCTCAGGTGCACATTTTATATTCCCAGAGATGGTTTTGAAACATAATAAATTATTGGAAACAGAGGCTTCAAATCCAGCAAATTAAGTCAAAAAGCCCTCCAAGGCCAATACCACTTATGCTCTGCACATTACTGCCAAAGATAAAGCATTCATTAAGGCTACACACTAAAGATAACATGAGCATTTGCAATATCAAAAGAAGCTGGGTCTTTGGGAAAGAAGTGAAATGATCTATTTCCATTTCTTTAGCATATGTGGCAGACTGCTTTTAGATACTCTTTTCAAAACCCATACAAATCAATATCCTGCATTTAAAATGTATAGACCACATAAATACACTAAAAAAAAACCCCAAACCTGGGGAGAATGTACTGTCTGAACCCAAATCCAAGGTCAGATAATCTCAACTGAATGCGGCTGGAAAAATTCCAGTCCCTATGAATGAAATGCTAATAAATTGCATTGCAGTAGTCACTGTGTAAAGAGAATGTTAAGTTTCTTCCTTAAACACAAATTGGATCCCTTTTACTCAAAATATATTCACTGACGATTTAGCTCCATTATGCTGCATCATGTCTAATATTCCATAAAGTATATTCTGAAAAGAACAATTTGTTTTCTAATATGCCTAATGGAATGTGATTTACGATCCTAAACACAAATTGGTCAGCTTGCTCAAGATGCCTCTCTCTGCAAACAGTGAGAACTTGTTTTAAAAAGATTTTTCGCTTGAACTGAAGGAAAAATTAGCTGAGTAAGTCCTCCTTGAGAAGTGCATAAAACCATGTACTCAGATGGCAGTGAACTTGACATGAAATGAATTTAAAATTTAAGGGGAAAATAACACATTTTATACGTCTAATAATTTATAAAGAAAAGGACAGGGGTTTAAATTTTCCTTTTTGTGACTAACTGTAATTGTTCCTTTGACACAGCCTGGTTTGAATTTATAGTTGGAATGAATGTAGCATCAGAAAAATAGGCCTGAAGAGCTCAGTTAAGTATTTATAGAGCTACTAGAATTATCTATATACTGCTTAAAAATTGTGGAGTATATACACATTAAATTGTAACTTTATAACCTTTTCAGTGTAGTGAGTAAGATTTTAAGTTGTCGCTCACGTCCTGATCTTTTTTATTACTTCAGTTCTTTCAAGCACTGGAAATAGAAATGCCTGGCATTATTTACAACCAAAATTGACTTGCGCTCATCAGCAGTTCTGAGATTTAAATCTAAAATCAAGACTTTCTAAACGTCACTTGAGCCTAATGACGCAGGATTTGGGGAAAAAATTACAAGCATGTATAGAAACATATTCCCAGGTATAAGAACAGATAGGGAAACTAAAAACTAGTGGAGAGATTTTTGCTTGCTTGAATGGGCTTTGGTTTAGACTGTATCATATCTTCACATGCTGTTGGTCAGGCTTCGGAATGGTTTCTCTAAGATTTAAGGGAAAACCACTGTAAAATCTAAAGTAAAAACCACTTCTGAACTCTCAAATATTTGAAATGAAAAACCTTCTGTTTCATGGCTGTTCTGATTTGTACATTTATAGAAAGATTGCTTTCAGCTGCACTGTGTTTTCAATACAACTGAAAAAAAAATCACAATTTCAAAACCATGTGACTTCTTTTTAAAATTTGTTCACACTTATCACTGTTGGAATATTGGATTACAATATTCTTTTCTAAGAAGTTAGTTCCAAGTGTAGACAAAATCACAAATATCTTACTGAAGACTGTCAGAGGAATTCTGGTTGATGAAAGCCAGGATTATTCTTGAACTATTTTAAAACCAGAAGTTAGATGTTCTGTAATGTTTTCTTAATTCTTCTTACATTGTAACTTAGATAAATATTATTAGCTACTTTATCAGTGCAATGAAAAGTCTGCTTTCCTGCCTTCTTGTTACGCACTAATAGAGTTACTCTGCCACAGCAGTACAGAATTCTGAACAGCACACGTGGAAAACTAGAATGTTAAGAAATATCACTGAAGTGCCAGTATGTCAAAAGAATGATTTATAAAGCCACGTTTGCGCTAGCCTACAATGATATATGTATTTCAATGGATCAGACTTCAGCCAGACTGTCAAAAATCAGTATTCCATTTGAAATAGATGTATTTCGCTGACATCAAAAAGAGTGTATCAGGGAGTCTTCTCTTCCCCCTTAAGTTCTTAAGTGCCAAACTAAGATAAGCAAAGAAACCAAAGCTGCAGTCCTCTCACTATAAATAAGAGGCAGCTGCTGCCAAGCTATCGGTTGTACTGTCAGTGAGGGGCTCAGGCTTTTCTATTAACTCTCTCCATTATGAAAAAAAAATAAAAAATATCCTAAGTCATGCCACCTCTAGGGAAAGAGAAGCTGTTTAGTTCTTAGAATGTTTATTTATATCACATGAATGCATTGTAATAACTTCAAGGTAGTAATTTCAGGGAACTACTGTATTTGGGTAAGGGCCTTTATTTATATTATATATTTCTGCACATTTAGACCAAAGAACGTGTGTTAGTCCCATGTTCTACGAGGTATCATACCTGCTATTCTACCGTTCAACATTTTGATTAAAAATTGGTAATTTTTAGCACCTTTAGAGACCCCAGGCTCTCTCTTACCATGCTGAGTTGATGCCACTGTGGGTTCCACATCTATTTCTTTAGAGAAGGCATCAGGCTTAGACTGCCAATGAACCTTGACTTTGTAACAAAAGAATCTAAACCTACGCTATCCCAAATTCTAATTTTATGTTTCAAACAATGTATTCAAACAAGTATTGACCAGTTCCTGTCAAGAGAGAACACAAGTTGGCAGTTTCCAACCTACAGTAAAAAACACTGCAGTAACATCTGAACTTAAATCTGAGCTACTTTAACACCTGACTTAATGAAACAGTGACCATTGCCAAAGAGTATTCCGTCCCCAGCAGGTCCAGCCCCCTCGTTGAGACATTTCAAGGCACACCTGAAAATGTCAAGCACTTTCAGACTCAGGCACTTGCCCTGGATCCTCCTATGAGTTCATCATCACGGATGACAACTTGGGAACTTTTAATGCTCTACAAACATTCTCCAAAGATTAACTCAAGGTCATTGTACTCATATCTCCTTCTATTCTAAACCACAGCAGCTGTGAAGGCAGGTTGTACTCAGCAATTGGTTTAAAAAGCTCTGTCACTTGTCATTTATCTAATCTACAAACTAATAAAATAGTGCAAAAAACCCATCCTCAATATATATTCAAAATATTAGATGGTTTTCTTCATAGAAGATGTGCACGTATGTAGTAAATTATACAGCATAATCACCACAATCTCTAATAAAATGCTTATATAAAGCAATGGTATCAAACCACAAAGCATTTTCCTGTGAAGAAAATGTGAAGGTCTTTCAGCTACTCCATGTCTGAAGCTCTATTGAGTCCAGACTGAAGGAAGTTACACCCTTAAACTTAATTTCTTTATATTAAGCCTGGTATAACCGATGTACTAATGGAAGTAAATGAAAAGAAATAAATATGATCAAAGCAGAAGGGATTTTGAGATGAAATGAAGAGCAACCAGTAGATCTTCAATGGATTCAAATAAGGGAGAGTAAACAGCAGAAATTAATTTAAGAAATTCTGATCAAGCTGAATCCACAATGAAGGGAAGCCAAGCAAAGGAGCATTCAAATATAAAGAACACATACATACATGTGAAAGACACAGCTGGCTCATAAGTGTAGCTCTATCATGTACAAAAAGCTTCCCATGCCTCTTTAGATACACAGAATTATTTAATTTCACATTCTAGTATATATTATAGTAAAGACACATTAAAAGAAACAACATGTTAGAGTGAATAGCCTTTCATTTTAACAGGCTAAGAAGAGAAATAGCCCAAACAAAGGCGCTAGTGACCTTATACGTAGAGATTCCCTGGTTCTACACATCTAATAGCAACATTTACCCACAGAAATACAACGAACTGCAGTAACAGCATGGTCTTGCCTCTGAGCGTACCGAGGAAATTAGCGTAGAGGATCACTTAGAGGAGTCCTGACAAAGCAATCACGCAATATAAAACCACTCTCCTTGATCAAAGAAGTTTCGTAAAGTGTTTGCAAATTCTCCCACAAATCTAAAGTAAATTCGCAGTCATGTATACGCGTACGCAGAACCCTTTCTTGATTTTGTCACTTGGAGCATACAGCTGTTGATATTACAATTAACCTAATCAAAATGGCAGGCCAAAAGTATTAAGAATTCAAATTATATATTCTCCATTTCATATTTCAGTTAATTTTTATAAAATAGCTACCGCCTTCTAACTCTAAGAAGCAGAGCACGCAACAGATTTGCTTCAAATTGCTACCATGGATAGCAATCGCTTCGGGTCTGGAGAAAAGCTGGGCTGCAAGGAAAAGGAATTTCTTCCCTGCTAAAGATGCCAGCTGAAAAATGATGCAAAGCAATGCATTTGGTGTGATCATCCAGCAGTGGCCAGCTTAAACCCCAGGAGAAGGAAGGCGAACCTTTGCTGCCACTGCTTATCGCAAAAATAAAACATTCTCCCCCAAGAAACCTTGAGCCCCAAACCCTTCACTTGCTCAACCTCACTGAATAGGAAAGAAATAACAGAAATACTGTGCCTGTGTATGTGTGTGAACCACCTGAAGCCCTGGGGAATTTCAGGTTTAATCCAAATCAGCAATTTCATGCAGCGCCCAACTCTGGCAAAACGTGGGCTCGTTCTTAACGTGCCCGACGTTGGAAGCATTACATCTGCTATCAAGTTCGGAGGAGATATGTGCACGTTGATCGAATTAGGCAGATTGTTACCTCCTGATGGCAAGAAGGGAAAAGAGAAGAGGAATGAAGGCTACCCTGTGCCAGCGAACAGGCTGGCAGGTACCCAGATACGCCGTGCTATCAGCGCGCAGCGAGTGTCATGTTGGATATCAGTAGTTAAGAGTGAAGGAGCATGGGTTTGATGCAGAGTAATTCTGGGCAGGACAGCTACTCATAGGAGAAGAGACTTTCACCTAGCAAAGCTCAGCGTTAGCCAATGCACCTTCAATTTTTTTTTGTGAAAACAGCTCCCAAACAGCTCAAACAATAATGCGCACAACGACAAGCTGCAGGAAGATTTATGATCATACCGGGCTCGGGCTTATTTTATAGCTGCCATAT
Organism: Thinocorus orbignyianus; assembly: GCA_013400375.1. Lineage (NCBI taxonomy): Eukaryota > Metazoa > Chordata > Aves > Ciconiiformes > Thinocoridae > Thinocorus > Thinocorus orbignyianus. The sequence goes on from VXBW01001556.1 coordinate 498,229, forward strand.
GAGATTGTATTTCTGGAAAGAAGCGGCATTGATAAAGAGGTTTAATTGTCTGTCAGCATGCCTTATGCTGCAGTTACTTCATTTACTTCAAGCCTGAATCTCATTACTTCTTCAATTCTCCAGGTTCCCCTCCATCTCGAAGTGGGTGCTTAATTAGAGAAACCCTGGTAATGCAAGCGAATGCAGCAGCCTTACGCTTTTCTCTCCCCCTGTCATCTTGACAAATCTAATAGACTATTGATTTTCCATCCTCAAAGAGATCAGGCTCCACTTTTACCATTCAGTCACGATATTAGCTGTCCATTAACTCCAATTCCCCGGCTTGACAGCTTGTGGACACCTCCAAGGCTGCTCAATCAGCCAGTCAACACCCAGACAACAACGCAATTACCAACCCCTTCTAGCCCCTAGCCCAACTCTTAACCTTCCACTTTCTTTCCCTTCCCGAGAAGTTTTCATTCCTATTTTGGTATTTCGTAGTTGTCAACTTAATAATACTATTGCTTATTTAATTACTGTGCTTGAAAGGAAACATATTTCTGATTGACAGGATGATTGTGTTATTCCCTGGCAAAAATCATCATTTTTAAGTGAAGTCAGTCCCTCCATCTCTGCTGCACCTGTAATGGCTTGAAACTAAAGCAAGCGCTATAAACATTTGGTATTTGTCAGAGGAAATAAATTTGTCAAATCTCATAGCTCTTCATTAACTTCAGCTGTGCAATTTATCCTGCCATTTCAAAAATCACAGCCAGGAATGATTAGTCCATTAAAGAGATCACTCAGTATTTGGTAAAAAGAGAAGATGGGTGATAATTTTATGGTTCCCCTTTGCTTATTAGCCAGTTCATTTTATGAAACTACAAGGAATGGTTAAGAATTCTTTGACACTTGTTCTCCCCTCTAATATTTTGGTATTAAAATGTGCATTTAGCTAAATTAACTCTGCATTACTGATATACCTGTTTTTTACACACATTAAAGCCCCAAGCTTTTCTTTTTCTTTTCTTTTTTTTTTTTTTTAATTTTTTTTTTTTTTTTTTTTTTTTTTTTTTTTTTTTTTTTTTTTTTTTTTTTTTTTTTTTTTAGCTGCTGACAATCACCAGTGCTTATCAGCCCACGGTATTTCTGCCAATTGCAAAATGAACGCCCTAAGTATTTCACTCTGAGTTTTAATAGCTTGTAACAACTGCGGCATGAATGACCTCAGTTTGTTAAGCACAGCCATGCAATTTGGCACGAACACAAAGAAAACACTTGTAGCTTATGAGAACATCCTTATATACACAAAGTGTGTACAGAAAAGTCACTGCTCATGATAATCTCATCTATGGGAACGCAGTTTAAATACTATTTTTTGTTGTTGTTTTAGACTAATAGATTGACAAAACCAAACAGCTTGCCTTGGTTTACTCTCTAATCACAATGTTACAGGACTCATGATATTCTTTAAAGCTTTTTGTTTGCGAGATTTTTATGAGAAATGGGGCATTTTGGTGTTCACTCAAGTTTTGCCTGCCACACTACATCTGACTCAAGTATTTCACAGCTGAATTCTAAGCAGTACCTAATTCTATATAACGCCGCCTTTCATTACATGATGATTACAAGGCACGGCATTCTCACTGCGTGTACCAGGGCATGCAGTCAAGCAACAGTGATTACTTTGGATAATGTACATAACAAGAGTGGAAATACTTTTGTTCTTTGGTGAGGGGATGAGTAGTTTTTTCAATGTGAATTATCATTCAGCTTCAATGAATAAATGACTGGTTTTATATACCTCATCTTGAATACAGAACGTTCTATTTTAAACAACAAATACACTCCCATTTATTACTAATAATTACTAACAATAAAATACTAACAATAGTAAAATCTTTGATAAGAAATTAGAAAAGGTCTTGCAGTGCATATTCAATTAACCAGTGCACTGTTTTATCTGAGTCACATTAAACAGGACCATATAAACATGATTTCTGCAAACCTGCAATGACGACCTACGTATATGGGAAAAGATTTTGTAACAGAGATGTAATTTCAAGCAGTAATGATATTAGCTTGCCAACAAATCTGCTCAATATGCAACTCATTCAAGTAATTTAAAAAGTCACTGCTTGATTTATGCAAAAATAGCCTTTATGTCCATTTATACAGGTTTTACTATCGCTTATAATCAGCCTTCAGCCTGATTCAATAATCTTTAAATAAGTACTACTGAATCTGCGAAAGTAGGCACAAAGTCAACAGGACTACAGGGGTGCTTAAAGACTACCAAAATGAGCTAAGGTTGAAAAAAAAAAAAAGCCAACAGGCAAGAGAGAAGCCTTCACTGAAAGAAGTAAATGTGTAATTAAAGACTAAAAAATTAAAAGGAGGGACTGTTCTAAATAATACATTCTATTTCTAAAAACTTTGCACAGTCTTTTTTCATCTGCTGACCTTACAATTGGGAAAATTGCTGTAGTCCTTTTAATAAAAATTACATTTCTCATTTGCAGCCTTCAAATCTGTTTCATCTGGAAACTCTTTCACTTATTCCCTGTGGGTGGAACTCCTTCTTTAGACCTTTAATTAGGTGGTGTTGGTTTGACCACTGTAGCTTAGATTTAGTTTAGTATCCTAACGCTAAAACGGTCACTTGTGTATTTGTGCTCCAATATTGACCCTACAAATTGGTCTCAGAATTTGTTACAGTCATTAGAAGTATTGGGTTTTTTGTTTCCCCACCTTGTTCCAGAGTTCACTTTGGTGTTTTTTTTTTTTTAAGGCAGCCAATACCGTTCTTTGATGGACCTTGATTTTATTGTCTCAGAATTCACCACTGCTCTTTTAATAACACTGAAAAGAGAGGAAAAAAAAAAAAAGGTTCCCAGAAAGTACAGAAAATTCACTTACATCTGCAACGTTCTACTTCACACATCTCAGTATGTGTTTCTGAATTAGCATTGCTACAGGTTACAACCACAACTTGTTGCTATGATTTATCTACTGAATATTTCATGTCGTTTTGATACTATCAGCGATAAGATATTAATGAATTGTTTACAGGCATTATGTCAAAGACCAGTGAATAATTTCATCCTTTTGGGAATGTGTTCGGAGTCAAAATAACAAACAAACCAAAAACCCAATGACAAATACACAAAAGATATCTCCCAAGAGAAGATCTCTTTTGATTTCTGGTTTACTTCAGGGTGGAGACTTAGGGTCATATTTTAATGTTGATCCCTAACTTAGGGCACTGTTGCTTCGTAGTGCACTTTGGTTTGAATTTTCATTTGCATGCAAATAAGTCTCTGATTTATGGCACTGGTAAAGATATTACTCAATGACTTCTATTTTTCAAAATTGCTTTCAGGGTATGTAAAATTAGATAAGCAACAGTTTTCTCTGAGCCTGCATGCTAGTGGAATCCAGTAAAGTTTAAAGCCTCACCCATTTATTTTTGCTAAGTAAGTATTTAACTTTTATATAAAAATTGTGGGTTTAAAAGAGCTTATTTCTTTAAAAATATGAAGAAATAGATCTGTACTTTAAGAAGCTTGGTATCTTTTATTATCTTGTTCCCTGTCCAGGGTCTTCATATGTACTTCGCTTCCAAGAGACTAAGGGATTTGTAGTAATACTTGAAACTCTCACCCAACTTTTAATGGAGTTCAGTCATTAGTAGAAAAAACTACACCTATGAACTAAAGGAATTAAATTAAAGCAATAACTAGGAATAATGTTATACTGTTCTTCAACAGAAATCACATTTCAAAACTAGTTTTTCAACATAACCAGTTCAAAGCTGCTTTTACAGAGTTTTCTTTATGTTAAAACAACCATAAGCCATGTCCTAATAAAGGATAGATCTACTGAAGAAATTATAGTGTTAATTTTTATCCACGTAAATCATGATTTTCCATAACATCTTCTGTGCCTATATAAATTACTTGGAAAACATGCTAACAATCAATGTCTCAAAGTTCTTTTACCATATTTAAGTTCCTACTGCACTAATTACCAACTATCACATTTAAGCTTCTGGTTGCTTACTCATTAAATCCAAAGGAAAGTGAAAGGAGTAAGGAACAGTAGGGAGGGCAGCACAAGAATGTTTTGTAAGGAAATTTCTTACATTGCGCTTCCACGCTGGAAGGGGTCTCGGATCTGCTGGTCTGACATACTCACTTAATTAGAAATGAAAATAATCTTTGCATGCACATAACATGGTGTGATTCACAGAGCTTCATTTTATCTGTCATGTTAGCTCCAGATGAAGAAATGCTGTCATTAGATGACTGCGCTTCAGATGAAATGAGTGGGCAATCACTAATTGCAGCTCAAGGCTGAATTTTCTCGCAGCCACCCTGCTGTACGGGAGGCAGAAGATGGAAACGATGTCACCATTAAAACTGTCACCACTGCTTCTGTTCTGGTGATTTTGTGCCCATGGAAGGGTCAACAGAGAGGAGAGGTGGGATGAAAAAAAAATGAGAAAAACAGCATCTCCGGCCAGCAGAAAAGGGGAAATGCAGGAGAGAGTTTGTCAGAAGCTCTGTAGGTGGGCTTCGGTTTCTTTCATTGCTCCTGCTACCCATAGCTTTTACCACATCACTTAACAGACTGATACACAGCCCAGATGCTGGAACTGTATGATCTAATTATGCAGAGCATTATGTTTTGAAATGAGCAATTTATATTGCAAAGTGCAGACTGAAAATAATTTGGTTTCAACACTCTTCAAAATACAAGCCTGTCATTTATTGTGTATATGCAGTTCCTTTTTATGAAAAAGAATTCTTGTACTTAAATCTGCTTTTTTTTTGGGGTTTGTTTAGATTTCCCCAGGGCAACGACCAAATTAATATGTTCCTCATGGGAAAACACATGTTGGTAATAACACCGTAGACAAATTAGGTAGATAACCTGGAATCACAGCCAAAAGTAATCAGATCAGTGCTGAGTTCTAGGACAGAAACTGCTAAGTTTTGCCTTCTGCAATATTTCTAAATTAGGTTTCCTTGCATGACCTAAAGAAAGTATTGCAGGAGACTTTATGCAGAGCACTCTTACTAGTGAAAGGAGATTATCTTTACTGCATAGAGAAATAAACTTTTAGGTTTAACTTCAAAATCAGTTATTTCAAGTGGAAGGTCTCAGGAGTGGAAGATTTTTGAGTTGCAAACCAGGTCCAGCACTAGAAGAAGTATGGAATTGGGAATGCATAAATGGTCTGTCTTCACTTCCACCTGTTTCTTGAAACTACAGTCAGGAACTTGTCTATCTGTTAACCAACGGAGTTTTCACCTTGAGCCACGGATAGCTAAGCCACGGAACAGTAAACCATGCTGTTTCCAGTCAGCCTAAATTTCCTGTGCTCCCTTATAGCCTATTATGCTGGCTACAACCCCTGAGCTGCTCTAAATAAATCTTCCTCTATTTTGTACTCAGAGTCTCCAGAAGCCTAAGACAGTTATGCTTCCCCTCCCTTATATATTTACAGCCCAATTCTTCTTTCTTTACGGCAGCGTAAATCAAGGGTCACTCCAATGAAATCAGCACATTTGTGCTGATGTAAAAGAGGCAGTCGAGATATATCAGGCCCATTGTTCTGATTATGTTAAAAGAAAAAATTGTTATTGCCAGACATCAGATGAGTACAAAACACTTTCTTCAACATTAGATACCGTTAAAAGTAATTCAAAGTTTGCTGATTATTTCGCATTTTTATGCTCCCATAAGCTACCTATACAATATTTACTTCCTTCTCCATCCTTCTGAACAGGCAGAAAAGGTTTTGTTCACCTGAATATATTTGCCAAGACAGAAACACAGAAGTGATCACGCAAATCATGAATTAACTCAATATCTTATTTTATAATTAAGCACCATCTATTTAACATAATCCATTTACACAGAGAAGACAACTTCTTAGTACAAGTAGGTGCTAAAAAAGACGCAGAGATCGGAATATGTATATTTACAGAGAGCAGATGATTTCTTCCACTCTTTCAAGTCCAGAAAAATGATGGAAGAAAAAGGTAAGTCTCGAATTCAAAAAACAGGCAATTTCCAGCCACGGTGGAAAGCTTTTTGCCCTCTGCTGGAAGATCATCACGACCACCAAGAGCCCTGAGAAAAAGAGGGGCCTCAGGCCACATTTTACAACCGACCATGTTAAATCACACCATCCCACCGTTGCACAAGACTGCCATCATACCACTTCTAAAACCAGTAGAAGAAAAATACCCCTAAATCAATCATATTACGTATAAAACAAAGAAACTCTCGTTTATAGAATCCTTATAACCTGGCTGTCTTGGTATATGACACCTTACAGAGCACCTCTAAATAAGCATGTGGGAAAAGCAATCTAAGTAAATGGTTTTAAAGACAGGTTATTTATTTATTACACAAGACGCAACTTCTCACATTATTGCCTCAAGTAAAATGAATGCTGATAATGCTCCCATCCCTGAAACTGAACACATTTATATTAAAAATGTAGAAAGTACAGTATACACTGAGGTGCAATCTATTGACTATGTCAGTAATAGCAGCTTTTTCATTTTTACCCTTGTAATAGAAGTCATTGCTTGCATTCAGAATGTATTGTCAAGCTTTATTAATCTCAGTGCAGAGGCCATCCTGGGCCTTGAAAGCTATTGATTTTTTTAAAGAGATGGTATTCTTTTTCTATGGCCTACTTGAGATCTATTTCAGATCTGTCATAAAAAGGAACCTCAAATTGCAGGACGACTTAAACAACGCTTACCGATCGCTCATGTGTTTGAAGTCTCTTCCTTAAAAAGCTTGAAAACGAATTATAGTATTTTCAATTTAAAAAAAAAAAAAAAAAAAGCTTCTTGGCAGGTTGGCAATTACATTGTAAGATGCTTCTTTGTCTTATTATTCTCACATGAAAATTGATTATTAAACACTGAAGGTGATATCCTCTGCAGAGCTGAATGCATGATCTAGAGAAAGGCTTAAGAAACATCCCTCTGAGCCCTGTAAAAAGACCAGTCATTTTGGTGTCTTAATCCCGGAGCTGAAATTCTGACCCTAGTGAGGTCACTGGGAGTTTTGTTATCTACAGGGATATTTGGTTGTTTTTTTTTTAAACCTGCAAGCGCACACAAGAAATATTTATGCTACAAGAAACCCTGATATGACTTGGTCTGCTCCTTTCTGAAACAAAATGCCAGGTAAAACTGTACATACTGAGGAAAGAGGTAATTTTTATGAAGTATGGTATCTGTTTCTGCACTTGTTTTTTCTCCAATAGCGTAATAACTCCTCAAAAATCATCATTTAGATTCAGACTTATAAACATTTCCCAATTTGCAGCACTAATGTGGTAATAATCTTATAGCAGATAGCTGCTTTTCTTGTCTATTAACTGCTGAGGGTCAGGAGACAGAAGATCAAGGTCTTACTACCATTTCAAAGACCACCGGTCTTCTGATGTGCCCCTCACCTACCTGCATCCTTGTTTCTGCATCTGATTTCAAACATTATTTTTTCAAGTGATTTACATGAAAGATCCTACACAACTCTTATTGCCATGAACAAGGACCCAAGTTTAGCTTATATTACTCAAACAGAAGATTTTATATAGCGTGCGATGCTTGAATTCAAAACCACTAATAGTAACGAAGAGTGGTGAAGACACTGAAATATGAAAATAACTATTCAATTGTCTTTATGGCAAACATTGATAGTCTGAATGGCTTGCATTTGGCTGGACTTTATGCTTCTATTGGTAGAAAGCCAAAATTTTATGAAGAGACTCCAGTTTTTCGGCTTTACATTCAGGTGGCATAGACAGGGTTATCAACTCGGTCTTACTACTGGGATATAAAATAAAATCACTCTACAGGACTAGGTACTCGCTGTTGAAACTCAGTTCCTGTGAAAGCTTGATAGTTTGTGTGTACTAAGTTAATGGGAACACTGAACAAGATTCAACTTGGCATCTTTCAGTTATTAAGTCACGTTGGAAATAAAAGAAGCAACTTCAATAGCAAAGTACTGAGACTTAAATCCTGCAAGTGATGTGCACAAAATGAAACACAGAACAGAAATAACTAACAGAATAAAAGCTAGTTCAAACTCCTTGTGATTTACAATTGAAATTTGATAAGCCAACATGCGTTTCAAACAATCATTTTGGTGATTTTTTCTTTTAGGCTTGATTTTTAAGTTTTCTTTTAGAAAGATGAAGGTGGTTTCAAAAGTTTAATTGTAAGAATCTCGTTCAAAGCAATACGATACAAAACTATTCTGCCTTTGTGCAAAGCTGGCAAATTGGAAAACCACTTCTTAGGATAAAGTAATAATCTGTCATTATATCAGAAGACAATAACTTGTCAAGCTGGCAGCTCCCCATTTAATAAATTTATTTGCGATTACTTTGGGGGGAAACGTTGCTGACAGTGAGTTCAATCAACTTATTTTCCAACAATGTGCTTTAACTTTCTTGCACCATTGCTTGCATATAGGTGGCACTAAAGGTATAAAATCAATTAATGTAATCTATTTATTATCACAGAGTCACAGAATATTCATGGTTGGAAAGAACCTCTGAGATCGAGTCCAACCATACACACACAACCACCCCCACTCCCCCCCCCAATCTCAGCCACTAGAGCATGCTCTGAATTATATTGCAGTTCTTAATCTATTTTATTTACGGTATATGTTATAGCTCAAATATTGTCATGGTTTACTACATTTGTTCATTTTTGCACATTCTGCAAACATGACAGATTATCAACTGTGATTCAACTTCCAGAAAAATTTTCTTTTAAGCTAGAATTCCCAAGAAGTGTCCCATTTTCATCTTGGAAATAAAAAGGTATCCTTTACTAGACCTTTGACAATCAAACTGGTTTTCTTCCATATGAGTGGAAACTCAGATAAATGTGTTGAGTAACCTTTGAGAATAAGTTATGCTTTTTTTTTTTTTTTTTTTTTTCCTTTTCAAAATGGGCTCATGTTAAAAAAAAAAGAAAATAAGGAAGCCTTCTTGCAGTTACAGAGTAAGTGTATTTTGTCTATCTAATACAGGGAATTGCTGTTGAAGTCAGCAAGAATTTTTTATGCCAGAAAAAGTGTAGAACTGAATAAATTTTGGATAATTTGACAATTCAAGTAATCAAGACACTCTACCATATATTCAGTTCCTTCCGGACTGAAGTACATGATGACAATATCCTGCTTTACTGTATTATCAGATGCTAGGAAAAATTAAGATGCTGAGAAGAGTGTATACCATCGAATGGGCCATCAACAGCCCTTAACAGCAGGGATGATACTCTGGTATCTTGATTTTAGCCACAACAAATCTCTTTTAATTTAAAATTTCCCTTAATTTATAATTTCTTTTACTTTTTCATTTTCAGATTCAGATTAGTAAATATGGCATACATTGATTAAATGCTTAGAAAGTATCAAAATATGTCCTTTATTGAAAAAATACACTTATCTGCACATCAAGCATAGAAAATTAAGTTTAGTACAATGGATTTTTGTTAACCAGTTTAGGCAGTCCCTAAAAAAATTAGATCCTGAAGCAAAATAGCATCGTTGCTCAGTGTGTGTGGATGATATAACCACGCTTTACACCAGAGACAATAAGCCCAAAAGCTCCAAAGTTACGTAGCAGAACTAGTAAGTTCACCCACTACTAAAACCATCTCTCTTCTATGAGCTATTTTATTCCGCAGGGTGAATTTCAGACTAGTGGTTGCATCTTTACCTAGAAGTTTTCCAGCTCCACTTCTTAAGAACTTACACGCCCCTCTGAGGTCTGTCCGTTATCAAGTGTTGTATAACAAACTAGAAATATGCATAAATGCACACATGTACACAACATTTATGTAGACATTCACACACATCCTCCCATATTATTTTGCCAAACATACTAATTTAGCAAGTACAGTGATTTTAATGACAGCTATACAATAAGAAAACATATTATAAGCATATTGTAATTCTTCCGTATTCCCATTGAAACAAACCCCTGTGACACCAGTGTTTAATTACAAATACTGATTATTTTTTTTCCCCATGCAATTTGTGAAACCATCATCCATCAAGCAACCGTATATAGGAATCAAGGCAGACTTATGCACGTGATACGTGCTGGAAAGTTGTGTTCAAGAACAGGGTTGGCCAAAGGGTACAGACCTGGCCAGGCTTACAAAGGAGAGGAAAAAACTTATTCTGGGCTTATTTTGCACAGTGTCCCAATAAGAAAATGAAAAAGAATTTTCATTTTGCTGTGAATTGTGGTAAGAGAAACCTCATTTGATCTAGTACTTTGTGAAGGCTCTCACGCTATTGTTTTGCCCCTAAAAACATGTAGGTAAGCTGCAAACTTTCACTTTTTCCATAATAAATATAATTAGATAGCCCTTTTTTATGGGTACAATAAGGAGATTCTGGGTTAGAAAAAATAGAAGGGGATGTTTTGTGATAGAATCCGGAGATAAAACTGAGAAAACAACTGTCTCTGGAAACAGGGAGATAAGGCAAGTAGACAGAAAATAACTGAACTTAATTTGCCACTTGAGCTTTGCACAGGTACAATCAGCTCAAACAGGACTCTTCAAAAGAGCTGAACGCTAAATGGCTCTAATGCTATTCCACAGGATCAAGGTAAAGCTAATGATAAAAGCATTGTCTTCTCCTGGATGCTGTACGGGTGAAATTGCATCTATTCAGCAGGAAAGGCACTCTTTGAACCTGCTGGAAATAAAAGGACAATTGGCAAAAAGAATGGGGTGATGTCCTTAGGACAAACCATGAGCAGAAGGTGCTGCAGAGTGCAAGTGGACTACACAAACTATTTCCTGCAAACAGAGCAAAAGGGAAGAGATTCTTCAACTTCTGTTCACCCTTCCAATTACTGTCACAGTTGCTGGGCTGTGGGGGAAGATGCTTAGCTGATATTAGGTTTTACTAGGTACAGGAGAAGGATATGGAATAGAAAAGAGGGTCTTCAGTTTAGCACAGGGAGATTGTTACAGGCACACATGGATGACTTCATCCACAATGGTCTGATCAGTTAAAATTTTAAATGCTTTTCTATTGCTCAAGAAGCAAACTAGTCCACAGTGGATGTCCCACAATCAAGTATCCTGAACATAACTACTTTCCTCCTTAGGTGGTAAATACTGCTCTACAAAGATTTTCTGACAGTCAAAAAATGCCTGCCAAGAGTGGAGAGTCTTGTGTCTGACAGCTTGAGCCCTGTGAACGTACGATGCGGAATGTTCCATCTCTAGTGGAAGCTGCCAGGTACCCAGCAGCTCTCAAACTGCTGGCAACATCTGTCACGGCACTGCATGGGTCACGGGGTGGTGGGAGAAATTAAAGGGAAAAGGAGAAAGGAGAAATATGTATTTTACTCCCTCATACACTTCTAGGGTGTCAACTATCCAGTCTGTAAAACTTCTCAAATGCCCCTGCAAACTGCATCTTTTCACCATACAGCTAAAGTTTTGGTAAGAGCAATGGGTTCAACATTTGCTTTTTTTTTAAAAAAGCCAAAGCTCAGGTTTACAGTTCTTCATCCTTTTCTTCCAGCAAGGTAGGAGATGCTAATGTAAAAAGGCAGAACAAATGGGCTCTTTATTTTTGCAGAACAAAGAGCATTTGAACTCCATCAGTGGCTCTTTGACTGTCTTCAAAGCTTGTCTCTGACTAAATTAAAGCCTCTGCGAGCTTCTGATTTGTACTACACTGTAAGTTTTCCATTGCCCCGGCAGCTAGATGCATGTAATGGATTAATTGTTACCTTCACAATAATACAGCCCATGAAAAAAGTAAGAATTAAGGCTTACAAAGGGCTATGTTTTCACTCGATGCGAAGTAGTGTAACTCTCCTAAGATCAATTTTTCTTATGCCACTTTACAGCGGCTCAGAATCTGCCCCCTAATTCATTGAGCTAGTTCTGAGAGAAAAGTCTTAACCTTATCCTGTATAACCAGGGTAGCACATTTTGAGGTCATTGATAAGACGAAATAGTTTAACTGGAATTTAAGTGATTTTTGTCAAGTTAGCAAAGCACAACTCAGCAGATGAACCAGCAAACTTGTCCCCAAAGTAGGAGAGCACTGATCTTGATCTCACTTAAATTAAGAGGCAACACCTGTGCAATCTGTGAGGTTATCTGGGTGTAGAAAAACCCAATCACAACAATATAGAGGAGAGCAGAAAGGTGCACAGAACGCATGGTGATACTCCTGATGTATTGGTATCTCCTCATGGTAACATTACAGTAACTGGTTAAGGTCTAAGCATTTACATATGATGGGCTAACATGTGCTATTAAAATAAAAATGTTTATTTATTTTCTCTTTCCCTACTTCTCTTGCTGCAAGGCTGCCTCTGCACTCCTCCCGAGCGAGGAAGAACTGTAGCTGTTGCGGTATCTTGCCACAAGAACAGAAAGAAGTGACCTCACTTATAGACAACATCTTTCAGATGTGAGAAGGGGAAAAACGGTTCCATTTTACCTCATACTCTTCCTGCACGTGAGCCTAAGGTGACAGCTAATTGATTAGCACGGTTGAACTGAAAAAAAAAGAGTGAATTTTCTTTTGGTCTTTTACACCTGAATTACGCTTATTCTACTCATAGCGGCGTCATCCCAGTTTTCACTGAGGTTGTATTACAGCTAATGAGTTTTGAAAGTGCTTTAAAGTCTCTCATTGATTTTCATTAAAGAAATCCAAACACGAACTCACAAGAAGCTCCCCTAATGATAACTACAGCAATAAGCCTGAAATGCTGGAGTGCTTTGTTTTAAGGCAGGACTGTTTACCCTGTCTTCAATATTTAGAAAATGAGAAAATATTTCAAGGAGACGAGCCTCACTGGAGGCAATATTTCTACAGCAACACCAAGTGTCCTTAGTGACGAGAAAATCCATAAAAGAATTCACCCACAAATGCGAGGCCGCTCCCAACAATTTCAGCTTTCAAGAGAGTAAAGACAAAGTTGAGATGAACGTTCTTTCACACTCATTGAAAACAAAGGTAGACTGCTAGAAGTGGAACAATAAAAACCATAAAAGCCCTAGCACACATCGGAATCATGTGCAAGGTTATTTACCGGAGGCACTTGTTAAAATCATAAACAAAGCGAAGATTCACTAGAGACTGCACATAAGGAATGGAAAACTTCTGCACGCTCTTTACAGAGAGAAAGAACATGCAGCCAGACCCACTTAAAACTGTTAATTTATCCTCTGTTTTATTCCTTTATTATTTTATCATTCAAAGGACGATTTTTAAAGCAACTGATTATCTCATTCCTAGCATCTAGAACTGTAATGTTTGAAAGAGACATCAGGACCAGAGTAAGTCAGGAGACGGGAAAAAAAAAAAGAAAAGAAAAAAGAGTGCATTAATCATTGATCCAAGAAAAAACATTCATGCTTAGAGTAGGTAAGAAATCTGAAATAAATTTACTTTGGCAAAACTATAAGACAAATCGTTCCTGGAGGTGGCAGAAGGAATTAGTAATTATGTCAAAATATTCATGTCCCAAATGACTTCTTCATTCTCCAGCAGACAGACCTGCTTTTCCAAAAGACTTTTGAGAACTCACGTGCTACCATACACAATATATGAATTAAGCAATAAGTGGTAGGAGGAATTGGCTTCATCTCCCCTCTTCCTACTAAATTATATTGCATACAGCGGAGTTTCTGGATGGAACACAAAGCTCAATGAGTGTGTTTACAGAAGCAGAAAAACCTGAGGGATAAGGTCCTTCTACATTTGCCATAAACTTTCATGCTGGGATTGTTATTTAAGGAAAAAAAAAGTGGATACGCTCAGCTGCCTGAGTCCTAGCAAATAAGGTTTATTATATAATTTTACCCCTTTCAGAAATTAGGACATCTACTTATTAAAGCATAAATCCTAACTTCTTAAATAGAAATCCTGTTAATCCTGTGGGATTGGGATTTCATCTGGAGGGCAGGATGCGGATGTCTAGTTGGTGTTCTTTTTTAGGCTCTGCAGATTACCCTGCCCCACCTTCAGCTGTTGATCCAAAGGACTGTGAGCCTTCCCTAAATTCTGTGTTGTATTTGGTGTCTTGGGTACCTGAGGGTACCTTGAAGAGGGCTTTGCATCCACCCTTCTGCAACCAAAACCTGACCCTCGGGCATGGACTCTCCATGGAGAGGGAACAAACCAGATAACAAGCCAAGGTGGCTGACCACATGGCATAACCTCATGCTTCCCTGCCCTGTACTTTGGGGTGGTTTAAGTGGTTTTCTTTGCCCTCTGCTGTGTTGGGCTCCAATGAAGGATTTTTACAGGCTGCCAACAAACAGAGCTGGATAAACCACCAGCAACTGCTGTTTCTAACCACGTGTCCCTACGGCAGATCGCACCCAAATTCTCCCAAAACTCTCTCCCCTCTTCCTCCATCAGCCTCATTTGCCTAATAGTACTTTGAAAACATTATAGGTTTCACATCTTGCTGTTCATAAGGCACGATAAAAGAATTAGTATCTATCACCCAACAACTACAGCTAAATCCTGCTTATTCCTGCAAAGTACGCTTCAATTTGCTTTTTAAAGAGAATGTTTTGTTCCTAATGATGCCAAGCTAATAATCCTGAATGTTTATTTTTCAGGTAAAACACTAGAAGTGTAACCAGAATGTCTTTATTAAGGTCTCTGTGATCTCAAAAAAACTAAAAGTGAGTCTTTCTCTTTGGAAAAGACCAATATACCCACAGCCTTAAGCAGACTGCAGTTCTCTAAATGGCTAATAAACAATTAAAATGGTGTTTGTTTTTTTTTTCCCAGTCAGCTTAAGTAGTTCGAGAAGAGCCATCAAACAGAAATTTCTTTGGCTTCTATGAACTCCGTACTCAAAACATTTCAAATTAGGAGGCCCTACCTGAGCTCAAATCAGCCCACATCACCCATGAATGCAAGCAAAGAAAATAACGTATTTTGATCAAGATGCCAGTCTTTGAGCAGTTACCTCTCCTGCTGTCTAAATTGATTAATGGTCTATTTTCTAGGAAATTTTCTGCCTAAAAGTTGCAGCTGCCAGTTTAGAGTTTTCTGAAGGCTGACGGTTGCCAGATCCAGAAGGAATTCTTACTGTTAGAGGTCACTCTACCACCATGTTTGTACACGGTTGGTGACTTTGACTCACGGCAGTGAATAACCAGCTGCATGTACATGGACAGGCATAAAACCTTCTGTTTATAAGTTATCAAGAAAAACATCTTATCTCCCTGAGCTCTGTCAGTCACAGAAGAGAGTGCAATTTATACCCGAGTGCCTCAAGCACTGCAAATCACTTTCCCCCCCTTTCCCTTTTCTAGGCAGATTCTGTGATGTGTTGAAGCCTGGTCATAAACGTGACTACTTTGTGCTGTGTACGAAGGGTGCACCTGAACAACAGAAACCCACTTAAACAGCCTGTAGTATGTCTGGGTGGAAATATCCCTGTAGACTGACTGGCTGTTTCCCTTGAGTGTTTCACAAGCGATTACATGAAATATTTTTCTCTTAAGCCACTGAGGTCACAGTTGCTGAGAGGTTCTTATTGAAAACTAGGAAAGATGCTAAATACCAACTCTTGAAGGATTAAATCCCTTTTAGTTCAAATTCAGCCCTTACTAAAGAGCTTCACTAGGTTTGGGAGAAAGGTTCACACCAACCTGCTGGATTCAGGTGAAGACTTTTCATGTAATAAGGAGGGACAGGCGGTGCCCCTTTGGCTTAGAGGGCACACTCACACAGATGACTATTGAAAATTAATGGCAGATTTTTCCTTTGACTTTCAGCTTCAGTTTGACACTGAAGTCCCATGAGATAAGGCTTTCAGATCAATAACTTTCCAAAGATTAATCATTTCTTATAGTTAGAATCATAGAATGGTTAGAGTTGGAAGGGAACTTAAAGATCATCCAGTTCCAACCCCCCTGCCCTGGACAGGGACACCTCCCACCAGACCAGGTTGCTCCAAGTCCCATCCAGCCTGGCCTTGAACCTCTCCAGGGATGGGGCAGCCACAGCTTCTCTGGGCAACCTCTTCCAGTGCCTCACCACCCTCACAGCAAAGAATTTCTTCCTGATATCTAATCTAAATCTCCCCTCTTCTAATTTAAAACCATTACCCCTTGTCCTATCACTAGACTTCCTGACAATGAGTCCCTCTCCAGCTCCATTTCTAGCTCTAGTTCTGTTAATATCTTCTGATTTACTCTAATTACAACATCATTTTTAAGTCTCAGTCAGGTTAGCTTCATAGCAATTGCTGCACAGCTAGATTTTCCCCGAAGAATCAAGACAACAAGGAAGTAAAACAAAGAAGAATCAAGAGAAAAAAAAAATCCGAAAAAAAATATATTCTAGCCACCTTTCCATATAGCCAAGGGCTGACCTCCCATTTGTACAGTTATTATTTACAAGTTTTATAAGTAACTTGAAATAAGCTTTTAGAGGCAGAATATAGGGCTATCCATCTTCATCAGGGAGCAACAACCAGGGAGGAAAAGAGAAAGAACTGAGGGAGGGAAAAGGAGGAAGGATTCTGTTTTAGTTATGATCAATTTAGCTTAAAACTTAACAGTCATGTAGGGTCTCCAAGTTGCTGGGGTGGTAGTTTGGAGAGATGACAGGATGATAGATAGTGTTTTTATTCAGCATCACACAACTGGTTATTTAAGTTAGTTTCAAATGAAACCAAATAAAGATGAGGCTTGGTGGGAGAAGAGAGAGCAACCAGGGCAGAGCTGTAAGGAACATTCACAGAAAGCAGGATGGCATCGAAGAAGGACTTCCTGAAAAGCAGCCTAAAGGAACAAGACAAAAAGGAGGAAAACCAAGAAAAAGTCGGTTGTTTTAACAACCATCAGCAGGTCCGGGGTAAGAATCAAGAATTAATCCTGAGATTTGCCTAGGAAATGGTAAAAAATGTCCTCATTAACATAAACGAAATAGAGAACTTGGATTAAGCCCAGAGCTTGAGAATTCCTAGACAACATCTGGAAACATGCTGTCCATGAGCTCAAGATGAAAAGAAGAGGAAGGTGGGGAAACAGCAAGAAGTAACTTAGCACGTCCATGCATGGTTGGAGCCCTGCGGATTCCACCTGGTCTGTCTTTGCTTGGTGTTCACGTGCCTTCTCCTATCAGCAAGGCTGTCAGAAATTAAATATACAGCTCTGAGAAAAGCAGCCTCTCACTGCACTATTTTTGCTGTAAATTGAGCAAATAAAGGCAAAATGATTCCCCTGTAATAGAAAAAGAATGCAATTTCTCAGATATTAACGTAGGGTTTGGCAAATATTGTTGTTTACAGCCTGGGATGCACTTGAAACTGTAAGACAAGTCACAGATTAGGTCTAGGACCCTTGAAATGATATTCAAAACACATTCCTCTCAACTCTCATAATGCCATTACAGCATTAACTGCATGTACACGACGTGGCATGTAGCTGCCCTGTCGGTTAGTAACAAAGTAAGCATGTATAAAATATTCCAGCCTGATTTGATAAATTCGAAAACAAAGCAAACTAGACAGGTAATTAAAAGCAATAAAGCAGTTTTAATTGGTTAAGTAACCATGTAGAAATTCAGTGCCAGCAGCAAAGGGATAAAATACAACTTGGGTTTTGGTGTCATAAGTATCTCTGTGGCTGCTGAGCCACAGTAATTTCAGATACCGTAGGGAAGCTGGTACTTCATTACCAGGAATGCAGAAATCATTACCACACCTCATTCTAGAGACTTAAATAAAATACGTAATATAGATAACTGACACCCTGAACGTGGCAGGAAGGTGATTAAATAGCAGGTACTCAAGAAATACTGCCAATGGGGCCCAAAAGGCATTTTTATTTTTCTTCTGGCCAAGCTAATAAGCGGTTTGATGACCCCATCTCACAGCAATACACCGTTAAATTTCAATAGGAATGATAACAAGCCTTCATAAATAAAAATATCCATTTACAACAGCTTCCCTCAAAACAAGGGCTGGGTAAGGCATTCTGTTAGCACGAGAACTTCCAGTCTTATCCTTCCGTGCTGTGACAAAACTCCAACAGGTGAGGAAAGACAGGTCTGCCCAGAAGTGGATGTTCTCAAAGCTCAGTAACATTGTGAAGGCCACCACTAGAGATAGCCAA
Organism: Thinocorus orbignyianus; assembly: GCA_013400375.1. Lineage (NCBI taxonomy): Eukaryota > Metazoa > Chordata > Aves > Ciconiiformes > Thinocoridae > Thinocorus > Thinocorus orbignyianus. The sequence goes on from VXBW01001556.1 coordinate 516,399, forward strand.
GTTAAAGCTGTTAAATTACATTAAATATAACACCTTCGCCTTTTGAATCTCTCAGCAGAAATACAAGAGGAACAGCAGTACAGCCGGGGCCGCGCACAGAAGGCGGGTATCCCGAGAAGCACAAGTGTGATGGGGAATATAATGAGTAACTCCAAAAGTTATTGGCTCATTAACAATGCCCTACAGGAAAGAATTTTCTGTCTAATAACAGAAGTAGCACAAGCACAGATTCTCAATATGATCTGAAGCCTGTTTAATTCAACTGCTTTGGGAGTAGGGCTCTTGATTTCTCCTTTTCTCTGTCACTTACATAATTTGGGCACTGAAGTGCTAACTCTATTATACGGTTCAACATGAGAACGGAGACTTTTTTTCAAGCTTCATTAACATACCATTGCAAAAATTGGCTTCAACAGAAGCTCAGTCATTTTCCAAGGCTCACAATCTCTAGTGCTACTTGTTGCTGAAAATAAGATGCATTTTTGAAAATCAAAAGCAGGATTACAAAACCTTTGGTATGACTCAAAAGGGAGAGCTCAGCATAGCTGAGAACTCTACGATATAAAGTCATCAAAATAGTATTCTGTTTGGGCCACTATGCTAAATTTAACACTAGCTGTAGCACTACAAGCTCATTGCCATCAACGCTTTGCAAAAAACAGGCTGAGAAAACAGTCCATGTTTTCCTCGTCAGGTCAGCAACAGCTTCCACAGATTTCAGCTGGTGTAACAGTATTCAAGCTGCCTCTTTCTTTCTGAGTGTCACACTCATGATTTATTTTTTTCCCCCAGTCTACGTTAAACTGTGTCTTCAGAGGATATAGTCACATACAACAAGATTTGCCTGCAACAGTGAGAAGATCCTACATCAGACATACACCAACACTATAACTCATTCTTCACCTTTTCCTCCCTGAAGTAACCAGTAAACCTCTACAATGTAAACTGGAATCCATGATTGTACTAAAAAAAATAGCCATTACAGTAGTAGATAACACTGGTCACATGCCCCACCATACTCTGTATTTCTCTATAGCAAACTATTGAGCAAAAACGTGTATGGGTAGTATGAGAACAATGATTCTGCATCCTACAGAGGTCTGATTGCACCTGCCTTCAGGGCAAACAAAGTGTGCATTAATAAACTGCATTTTCTAAACCAAAGGTATTGGAATTTTCCATCTACTACAAACATCAGTAAAATTAATGGTCTGCAATTTCAAACCCAACATCTTCTGATTATTGAACTCAAGCAAATGTTTTTGTCTTACAAACAAGCCCTGAACACACATGCCAAGTGTTTTTATTTGGGTAGAAGTCACGTTTTTAGTATGAGAAGAGAAAGGAATCAAAAAGCAGGTTTTATTTTTCAGTGATTGTGGGTGATCGTGAGAGACCAATTGAAAACAGATTATATGTATTATATTCTAAACAGTTCCAGGCACAGGTGTTTATTCTTAATTTTTATTCTGCAGGTACTATTTTAGTTTTCATAGCTGTTTGCACTCTCCAGCAGTGAAACAATTGCCCTGTTGCCAACAAAGATAACTTACTGAAGGAATGATACTGGAATGGGATTCGTGACAAAACATCTCGTGTATCTTAATCAACTATAATTAGAAAACAATTTATAACATACTAGCAAAGAGAACTGACAAATATAAGTGAAAGCCTTACTATATGATGCAAAGTACATCTTGAGACCTGAATATAAATAGCAAATATTATAATCAGTGATACACATTATCTAATGCAAGTAAGTTTTCCAGACACAACGTGACACCAGACCTCATGCCTTAACCAAGTATAAGTCTGTTCTAGAAATAATTAGGCAAGAAGGTGTTACTTACTCAACAGCGCTTCACCTTATGTGAACGCACAGAGCGACAGCTGATTGCTTTAATAACTCCTTCATTTTCATTTCTCTGCAGCCTTCTACTCCTTTCACCCTTATGGATACTGAACAGCAAAGTCGGAGCAGGCGGGGTGAAGATAACAAAGCCTGTACCTGAAGGTGCTGGTTATACTGGTGAAACCCAGACTTTTAACCCTTGGAAGCCCAGCTGGGAGGTAGAATGCGATATTGGAAGTTTCAAAGAAAGGGTTCATAGTTAATTAAGATTGTTTGCACCTCACTTGGATTAAAGGTAAAGTAACTGATGCACTTTAGCTGCAAGACAGTGAGTTTAAAAATCCTTAGCTGTTGAACTGAATGTATTTGTGATGGCAATGACAGGGAAGCAGTGGGCGTGAAGTTATACAGCGGCGTCTGTGCCCTTACTGCCCAGAATGGATCTGCTTTTTGGTCTTTATCCAAAGCTCACATGTTCAGCAGAAGCCTTTCCATAAAACAAGATGTACAAACAGAAGCACCACCTCTAGGACAAGCAGAATGATCCTTTCTGCTCTAATAAGCATTGGAAAGACTTCATCTAGAGTACTGCCTCCGCTTTGGGACACCACCTTTGCAGCCAGGAGCTAAAAAGAGAGAGAATTGTTCAAGGAAGAGCAGCAATGACAAGAACAAACATGAAATACAATGTTTAAGCTGAGGAAGATGTAAAGAGAGACTTGGTAACAGTCTGCCGATGTGTAAATGACTCTTGCAACTGATTCCTCCTTTATGGCAGACAGCATCAGGAATAAGAGCAAAGCAAGAGAGATTTTGGTTATCATACAAAGGTTAGAGTTGGAAAGGATCTTAAAGATCATCAAGTTCCAACCCCTCTGCCATGGGCAAGGACATCTCCCGCTAGACCAGGCTGCTCAAAGCCCCGTCCAGCCTGACCTTGAACACCTCCAGGGATGGGGCACGATTAGGAATGGGTTAATAATTAGGAAAAAATATCTAATGATAAGGACAGTTAAATACAACCATGCCCTCTCTGCAAGCTTACAAAGACGGATGTTAGCATCCATCAGGAATGGCAGATGAATGGTTGACTGTTTGGGGCAGAGAAAAGAATAAAACAGCCTCTGGGAGCCTGAGTCTTGAGACTGTACTTGAAATACCTATGAACTGGGTCTTTTTGAATTAGCATGCGTCCAAAAGGATGTATGTCTCACAAGCACTGCAATGGACTGCAGGGACTCAATTCTGTAACATACTTAAGGAAGGACCATACCAGGATATAAGACCCTTCAATTTTTGAGAGAAATACTGTGTAAATCTGGGGTTGAAATTTTCAGCTGCAGAGATTAAAATAGACGATGAATCTTTGGACCAAATGCCTATAAAGCCTCCAGAAGGAGCAGGTTTGGATTAGCAGGGCTGTCTCAGGTTCCCAGCATGGGATGGTGCACATGTTAAGAGAAATCTTCAGGCTGGTAGTAATTTTCCATTACAATTCCCTTCAGTAATGTTTTTCTCTATTAAAATATTGTCTGTCGATTAATTAAACACCTCGGCATAATCAATGCACAGAAGACTATGCCCCCGATATTGATTAAAGCTTTCTTTGAAAACCTCCCTGCGCTCTTTTATCCCAGCCTGTAGAGAGATGGTATTTTCTAGAACAAGACAGGGCCGGGTAGCAAGTGTGAAAATGTGACAGAATAAAGCTACAAAATATGTAACTGTTTAGCTGAGGATGTTGAAACAAGAGTGTTCAGAGATGGAATAATGTGACAGGTAATTTACAGTGATCTGATGGAAGCTGACTGGATGCCAAATAACCTGGTGTAGTCACAGGTTTGGGGTTGTTTTTTTCCCCTCCAGATATCAAGTATCCTTTTTCAAAGCTGCCTGTAATTGACACATTAGATTAGTTGCAAGATCACCTGCCAGGAAAGAAAAGGGATAAACACTGACATTTAGGGCTTTTAGGACTGTTTAGGAGTAATGGGATTGATCCTTCCTATACCTATATAGAAAATGATGAATCAAAGAATGAGATGGACTCCTGTCATCTCTCGTAGATGACACTTCGTATGGATAACAGCGAAGTTGATACAAGCTTTTGCGCAGTTTTCCTCTTTTGGGGTGTAATTCCCTAAATAATATAAATTAATTGATAAATATAGAGATGAAATGCAAAGACTTTGGAGGACCATGTGGGAATACTGCAGGCTCTTATCACTGAAAGAAACAGAAAGACTCTTGGTGACTTCCTTCCATATTAGTTGAGAATTAGAGACATTTTGGTTTTTAGTTCCCCCGACTGAGTATATGCATATTTAAGTAATTAACAAAAAATATCTTAGATGAGTCATGCCAGGATGATGCTCCTTCCACATTAAGGGAGCCGCTTCCTTGGAAATCAAGTTGCTAACATGGAGAATGTCTGAAAATTGCCAACCTTTCCATACGTATCAAAAAAGGTTCTAACTTTATAGAGCAATTGAAGAAAGCTCTGGATGCAAGACTATAAAAGTACAACAAACCCACAGCCTTTCATGTAACTTGTTGTCTATGTGCAGATTTTAACAAATTATGCCAGAACGTAACTTAGCGTATCCAGAGAACTGGAAGGTAAAATTGTTCCATATATTTCAGTTACTTCTAATGTTTTTAAGGGCATGGCAGTTGGAGTTTAGATTTATTCTTCCATTTTATTTTATAACACACAATAGCTTAAATTAATTTCATGTCAATTGTAACGCAAAGAAGTTACATGGTCTGTTAAAAGTTTCTCTATCTGAACACCTATATTTCTGCAGTTACAGGGGCCGTTTTTTAAAGAAATAAGGGAAAATGATGATGCCTAGGGGACTGAAAGATACTTTCCCATGTAGATATCATTCTGGAAGGCCACTACCATTTTTTTCTGTACTGTGAACCAGAAAGGCAGCCCTTGTAGTTATTACCCCAGCTTTCTACATATATGTGACATAACCTGCCAGACAAAACCTGCAAACACACAATTATGTGGTGTAGCGACTCCAATTATTTACATAAACTTTTCCATTTGGTACGATCGTTCTCTTTCTGTCACCATTGCCCTGCTTTTACAGATGAGCCACATACAGCTCTGTTTATCTTCTGTCTTTCTACCTACAATGCATTAACTAGTTCCAGTGGCTTTCCTGAAAGCATAATGACTTTTCCTGTACTCTAGTAAAAATATATCCTCACAAATCAAGAGGAAGCAGGCTCAGACTAAGTGGCTGAGAAGATTTACATTCTATTGCTAACTCAGTTATTACTCTGCTGAAAACCCCATAGCATCAATATAATGAATCCCTCAACCTCTGCTGCTAGCACAATTTTTCTTCCCAACCTCATTGGCTCCCAACTTTCTGCTTGACCTTTTACAATCTGTGTGCGGCAGAACTTCATTACAACCTTTTAATGATGCACAAATGGCACACAACACCAAGGTCACAGCACATCCCCAGCGAGAACTTCTCCAACACCTCCCGAACAGGCAGCCAGTTTGCATTTAAAGAGGCAGACAGCACGGCGGGGAACAAAACCTTTGGATTTAGCATGGGACCCAATAGCTACTAATACACAAGTAAGTGACCATGTCATAAAACTCCTACCTGCTCCCAAAAAAAATGTTTAGAGAAACAAGTGTCTCAAGCTCTCAGCGGCCAAATGAATACAATGATTCATGTAGGAAACTCAGAAAAAAGAAAAACAACCCACCAGTATTTTTCCATAAAGAAAGATTATTAACTCTTAAAAAAAATAAAGTATATGCTAAGGTGTTAGCAACATTCATCCCACTAGCACATGAGAAATCTTTCTAACATCACAGCAGTCAAATGAATATCAGATGATGGATTCTATTCCCAACAATCACCAACTTTTTGTTAAGAAGCATACCAATGCTCAAGACTGTTTTAAAAGGTTTTCGGTTTCCTGTATTGAGAGTGTTATATAAATGCAAAGCACCTCTCTCTTCGAGCACAGAATGTGTAGAGCACATTATTCAGTACTGGTTAATGTTAAGTCACTGCACATATGCATATATTGCACCCCAGCTACTGGTGATGCATTCTACAATGTTCCAAATGAATATTTAATATTACCTTATATACCACATGAACATGAAGTAATTAACCCATGGAATCACATCTAAAGTTACCTACTAGGCCACGGTGTGCTCCTTTACTTCTGACATTTTGACGTTCAGTTTATAATGTTGAGAATACTTCCATTCACTGTGTGTAGGTCCACACACACAGAAGTATCTAAATGTACTTTATGTGCCATTTCTTTTTTTCCCTTACAAGGACAAAACCCCAATGCAGTAGTTTTTCAAACTGCCCCCAAAATACTCACCCAGCCCCCAGGAATTCGTAGCTGGCAAACACCTTGACTTAGACTAATGCTTACAAGCTATGAATAGATTACGGTCAGTGATTTTTTTTTCTCCTCACCTCTTTGGTCGTATGTTCTAAGATGAGGTTCATTTGCTATTTATATTACGTTAAAAATAAAATACGATGACTGGAATATGGATATGAAAAAGATTATTTTAAAAAGTAGCACAGCTCAGTGTAATGCCGGATGTAACCACTAATAAAAATTAAGGCTTGATTTTGATCTTACAGTTCTATAGATCGGACAAAACTTCACTGCAGTCAGTGGAGGCACATCAGCACAAGACAGACTAAGAAAGTTCACTGTGAATTACTGCTCCTTTGCAAAACATTCCCTAAGTTTCTTGTCTTGGGCTTCCAAGGGAGAAATCTAGGATTTTATTTTAGACTGCAGCTAGACTTTCCATATGCCACTTCGACAGTAGGAGGTTTGTACGTACTGTATAAAGTAGTCACAGACAGATGTCTCTATTCACTTCCTAAACTTTTACACCTACTTCTCCGTATTTGGAAAAAATGCATTTATCTTTCCTTACATTTTAAAAACACAGTTCATAGCCCCCAGCTGTGCATCCCTGTTCAACAAGACCCTTGGACACACGTTTTATAGAATACTGACTGGTCTGCAAGTGCAGAGGTCTAAAACATCAAGTAGGGAATCCAAGTGCTCTCAAAGCTTCTGAATTTTGTTGTAATGGAAGCACCAGGACTTACTTCTCTTTTAATTAATCAGATTTAAATTGATCTTAAATTGTAAATTCTTAGAGGTTTTCTTTTCATTGCTAACAGGTCCTAAACTACAAAAAGATAAGACTCCATGGAAATCAATTCATAGTCCCAATAGTTTCATTAGCATGGTCATGAAATTATAGAAGAATAACAAGATGTCTGTATGTAATAAAGCAGGAGGAGAATAGGAACAACTCAAACCGTCAATCAGCAAATAATGAAGCTTAATGTATGATAATAGAAAACAATAAGTCTGATTTAATGCAGTTTTTATAAATAAATAATAAAAAAAACCCTGTATCACAAAAACAACTAAAACATTCCCTAGAGGAGCTGACATTTCTGAAATAATAAGTGAGCTTCCAATGTATTTTGATCAGATTCACATATAGCAGGACAAATAAGATTCTTATTTTACTGAAGCTGAGACATCCCTATGTCTAAAGCATATTGCTGTTCACAACGGTAAGATTCCAATGAATTACCTTAACTGGGAGAGCCTTGATCAGCAAAATATTATCTTGAAGTGATATATATGAACATATACACCCAGAAGACTTAAAAAGTTCAGGTTGTGGTTTAATTACAGAAAATTCAGGTGTAAGTAGTTTTATTTATTTTGTATGAATAGAAGAGAAGAAGAAAACGTGTGGAAGTTCTAAGGGAAAGGAGATATTGAAGGACACTCAGAGAACAGTAGATTATGAATTTGTATGGAGAAATAAGGCCCAAACCTTCAAGGAAATAAAAGCCAAAATTCCATCTAAAAAGCACAAGAGCGAACTGGAAACTTGCATCTGCTGCATACGATACTGAGTAGCAAGATATATTAGCAATGAAAATAATTCATATTAAAACCTGTAAAGAAAATAACATGCTTAAGTCTTGGAAAGACATGGCTGGTACTGAATATGAGCTAATACGATGAAATGCCCTTTCCTGCAAGGCTTTCTTGAAAATTCACTACAGGATCTCACAGTAGCAAAAGTTTATCAAAAACAAATTACTTCAGAATATCTTGTCCATTCAGGAAATGTTTACGGGCATGACCATTTTCTCAGACTCAATGATCTTCAGTTTCTTCACTCTCATCTAGACAGAGGAACCGGTCATTACCAGGAATCATTCCTATTCCTATACCTGTTTTGCTAAAATGCTTTTTCGTTTGCTCAAGTGGCTCCTACTAGATTGAAACCTTTAGAAAACATTCAGCGAACACGAACATGGATGCGCCGAAAACAACTAATTGGATTAGGAACCTGTTTAGTCTCAATTTCATTATTAGTATATGCAGCAATAGAGGAGAAAGAAAAAAGGAAGAAAAAAAAAGCAGTTAGTACATTGATTTTTACATTACCTTAATTACCAGGATCTGCTAACCGCTTTTCAAATATAGCAGTAGGAAGTTCTTTTCCTAACTAAAAGACAAAGGTTCTTCCAGAGCAGAGTTACCCCCATTCAAGATGATGCAATTTATTATCCTATTACTCCTCCTGACAGTGAAAGAGACTTTTGTAATTTCTATAATATGCAATTAACTCGCTATTTATTAAAACCATTAATTTAAGGTCATCAAGACTATGTGTATATACACATGCATACATGCATAATCGACAGTTTATATCAATACACCCACATTGTATTTGTAACACCCTAATAAATTAGCAGTGAATTTTTGTTGTTAATCCAGACACTACTGTATCCACTCAGCCATATCTTTCACAAGGCAGTGCACCATGTGGAAACGCTGTGCTGTCACACGGCCCTTCAGGTTTTTTTTGTTAGTCAAACTTTCCCCCTTGCCTTTTCATATTAAAAATTGGTAATGAGGTTGCCTTCTTGCTGAAGAGCTGGCGGAAAAAATCCCGTTACTCCCCTAATGAAGTCCCCAGATAGAACCGACAATTTGCTAAAGAACAAATGAAAAAACATTGCTCGAAGAGTCAGAGCTGACCCTATTGGCTGAAAACTGTGTCTTACTTTGTTGCAAATTTATGCACTGGGCAAATTACCCCACACCGAAAGGACAAGAGAGAAGGCTCAAATGGCATCTGTACTCCCCATCTCCCTGTTGGTACTGTCAGCAGTCGTTTTGTGGCAAAACCAGTAATGTCTTAATAAGAGTGTACAGCTGGAAATGAGAGGAAATTGCCATCTCACAGCAGATCTGTCTGGGATCACTTAAAAAAAAAAACACCAACCCATCGAGCACAGGTGGTGCTCTCTGCAAACAGAAGGAAACTATTTTGAAGAGGTATGGGAAAATGAAAATTGCAAATCTGTGCTTCCTTAGAGTCTCTGTTCCTCTCACATTTTATCTGTTTCAGCCCCACACCAACAGGATGAAATTTTCTTAGTCAACTCAAAACACTCCTAAAGAACCTAAATCACTCTTACGAATCAGTGCTTGGGAGTTACATAGGTATCACAAATGATAAGCCCTCCCCTTTCCACATTTTATTCTTCTAGTTCTAGTTCTCTTTTTATTTTTCCTTTCCTTCGCATCAGGAATAGTGCAGTGCAATCTCTGATGCCTTGCTCACCTGCAGCATTGCTGTTTCTTCTTTCTCGGAGGAATGCAGCATAACCTGACCTCCCAGCTTTCAAACCTCAGTCTTCCTACTCCACTGAATACCCTTATTTTAGTTTGCTGATGTTTATCTACCTTTTACACCCTGTCCTGTCTCCACCTGTTCCTTCTCACTGGAAGAACCTGCTGATATTGTGTCTCAGTGTTATGCCCATCTATTTTTCATACTGCAATTGTTTCAAACTTTTAGCTCAACAAATACTTCAAATAAAGAAAGCACGGGAGAAATATTGAATATGTTAGCCAGAAAGAGATGCAACTGGTTGGCACAAATTCAACAAATCTGGTCTGGATTACAGAAGACATTGAAACTAAACATAACCAGTTGCTTTACTTTCCTGAGTTAAATTTGTTTAACTATAATTCTAGTAGTAAGGGAGCACAAAGTAATGCTCAGGAGGGCAGAGTATTCAGTCTGTCTTACCTTTTAACCATGCCCCTATGTCACCTTTACTTGGGTGTCTTTTCTCTTGCACAGGCACTGCGCAAGCAGGAGCAGATATGATTTAAAAGCAAGCAATACTTTTGGTTCATAGCTACAGAAGACAGCCTAGGTTGGTGTCCTACAAGGCTGAGCACCAGCATGGTCACCTCATCCCATGGTGGCACCCAATGGGTCCTTGCTGACCAGGCAGTGATCAGCCAAGAATGGCTGTGTCAGACACAGCAGCTCTTAGACTAGGCTGATCCTTTGCCTTACAGGGCTGCAACCTTTTGACCAGTTGGTAGGGTTTTTTTGAGCTTTGTGTCTTTCCATGCTCATTTTTCTTTTGAACCCCAGACTGACTATAATAATATCAAGATTTTGCTTTTCCATTATGAATTTTCTTATAGACAACCCCACAGCTCAACAACTTTGTGGGATTTTTTTTTTTTTTCCATAAAACTAAGCCGACCACATATCTCTACTTCACAAACTCGACTTTAAAGTGTGAGATTCAAATGCCTGGAACACAGGTCACGATCTGAGCTCATCATTACTTAGAATTACAAGCCTACTTGTGTCACAAAAGCTATTCCACGTTTTTCTGGTATTTATTCTTAGATGGCTAGACAGTTTGTATTTTCACGAAGCATTGAATTCCTATTTTCAAGTGTCCACTCCAAATAGGTTTTCTGCTGGTTTCATTTGCTTTGTTAAAATCAATTTGAAATCAGGATTTTATATTGCAAGACCAAGCCAATCGTGTGATATCGCCCCAGCATAACAACAAAGTGTTGAAAGTTTCTATTGCAATTCCTTCCTTGTAGTAATTAGCAACTAGTGCTTTGCTTTATAGCATTATTTAAATTCAATTGCTTGACAGACTTGCTGTATTATTAAATCTTTTGCTCTTGGGGCCTCTATTTCAATTTCTGGTTGCGCTGGTAGAATCTGCACAATGTCAAGTGGCAATTTTCTGAAGTTCATTCTTACTGGTAAGGACCAGTGCGCCCTCCCTGATAGCAAGTTCATTTGCTTCCAGGAAAGAAGAATATGATTAGGGTTAAATTCCCCCTGGCCTTCATTACAGCAACAGTTAGGAGGTTTCAAGTTGGTAACTTTCACTATTTAAACATATTTAACTTGAACAACAGAAGGCAAACAACTTGAAAAGCATGACCATTATTTGTCTCCCTGTTGCATACATCGCCTACAATTGGGCTTTCAAAGAGGAAATGGGAAAGTACTTTAGAGAACTGTGTTTATACATCTCTTGTGAAGTAGATGAAAATAAAATACAGAGACAACGGGTGGTGAGATCCCAGATGCAAATGTTAGAGACCTCATTGCCCTCTACACCTACCTGAAAAGAGGTTGTAGAGAGGCGGGTGCTGGCCTCTTCTCCCAAAGGAATAATGACAGGACCAGAGGAAATGGTCTGAAGTTGCAGCTGGGGATAGATTAGGTTAGATATTAGGAAGAATGACTTCACTGAGAGAGTGGTCAGGCACTGGAACAGCCTGCCCGGGGAGGTGGTGGAGTCACCATCCCTGGAGGTATTTCAGAAACGTGTAGATGTGACACTTCAGGGCATGCTCTAGTGCCTGAGCTTGTTTGGTTTAGTGATTTGTTTTGTGGGGTTCACTTTCCTGGGGGTTTTTTGTATTATTTTTTTTTCGCGTGTGTATGGTTGGACTTAATCTCAGAGATCCCTTCCCGTCATGAAAACTCTGTGATCCTGTTAATAGAGGCCCACTGACAAGCGACATGAGAAAAATCCTCCTTCCCGCAAAGCAAACCCAGTGTTTACTGAACACGACGAGTTCACAAGGCTTCTGCCAGAAAAAATAACTAAGGGGTGGCATTTATCATGTGTAATACAGTATATCTTTCCACAGTCGCTATACTAATTTTAGACCAAACACATATGCATTCTTACACCAACACTCTTCGAAAAGAAGTGCTAATTATTACAAGGGACTAGTCACAGCAACTGCATGGACCAAGATGCATCAGATGATGGTTGGGAATGACAGCAAGCCCCCTGCTGCAGTAATGATCCATCTCACTGTTGCAGGGATAGGAAGGGACAAAGAAAACCTGACATTTCATTAAATACAGTAAATCATTCAAGGACAGAAAATTTGGTCCTCCTGGAGTAGTTTCTTTTAAAATATTTGTGTGGCTATAAAAGAGAAGCTGCAGATCCTACCTTATTTTATAAGATGGAAGCCAGCAAGATAAAAACCTGATTTTCAGAAGAAATTTATCAAACAACAATTCATCACTCTCTAATCCTTTCATCAGAAAAATTACTCAAAGTGTACTTAATAATTTTATATTTGTCTGTTGCTGGAGTAATGCAGATCGAAGACGACTACTGGCTACACCACAAAACTAGAGACAGATTTCTCAAAATGTGTTTTAAAAGCAGCCCGTGAGTTTTGAGTGTACATGAATAGGTTATACAGATGAACAAAACTAGGAGATATTGCAGGTAAAAGAAAAGCAAAGAGGTTGCTTTGATCCTTCAGTCATAAGCTTTCAAGATGAAGCTTTTTGTTAAAATGAGCAGGTAATTTTCAGCTTTTATGATAAATATCTATGTTCAACTTTGAGGTATTCCAAGGTATCTTCTTTCAACGCCGCTAACTATGTGGTGCTACAGAGGACAAGATGAAGCACATCCAGCTTCCCCCGGTTCAGTTCCACCTGTTACTATCTAAAGACATTTCTACTCTCTTCAGAAAGTTGCCTGATTTTTTTTTTTTATCCAAAACTTGGAATCTGCTTGCAGGTGGTTGTTTTTTTCCCAAGGGCAATAATTCATCAGCATATTTTTGAAACATGAAAACTTTCTGTTGCTTATTCCTGACTACTCATGCTGCTCCCCTTTCTCTCCTAGGCATCGCCCCTGGATATTTGAGACTTTACTACCTCAGCAGACTGGGACCAGTAACAATGATAACCAGGAGAATCTTCTGTAGAGAATCCCTAACCCAGGCACTTCAGAGGCTCATTAGGAAATAAGCACCAGCTCCAAAACATAGAGCTATGGTATGCTATTATGGGGGAAAAAACACATTTAGATATACAGTATGGAATGCCACAGGTTTTACCTTCAGGGAAGAATGATTTAGACAACTGCTAGCAACACAAGACCTGTCTCCATTCAGGTACAGCAGACTGCATCACAAAATACCAAAAAGATGTAAATAAAGTCACAATAAATGAAAAAACACCCATATTCTTATTAGTCAACTTCTAGTATCACTTATTTTCTTGAAAATGATGCTGACTAGGTCTGAAATGCAAGGATTTCGCTCCTAATCGGATTTTTACCTTCTGTGCCTTACTTTGGGGGGAAAAAAAACCAAACATGATGATATTTCAGATCTCTCTCTCAAACCACCATATCTTCTTATGTGCCACTTTCAGGAGAGTCAGTTTGAATTAAATCGATTGGACATAGGCAAGATGGGAAAACACACAAAGAAAAAGCTAGACCAAGCACAATTTTCATGAATAATGGGGAAGAAGAGAGAAAGGGGGGGGGGAAGGAGATTTGAAATTATGCAACTTGAGGTGGTTTTGTGAATTTACCATAATTTGTACATTGCTGTTAGAACAGGAAAAATATTCCCCATTAGAAGAATTACCTACCCTCGGGAAAGCAGTATTTCAGTGGTATGTTATCATTTTATCATCTAAAAACTTTAATGCTATGATGTGACACAAATGAAAATAAGCTTTACCACGGATGAAATTATTAGCCATGTCTTTCAGGCTCTAAGATTCTCCCTCGTCTGGACAAATGTAAGACGTTAATGCAGTGTAGGAAGAGGAAGATTTATAAAAGGGGGAACACAAAGGGGAACACAAAAAGTACCTAGAGAACTTCAGGGCTCACAGATACGAGACTGCTCTCTGCGGGTTACATCATGGAAACTTGTTATTCAAAAGCTGTAAAGGAAAATATTCCCTCGTCTGAGACCTTCCACAGAATTTAAAAGAAAATTGCTTTTCTTGAGCACATCAAAGAAAACAAAAAACCAAGAAGTATTTCTGCAAGAAAACAAAGAAACCAGGAGAAAGCTTCAGCATTGATGCTGTTCCCTGTCAAGCCATAGATCTGAAGTAGAAGGGTTCTTGCTGGGATATGTGCCACAGAGGAATTGGAGCATATCTAGACCTTGCAGTGTGGTGCATCACTGTTTCCTGCACAATGTCAGGGTAAATGTGATGAGTTAGAAGCTTCACTAAAATTTTACAGTGTTAATTGTGTTGCTGGTTCTGTACTCTGGACAAAAATTACAGTCTTCAGTTTCAGGCAGTATCTCTCTGTTTGAAGGTCCTGTGGTGCTATTGTCATTTGCAGTTTATCAATCTGCTCCATAATCTATATAAGAAGCTTTCTTAAAAATTGCCAGTGACCTACTTGATTAGTAAAAACCACTGTGGGTTGAAAGACAGAAAGAAAGGAATAAATACTAGCAGAGGGAAGAGACAAACTAAAGTACAAGAATGAACAGTCACTAATAAACCCTAGCTGGGAACGAGAAGCAGAGGTCTGAATAAAGTTCTAAACCTGCTTTTCTCTAAGCGATGGAGGTAAAAACACAACCAGTTTCAAAACAGCTTGACACACATATTAATGGTGTTGTGTCATTGGGTTGGCTGCACCACCAGAGACCAGGAACTCCACAGCTCAGGAGGTCCCCTTGACTTCCACGATGTGGTATTTATCCTAAATCAAGTATTTCACTGAATAAAATAACCTTTCCTTTGTATGTAATCTGAGGTTTGCTTCTTACCGGTTTGAGCGTTGTTAGAAATTTATACACATGCTGTTACTCACCAAACAGCAGAATAATTTATTCTAGGCTTCAGTTCTGAAAAAATAATAATAAAAAAAACCAAACCACAAACAAAACCAAAAACAAATCCACCACAAAACCCACAAACAAACCAGAAGGGAAAAAAAAAAAAAAAAAGGAGAAAGAAAGAAGAAACTCAACAAAACCACCTCCACTCTTGCAATGTTATCTTGCTGAAACCTTGCAGCAAAATTTCAAAACACAGCAGCTGTCATTTACCAGATTCTCCAGTACTCTTCTAAAGCCAGATAAGATGAATACAGAAATCTCAAAGGACAGTATATAAACTGCAGTATAAATGGGAAAATGTGAAACAGAATTCATTAAAATACATCAGTAGCTCTACCACTGGCTTAGAATGGATTGATTCAGGAGAAAATCCTGCGCAGAACTTACTGAACTGCTGCTGGCAGGCACCAAAGGCTCAGCATGTGCAAAAGTGATAACTGGTGAGACTGCAGAAGGCCTCTCGGCG
Organism: Thinocorus orbignyianus; assembly: GCA_013400375.1. NCBI lineage: Eukaryota > Metazoa > Chordata > Aves > Ciconiiformes > Thinocoridae > Thinocorus > Thinocorus orbignyianus. Next base: position 531,764 of record VXBW01001556.1, read on the forward strand.
ATTTAAATGCATAGGCTGCAGACAATTCAGGCTGATTCTCCACAATGATTTTTAGTGTTTTATTTCATTACTTGCTGCAGCAAATGTCTGGAAACAGAAGGGCAGCTACATTTTTATTTTTTAAAAAAACCCCCATGTATCAGTACCTTTACTACCTGCCCAAAAATGTGACTGAGTGAACTCATCACCTAAGCTGTGTCCTTACAAGAAAGAAAGAAAAACAAAGTTAAAAAATTCCATGATCATGATACGGTCTGCCAAAGTTGCTGGCAGTAAAAGAGACCCTCAGGACAGGAACACAGAAACACAAATGCTGAGGATCTAGTTAGCTTTGCATTCAGTGAACCTTCCAGTCCCTACATTCTCAGGTACGCAGAAGCAAAATTTAATGATGAGTTGTCCAACCAAAAAACATTCAGGGAACCAACAGCCAACCCTGATTTAACATGCTGAAACCCTTAATGATTATCCCACACCCTCAAAACCTTTGCCTGCACAACTATCACGGACTCTGATATTTTTCCTTGACTTATAAATGCCAACAAGAGAGTGAATTTAGATTCAGATGCACTTGAAAAAACACCTTTGATGTTCTATTTTATCCTAGCCACCTAAACACATTAAGATAGGTATCCTAGAACAATTACCTTGGTGGAGTGGGGAGGGCAGCTCTGGGCTGTGTAAACTGTATCCAGCCCACCTGGATTTGCTGATTTTAAAGCCTTGCCAATGATCAAAGAGATAAGTAAAGCATATCCACAGCTGAACCAAGTGGCCACATCATCAGAAGTCCTTAGGGAAGAGCGGAAGAACAACAGATGTTTTGCAATTAAAACTACATTGGTACAGATGTATCAACGGAACCTTCAAATGAAGACTACTAGCTTAAATTACACACCATCCTACAAAAGATGTTTTTTTAATAAAACAAAACGAGATTCAAATATCATCCAGTCTTATCTAAGGTAGCTTTATCCAGGTATTCACCAATCAAGCCCCACCACTGCTACCAAAACCAGTGTTGCAAGGATACATGTGCTGCCACAGCCAGTTCTAGTCAGTGTGTGAATCCTAAATATGTTCCTAAGATAAATTTCTCTAATTCCCAAACAGAATGAGCGACTTCAGTGTTCATTTCCTACCTGTGAGGTTCCTTCTAGCACTTGTAATGCAACTGAGCGACCTCCAACAAAGTTTTTTGATTTGGTACGCCACTTCCTTGCATGCAGCTCGTACTGTTCCTCATCAGACGTGAACAAACACTTTACAATTTGCCCCTGGCAGCTCTGCCCCTGAAACTTTTTAACTGAAGAACATTAAAGCTTTCTGACACAATCCAGACCATCTTTTCGATTTTCATTTACAACCAACTAAAAATTATATGATTTTTTTGGATGGTAATTCATTACTGTTGTTTTCCTTAATTGTGCTTCTTTTGCTTGCCTGGTTTTCTGCTGTTTTGTGTTTTTTTTTCCTTTACATTTTATTTGTTTAGATAATTCTTCCAGTAATTATCTTAAGATATTTTCATCAATCATGGGCTCATTTAGAGATGTGGCACAAGATAAGTTCTCCTGTGTAAGAGCAGATATCTTTGTAAATTAGACACGCAAACATACACGGCCTATTTAATAGTTTGGAATTCTGCACGCACAGAATTAATGCGCCAGGCAGCCTACTAAAGCCATTAATGTTGTGTTCTGCTTTTTAGTGGTTCTTTTTTTCCTGTAAGAAAAGTATGATTGAGGGCTGAAGCGAACAGAGCTATTCTTTAGCTAACTATGGTTTAAAAAATAAAAAAAATATGAATTAGTAACTGACATTTGTCACAGCCTTAACACTGAGTTATGGGAAAGGTAGTCCAGCACCAGTATGGCTTGGGCATACACCAACACACCATGTTGTCAGTCTCTTCTCGGAAATTCGTCCAAAGATAATGCTTCTGGGAATGACACTAATTAGTCACCAATCAACGTTACCAGCTCTGTAACACTGTTCCCAGAAACAACATCTTTCTGTGGTCATATTTCCAGGAACAATACACGGTATGTTTATAGAGACAGGCAAAAAAAAAAAAAAAAAAAAAGAGGTAATAGGCACTTAAATATATGTGAGGCCAGAGAGCCCTGGCTCTTAAAAGGTAGAGACTTTCATAAGGTCCGTTCTCTCAAAAGAACACTTAGGAGTATTTTTTAGTCAGACAAAACATTACTCTCGATTACACTGATACAATTTTTATCGAACTGGGCTCCTTCGGAGCATGAAGTGCACACCGTTGTTTGTGTTGTGTAGCATACGAAAATAAGAGAGCTGTGACTTGATGTGTTTGCCTTGGAAAAAAAAAAAAGAATAAGGATAAAGGAGCCTTTCGCAGTTGATCTAGAAGAAACAATCTGTGTTGCATCCTTTACCAACACCAATGGATGCCTTCCTCCATTTCGTTCACTGAGTTATAGAATTTGGCCCCAAACAGCACAGTTTGTGTAAAAAGAAATGTATTACAGTACTTAAAAAGCAGCTCAAGAGGTTACAGACATCAATTTTATAGGGAGTTTCGTCCATAACTTGGTTAGGTGACTTATGAAATTCCAAACTGCTGCACAGTCGGATGCCCAGGCAAGGGTGAATCTGGCCGTAGCTTTTCAATAATTAAAGCTATCGCAAAAATTCTCCATCAGTTTATCATTTCAATGGAACTCCAATTTCCTGCACAAATTCAGAGATTACTTCCTAGCCACCACATGTAAACACATTTTCTGAACCAGTTCCCTGCAGCTGTTTTATTCTGGCTTGTGTACTCCAGGCTCTAGGAGTGATCTGATAGGAAGACAGTGTTTAAATACCAATGAATTAAATTTGACCACTAAAAATTAAGGTGAAAGTCACTGTATTGTAGCATATTCACTCTTAAAAATCAGCTGAAGCATTCAAATTAGCACTTACGCTGGGATATGGTACGGATGCTGATGTAAAATGATTCCTTTACAAGTTTATATGGATTTCCTCAAATAGATACTGTAATAGATTTTCCTTTTAAAGAACATCTCATTGCAGCTTTAGAGAGAATATTCCATGAAATAGATATCTACAAAGAAGTAATTAATCAGAATTACAGTATTAACCACCTCATCAGACAGATTTGGGGGGAAGGGGCTGTTTTATAAGCAGACAGTAAAGGCAAATAGGAATTAATAAAATTGTACAATTTATCATCCTTTAAAAAAGAAAGAAAGTTTGGTCTACTTTTTTTCAGCAGATACTGGAAGTATTTTCAAATTTGAACCAAGTTTTGTTGTAGTCTTACCACTTAAATTCTGTATAAATATAAAAATATGCAAATTTTCATCCAGGATTTGTTACAGAAGGAATGAACAATAAAGATAATTTGTGAACTATAAAATTGCTAGTAGACTCAAATTACGCTCACTGGCTTTGTCATTTGGATAAATAATTGGTGAAAAAAGGGTATCTTAAAACCCTTACTTGATTGCAATTATCTTTTGCCAGAGATAATTCCAGTAGTTTGTGCCAAAAGAATGCTGAAGAAATCGCTTGGAAGGAAACCTGCAGAATCTATGTGCTAATTTTCATGAAGGCAATGAGAATTTACTCACTCGAATCTTGGCTTTAGTTTAAAGCTTATAGGAAGATCAAAATATTTTGGGTTACGTGCCTAGCTGATGTTCAGAAGGTATCCTTTCTGCATCAGCGCTTTTTTTACTGACCACAGTCTAACAAAAACAATGACAACAAAAAGAAAGTGGAAGCAATCAAAGCTAGCAAGATTCCTTAGCCCAATAAAAGAATGGGAAGAATATTTAACTGACCTTCTGTTGTTATTATTAGCAGTGAATACGAAGAGGTCAAATTGTTTTGGCATTCATTAGAAAGTAAAATAGTACCCAACTACTCTATTTAGGCCACCTATCAACTGTTAGGGTTAACGGACTATGTGCTCAATGCTCTTTTTTCCCCCTCTGGAATTTTTGCTGCTTTTCTCTTTATTCTTGTTATAGAGAGAGAAGGAGGACCGACACAATTTAAATATTGCTGGCTTTGCAGATTGTAAAAGGAAGGTTTCTTTTGGCACCAACTGATGGGTAGCAATGACAGCTCACTTTCCAAAATTTACTCCTGCCTTTCCATGGAGACCTTTAAAGAAGAACACACACCTGTGCAACCTCCCTTTCCTCATTTGCAGTGGGCAATCTTTGACAATACTTAGCAAAAAATAAACCTCCACAAGCAAACAGAAACAAAAGAATCCCTACAAATAGTACATCTTTTGTCAAAGACATTAAGGCCCTCATGCAGCAAGAAACCTCATAATATTTTTACCTTCACAAATGCGCCCTCAATTAAATGAAGATGGTGTTAAGTCAACCTGTGCAGCATTTTGTGATAGCGGATGTGAAAATGATTAATAGATTGAGCATCTGTTCTTCAGGTTATTCTATTTTTCTCTTTAAGGATGGTCTTTCTGTTACCCTAATTCCATTCCTTCCATGCACTGGGAGAAAACACAATGTGAGGAAAAATATGTACGCCACTTGCCTGATCCTTTAAATGGGCTTATTTATTGAAATTTTTCTTTAAAATGTAGAGTAATATATTTATCAACTACTATTAGAATATTCTAACAAGATTGCAAATGTAAAAACAAACCTATTCATATCAAATTCTATTACCTATGCAAGATGGCTGAACAACGTATATATATATTCAGTTGTGACATATACAGCATTAGAAAGTAATAAAATACCAGCTCATTATTAGGAAATAGTCTGCAGATCACAGATATGAAGCTTCTCTCAAGATTTTTAAACTTATTTTAAGCAATGTTGGATTAGGTGTCTATAGTCTTATTTCCAGAGCTGAAGGAGAACGAACACAGCATTTTCTTCACTGCTGCTCTGAGAATGCTATTTCCCACTTGCAGCTTGAGCTCCACTAAAATGCTAATGACAAATAGGTATTAGATGTCAAGTAGGGGGATACATCTGTCAAGCAGAAGGATGATAACAACCTTCAGGACTGCGAAATCTGGACCTGCATCAGAATCTGGTGGGAAGCCAAGAACAGCAATGCAGGAAAGCCCAGGAGGAGAGGTTTCTGCCTGAAACTTCCCAGCACAAAATCAGCAAAATCAGAATGAGATGTGCAGTAATGGGCTGATCCCAACCACTGTTTGAAGCAAGGCTTTAGCTGTTTACGTGTACATATTCTGTCTGACTCCACTCATAAATGGAAAGTATTACATACAGCAGAATTACACAATCAAGAACATCACGTTGCCTTAACAACTGCTTTTTTAAACTAATATTTTATGATAGAATGGTTAGAGTTGGAAGGGACCTTAAAGATCATCCAGTTCCAGCCCCCTTGTCCCGGGCAGGGACACCTCCCACAAGACCAGGTTGCTCCAAGCCCCATCCAGCCTGGCCTTGAACCCCTCCAGGGATGGGGCAGCCACAGCTTCTCTGGGCAACCTGTTCCAGTGCCTCACCACCCCCACAGCAAAGAATTTCTTCATAATATTTATTCTAAATCTCCCTTCTTCCAGTTTAAAACCAACATCCCTTGTCCTATCACTCCATTTCCTGACCAAGAGTCCCTCTCTAGCTCTTCTCTAGACTCCTTTCACATCCTGGAAGGCTGCAATATGGTGTCCCCGGAGCCTTCTCTTCTCCAGACTGAAAAATCCCAACTCTGTCAGCCCTTCTTCATAGGAGAGGTCTCCAGCCCTCTGATTGTTTTGTTTGATTTGGCTAATCTTCTACCAGAAATTTGAGCATATCTTTGTGTTGGCAAGACCATTTCCAAAATTGCATTCATTACAATGTATTTCCATGCTTTCCTCCGAGGGAATTAAAATACAGTAATTCACGTTAGGGTTTTCAAATGACAATGACAACAAAATAAGATTAATAACTGCTGCAAATGACTCGCCAGAGAAAGTCATCCAGCTAATGCTACAGAAAACGCTTCTGCCAACCCATTGAAGAAAGAAGCCCAATTCAGAGATTGTTTCATTTACTCTGTGAAATATATTTAGCAAAGATGCTGGGCCAGAAATGGAGATGACGAATTGAGGTGTAAATTATAGACTAGTAAATGGAAAAAAAGCAGAGCAAATTGGCATTGGTGGAGAAAAACAGTCATTTAGAACCTTAATTTCTGAAAACGGCTGTGACATAGAACGTAAGATCGGTGATGATCCTCTGGTATGGTGTTGACAAAATTTTAAACTAGTACTAGAATTCTTATTTCTGTATCTCTCTAGTTGGAAAATAATGTATTTCCATGATTTTTAAGTGAACTTTTAAAGATTTATGAGAGTACTTACCAAAGACTTGTGTGCCTCAACTGCCACACAATTTCTAAGATCAAAATTACAAACGTGCAAACTGCTCAACAGAACGCAAATAAAAAGGGTATGTGCAAAAGGAAAAAAAAAAAAAAAAAAGAGGTAAAAATTAACTAATAGCATTATGAACTTTACAGCACAATTTTATTTTTAGTATAGATGTAGCTTTTAAGGAAACAGACGTGCCACTTCAACAATGTAACCATGTCCTTTTCAACCAAAACTTAGTAAAAATTTTAAAAAAATCTATTCAGTGAATAATAATGGGAAAGCATTATATTTATTTAATCCCTCACACAATGAGGCTAATATGCCTACCAATTGGGTTATTCACACAGAGATTGTATTTAATGGCTTCCTGTTAATATGCTCTAGTTCTATAATGAAAACCCAGCAACCTTAAAGCTCAAGCATCCTCGTTTCTCTGCTGCCATCAAACTGCGCAGTAATTGAGTCACTCAGGAAAGCACATTTGACCTTGAAGCTTTAAATTTTGATTATCCTACCACGTCACAAAAAAATAGATGTAAACTCCTCTGTAATTTTCTTTTTTCTAAAAGGTGGGAGGGCAGCCATAGAGCCGGCATTTTAATACTTCATAGCCAACCGTGTTTTCGTGAGAATCAAATAGGAAATTGTGGTTCATTTCAATAGAAACTGGATCTGGCAATTTCTGCAATGGTCTTTTGGCACAAAATGAGTTTTCTGAGGACAAGAGACAATAAATCAGCAACAAATTCATAAATTTTCATTCAGAAAACTAGAAAAAAATGATGAAGCAAAGCCTTAGCTCACACAGATTCAATTTTTTAATTGTGTGTTTCACCAACCGTAAGCCATTTAACTAATAAGCAATTCAGAAATCTGTCAGAGCAGAATTTGTAACTATATTGTATTACTGGAAAAATATCAGTTAAGAAGAACACGCATGGCATACAATAAGTGGGTTTGCTAATACACACCTCATTCCTACATGTATTTCAAAATAAGTCAAGTCCAGAGCAAGAGATACTTCAGGTGATTTTCAAACTTTGAGCTTTACATTGACTGTAGTGGGATATATACCATGTAGCGCAATAAATCCTTGGCTTGATCATATCAACTGGTAATTTTAGATGTAACACAGAAACAATTACTTTCGTTGGCCAAGAGGATTACCATGCAAATGTGTTTAACAAAAAAGCTTCCTGTGAGCCAAGACTATCACAAAAAACAAAGTCCCCTGCCAAGTCCTGTTCCATCTCCTGTCTCCCTCCCTGCAGAATGAAAACAAGCCCTCTCATGTCCTCTACTAGCCTAAAGTGATCTCCACAGCCAAAAGCTGTCCTAGTGTCACATCTTAGTCTAAAAGAAAGAAAATTCCAGCCCCAGTGACTACATCGTGCGTCTTTCAAGTAGGATCACCCTCTTTGCACTCCAGGAGAAGAAAAACTAGCTCAATCTAGAGGTGGCTGATGGTGGGCAAATCACTAATCAGCAAGGCAGAGACATTAAACTTCAGCAGATCCTAAATGATATGTTTGTTTCTTAATTACCAGACTGACTTGCCAGTTCTTAAGCTCACGCTTGAGTATAAGAGCCTTTTCATGTTGTTTAAGATTCAATCCAGCAGCAGCATCTTACTACATTGTCCTTCAGCACATCAGCTAACTTCTTTGCCTTCAAAGTCTTACTGGCATACACAACTAACCACGCTATGCATACAGATGGAAATAAACTGAACTTAATTCCTTTTATAACTCCATGCAGAATTTGATACAATTTATGCCAGTAGTAACAGTTTCTAACCTGAATTTCTTTTAGGAGAATGACTCTCTGAAAAAACCCAACAAATCCACTGTCGGCATTTCAGTAAAGTTATATCTGTCCACTTTAGTCAACTAAATATTCACTTCATCCAAGTTTGTTTATTATACCATGTACTAGATAATTTACATCCAACGCAACTCTCATGCATTATGTATGCATTTTAAAAATAACTAATCATACTTGAAGCCTGATGGATTCAAACCAAGTTTACTAATATAAATTAAGCACATCTAAACTAAAATTATACATTATTGACTCAAGCAATAGTCAAAACTACATCACATGGGAAAACCCAACAAGTTTGTAACATGTTGCACCATCTACTGACCAAAAGATACTACAACAGATCGCAGAAAAATACTAAGCAAAGAACATATTTAAATCAAAATGTGTGTATACATGACAGACTGGTTTCTCTAAGCCACGGTGCTGATGACCCTAATAATATTTTGGACTTCATTGCAGCGATACCACAGGCACTACAGATTCTATAGACAGTACATGCCATAGAATCACAGAATGGTTAGAGTCGGAGGGACCTTAAAGAGCATCTAGTTCCAACTTAGCCTTGGTGAAGTCATGTTGGCTGTCACAAATCACCCCCTTATTTTCTGTGTGCCTTAGCAGATTTCAAGGAGGATTCACTCCATGATTTTTCCAGGCACAGAAGTGAGACTGACAAGTCTGCTATCGGTTTTTTGCCCTTTTTGGCATAATGTTTTCCATGGCCATGCTTATGTAGAGCATAATTAAGTTAGATAAGGCAATAAGGATAATGTATGGGTTTTGTTGGATTGGTTTTTTCAAACATTTGACTGAATTTCACAATAGCTACCTGCCCATAATTTTTTTTTTTTTTAATTATTCATTGGATCTTTAAGGCATGACTGTCACAAAGATCAAGTTTTCCAGCCAGAATAGCTGAAATGTCACCTTTCCACTGTATATAGGTCACACATTATAACAGTTTTGGGGTTTTCTTGGTGACACCAAAAGCTATCAAAACCAGCTGCAGGATGTCCCCTACTTATTTACATATTTTAACAAGAGCCAAGCTAAAAAGAAAAGGACTATTTATCCATGGAGCCGGGAGATCCTCTTGTTCTATTAAATTTTAAAATTATTCATTGTAATTGCCTCGCTTGTTTAAAAAGAAATGTGGAAAAATAAGTCAAGACATTTTTCTCACTGTGAAGGAAGATAAATGCTGCAAGCCCAAGCTGTCTATAACAATATGCTGTAACTACATATGAATATTTTTCCTTTCCAAACAATTGCTGGAAAGATACAGTAGCACATGATGAATTTAAGAAGTACTATTCCCTATTTATAGAAGAGCAGCATAATTGCAACACAAAGAATGCACTTATTGCCAGCTATGTGTACACATGGAAGAGACCAGCAAATTGTAAGGCAAAAAGAGAACTGCAGAAGTAGTAATTATGAAGATGGAAAGAATACCTTATGAAGAAATAATATGCATAGTTTGGCTAAATAATTACTAAATGCACCCACGATTACCACATACAAGCACTTCAAGGAGGTAAACATGTTTGAATTGCAAGGGGACTTTGCCAGCATTAATGGGCTAAAATAAAGCAGGAAGAAGTTTAACTGTAACACCTCATATTTCTGACTTGTAAACAATCTCAGGCTCTTTAAATTCTATGTATATTGCCGGTAACTTTCCATAAAGACTGTCATATACCATAACTAAGAGTACTTTTCACTTTTAAAACACTACCTTACTACAAGTGAAATGTTGTGACCCTGGGTTTGTTATAGATTTTAATTACAAGTTAAGGGGGAAAAAAAACACAAACACTTAACAATTGTATTCAGCATTTCCAATAGGAAAAGAAAGAAAAAAAAGAGGAGAATAGTGTAAATTATTGAAAAAATGTAGCATGAAAAATTTTTGCCTTAAAACTTTCTGATGCAATCTGAAATTCATAACAAATCCCTCAGGAAAATTAAAAGGAAGAGCTTTTTAAGCAGCTGACAAGGGCATACACTCTTTCTAGAGCTGACTGAAATCCTTGCGTATATGGTTTCACACAGCACTAGAGAAACTGATAACGAGGCTACACAAAACAAAGCGTGTCAACAAAATTATCAGCTAATGCTTAAATGGTTTAATTAATAGTTAAATGAGCATAATTCATTGATTCCAAGACTTGGAGACACTACGAAGAACTTGATTGATGTCACCAAAAGTGTTTTTTTTCTCCGTATGGTATGGAAAAAATAATCGAATGGTAGAATAATTTGGGTCAGAAGGGACTTTTAAGGTCACCTAGTCCAGCCCCTCCTGCCATGATATCTCCAACTAGATCGGGTTACTCAGAGCCCTATCCAACCTGACATGGAATGTTTCCAGGGATGGGGCATCTCCCACCTCTCAGGGCAACCTGGGCCAGGGTTTCACCACCCTTACCGTGAATCTTTATATCACTGTCTTCCTTTATATTGAGCTTAAATCTTCCATCTTTCAGTTTAAAGCCATTACTCCCTGTCCAGTTGCAACAGGCCCTGCTAAAAAGTTTATCACTATCTCCTTAATAAGCCCACTTTAATTAATGTTCTTTATAGCTGGAACAAGTGACTAGAGACCAACACTTGTCACACAACACAAAAACAAACTGGGGAACTTACAGACAAGCTGCTCTAGATAGCAAAATTTACATTAAAAAAGTAATTGAACAAATTTGCACAGGAAAGTACCATCAGGAGCTGTTAAGCACAAAGAAAGTTGCAGCAGAACTTTCCAATTCAGATATAAATTTATGTCAGCCTGCAAAACCAAATCGATGAGTAGAGGGAATTGGGTAGGGATTTGCCTTACGTTGTTCAGAGATATAGAACATACAGTCCAGATGGCTACCTAACTTAGGAGCTCATGACACTAAAAAACTTCTGAAAAAGCTTAAATGATGCTCAATTTATGCATGTTACTCCATTTACCCCTTGCTTCTCTCTTTTAGGAGCTATCTTATAGCCTGACTATCCTAGCTAAAGTTTTTTTTCTTCTATGTCCATTGAAAAGCTTTACAGAATTTTGTAAATGTCAGTGCAGCCCAACTAGCATCCTCAGCACGAAATGTGGAATTTTTCTATCAAATTACTGAAATGAAAAAAATAATAAAAATCAAATCTGAATTCTTACAGGGTAGGTTTCATAGTTCCTCAGTTAAGTGAGCATTAATCAGAAAAAGCTTAAGGAACAGTTTTCTTCCCTCTAAAAGTTCATTGGGGTAACACTCAATTAAATTAGTACCAAAAATTAAGACCAAAGAAGCCCTCACTGATCCAAGTAACAGCTTCTGGTTATTGAACACCCCACAAAATCTAGTTATACCAAAATTAAATTCACTAGTATAACTGTCCTGTTCCCCCTCAAGGCTGATACAGCACTGAAGAAATCTGAAAGGTGCTAGTGTTCACATCAAGCTTGCTTGGAAAAATAAAATAAAACACATTATCTCAGCTGCATAATTTTATGCCAGATCAACAATTAATTTATGGCAAGGGTCATAAACTCTTTCAGGCTGCCACTTGAGAGAGAAGACAGTGTGTAACACCTCATTGGATTCACATCCTCTGAGAACTTGTGCAAGACAGGTAAAGTTTCTAAACACTAAGCGTTCAGTAAACCTAATCTTTGTTCTTTTTCGAGGAAGGAGAGAACAGAAGAATCATTACACTTAACACTGCTTCCCTTAATTGATTTTCAAGTAATTGGAATGATAAAGCTACCTATGAGCACTTGAAAGATGACGTGGATCAAGGTTATTGCAATTCATAAGTTAATCATATTTTCTAGGTGAGAAGGGAATCGGTAGTTTGGTATTTTGACTTCAGAAATGCTTTACACTTTCATAATCAAGACAAAGGAAAAGAGCCTAGGTCTCAGAGAAGGAAGCAACAGAGTATAGTTCTAGGACAAATCATTCATTTTTACACTTTAGGTGAGAATAACCACCTGCACAAATGCAAGATACTCAACAGTTGGTTGTACAAACATTCTTAAAAAAACCAACCCAAACAACCCACCAACAAAACCTATCCAAAAATCTCAGAATTACAATGAATCAGTAACTTCACTGTTTAGAACCAAGAACAGATCGGCTGGGAGGAGTTGAAGAATTTTTGCTACGTTTGAGAAAAACAGTTTGTGACCTTGATTCTTCAGCCCCTTCATAGCTAACACGCACATGGAAAGAAAAAGAAATAAATGTTTCCTTAGTGATAGTTAAAGATTCTGCAAAGCTCCTTTTTACAATATTTAGTGAGAAAGTAGATGTAGAGAGATTCATACATCACTGACACCAGCCATGAAAAGCAAACTGCATTATTTGCCCAACACCAATTTATAAAATATCATTTAGTTGTTTCCCTGCAAAAACCAAATTAATAAGTGTTATTGTATGAAATATTCATGAATATGCATTACTATACAAACATTTTGCACAACAGCTGTGAGTTGTTTACTAATTCCTGGTTTAAAGCATAATGACATTATTTTGAGGTGAATATTGCTGTAATTGTGATTATAAATGGGGATTAATCAAGTAGCCAATAGAGTAAACAACCACATTATCACCACAGTATCACTGCATCTTGAAAGCCATAACATTTTTCATTAAAAATAGAATTTAAATTTCCATAGAAGCAGAAATTTTCCTTTTGTTTTGCGGGAAAGTTCAACACGTGGAAACAAAAAAAGGGTTGTCAAATGTCTCAAGGAATATTTTTTTTCCAGACACATTTCAAAGCTACATCTGAGAAGAAAAGAATGAAACTTACAGCAGAAAGATAAGACAGAAGCATGAAAAATGAAGGACTTGGGTTTTTCACCTTACTGAGAACTTACACTTAAAAACAGAAGGAACTATACATTTTGTGCAAGGCAATTCCAGCTCTAAATTGAATAGTTGTCAAGTAAAATCTATTATTATTTTCATTTTGTTGATCCCTGTACTAGAACGTGACTGCCTCTTCTAAATGAGGAGATCATCTTCCAGAATTTGTGCACACAGTTGCATGGAAACAAAACTGTGCCTGTGATGAGTTACAAGCAGATATATTTCTTTTTTTACAGGGATTTTTTTTTTTTTCTTTTTTTTTTTTTTTTTTTAATTTGGTCATGCCAGGATAACGAAAACCTCACTAACTGCTGCAGGATCAACACTCAAGGAGAAGTTGTTACCAGCAACTGAGACGCATCAGTCTTGCTGAAGCGAATGCTGGATCCAGTGATGAATTCTGCAAATAATTAAAGGCTAAGCTAGATTTGGAAGTTAAAGAATCGCGTTACTTAAGATCATGGGCATCTAAATGAGGCTGAAGGTAAAGCTAATTTGCATCTCTATAAAAGCTTCAGGAGTCCAGTTCATTACAGTAATGATATTAAAGCTTTCATTACTCACTTCAGTAAGGGATGATTTCTCATATGATGTGGAATTATAGTATCTTGTTCAACATTTGAGCTTATATATGTGTGTAAATTACTCCTAAACCTGAAGAAGGCCCCAGTCTCACAATTGCTTATGGGTAACCCGGGCACAAACACACATACTGTGTTTTTGCACAAAGATACACAAACCAAGTTCTTCAATTTTGTTTTGAAATCACAGAAACTTCAAAAGAAAATGAATAAACTACTGTTTGGGGTTTCTTTTTCTACATAAATCTGGAGAATAGCCAACAGCATTTTCTGTTTTTAATAACGGAAATAGCAATCAGGTAGTCTTTATTTCTTCCCTCCTCCCTAGATTTTCTCTGTTTCTGTTCTGTGCCAAAGCCAGCTGAGATATACTTCTGTGTATCTCCCACTATATTTCCGAGTGTGTTCTGGACCTCTACTCTGTGCTGGAGGAACAGGGATATTGGAGAGAGAATGATACACAGTTCCCAAAACATCGGCTCTTCAGAACAACTACCTGCCCTTGGGAAATGATTTTTAAATTTTATGTGTTAGGTAATTCCTACTTGTATTTTGTCACACGTTTTTTGTTTTTTCCTGCTCTTGCAAAAAGCAGAAGTTTTCTTAACCATAAAGTTAAGACTTTTCTTCCATGATTTTGACAGCCATTATAGGAATTTTCATTAATAACACACATACTAGGGAAACCGATTAATATAATGCAATAAAGGGCATGAAATTAATCTTTCATAGAACTTAGTTGAAAAGCATACATAAACTTTGATCTTCTGCCATGAAGCGTTCTGCAGGAATTGATTTGATTTTATTTGTTATCATAAACAATGTGTTTATATGTCACGCATATTCTAGGTGGGAAACTTCCAATAAATCTTTCATTTAAGACACATCTGTATCTATGCATGGTAATCTTATATGTACAAGATGACTTTTATCAACTCTAATTGTTCACTGATAACACATCTGATTATTTGGCCCAAGGCAAAATTATAAATTCTAGAGTTTTTTTTTTTTTTTTACATTTTGAACGTATCAGAAACAGTAGAGAAGAAGCTGCTTTGGAGCAGCTACACACATGATGGTGTCCCTTAGCAACAACTTCTTGGGAAAAGTTTGCAAGGAACTGCAAATAGGATTCAGGCAGTACTTTGTACTTCAGAAATTCAGTTCCTTGCCCTTAATTAAAATGACCCTGAATCTCTTTTGTTTATGAGGAGCATATTTAAAATGAAAACAAATATTCCAACAATATCACTATTTTGTTCATCAAATTTAACACAAGAAATAAATTTCTTATTGGATAATTGGCTCACCTTAAGAGTCTCAATTAGAAGCTATATGAAATAATCTCTGTGTTTTTCAGAGGGAGCACATTAATGAGGTGTTTGACAGCAAAGGTATGTAACTTGGATTGCAAAAAAATTTGGGGAACTACTTCAGTTTACAGTTTCTTTCTGGATCATGACAGGAATCAGGCTCTCCACCAGTGCCTGAGAAAGGGATGCCTTGTCAAATCTTTCTGTCCTCGAGGTATTTCACAAGCCTCCGAGCTAGCTATAGGGCTGCTTCAGTCTAGTAAGTCCCTTGAATAACGCCAGCAAAACAAGCGGCTGATACATCTCCATACCTTCCTTTGGGTAAGCACCACGGTATAGCTCTTCATTCGGGCAGGTTGCAAATTAAGACATCTCAGAGCATCTCACCATCTCCTACAGTCATCCAACTGCCTATGTACTTGGGTGGCTCAAAAAGATGTAAATACTTCCTACCAAAGTGAATATAAACTGAATAGAAATTGGGTGCTCTCTTTCCAGATTAAGATTTTGCTTGGTGCTTTTATTATTGCACATCAGTATATTTTTAATATTCAGATCATCTCTATCTGGAACACATCCTAATTTCATAGAATCATAGAGCAGCTTGGGTTGGAAGAGGACCCTAGTGCTAAGAAGATCACAAAGCAATGGTCACTGGCTTTTAGAATTAATGTAATTTCAAAATTATCTAAGACTGGTGGGTAAAGTTTAGAAAGTTTCATTTCACAATGAAGGATGTAATATTTTTTTTGGAGTAGATTAAATTCCAATGAAGAGCAAGCTGCAACTTTTGATTAGCTCTAAAGTTGCTTCATATTTTGAGAACAAGAGTATCTTCCCTAAATTATATCAGTTTATCTAAAGACAATCACAGAAAAAACACGACTGAGGACAGAGCCCCAAGGAGGTGCAGGCTCCTTTCCAGCTATGCTGGTCTTAATTTTTCTTTAAATTTTAAATCTGCCAAGTGAATTCTCCCACTATTTTCTGAGGTTTGATAAATGGATATGCTGCTCTTGCCAAACTTATTTACACGGTCAACAACTTAATTGTAAATTGTAATAGTAAATACTAAAAATTCAGTCTCCTAATACTATTATTTAAAAAACAAAATGCACCTCAAATGGGCTGAAAAATTATTCTCATGCTAAAGGCTGAACATCTACAACCGTTATTTATATTTCTACATTAGCAAACATTTCTATATCCCTGTCTTCAGCACAGGCCATAAGTACATTTATAATTACAGCTTCCATTCATGCAAATGACAGTTGCGCCTCAGCAGTTATCAATGGAAAAAGCTAGAGAATTCTAAGTGGAGCATGACACATCCAAAATAATTTAAAAACCTCTCTATCAACAGTTGACATAGAGTAACACATTGAGCAGAGTTAAATGTCTGTCTTTGGGGATTTTATGCATTATCTTAAAGAGTGATTGATAATGCTCGAATTAGTGATGGATTCGTCTGTGGTTTGCTGTTGCCTGTTTATCTGAGATGCATTACTGGAAATAATCTCCCTGCTAAATAAACATCCCAATACAAAATCAAGCTTAATTAGAAACTCAATCCAAGCAAGGCATTTAAAAAAAATAAAACAAACAAGAAGAAAAATGGACAAATTATGGGTTTTGACAAAAAAAAAAAAAAAAAAAAAAAACAAACAAAACCCCTACCAGGTTGCCTTTTACAGAAGCAACGGGGTACTGTGTCAAACTCCACAGGTTATGTCTGTTAACCTCACAGACACTCATCCTCACAAACATCAGAGCAGGAAGGACATATACTGACAGCCACTGCCCTTAAAACAACGGTTTGAACCCGGGTCAAACATATCAAAAACCTGAGATGAAAAAAAAAAAACCAAATGAACAAATAAATCAAAGTTCATATGGGGCTACCCCAAAGTTTTAGATAGCCAAAGCCTTCTTGCATTAGGCTGCTTCTTAAAAGTTCAACACAATAAATTCTTTAAATTATACCTGCAAAATAATTCATACTAAGTGTTTGAGATTTTAAGCTACAGTACAGCCCTAGGTGGGACAACTTGTCAAAGGTTGAAATTCAACTTAAGAATTCTCTGAGACCTGTTCTTATGTATCTTTATCTACAAAATACATATGAAATTGTAAAGGGTCTCAGCAAAAGGCAACATGGTACAGAAGTCCTCAAAGGATTACACAGATTTACTTGCTAAACTCTCAGTCAGTAGTGTTATGGTTTACATATGTGTTTTTACAGTAGCTGCTGCAGTAATTAATCAACAATGACCTTGTAAAATATAATAATGATTTCAAAAAGTCCTTCACTCATTTTAATCCATTCTGCCACACTTCTCCTCCTGCCAGTCTGATGCCTCCTTCAGTGGCCTTCTGGAGGCATCTCTCTACAGCTCCTCACAATCAAATCCTCAACTGCTTTTATGGTTATCTTTGGATTTTCTCATATACAAATGAAATTTGGTCTGAGTAAGCTTTCAGAATCCACCTGAAATCACTTCTTTCTGTGATTCTATGAGGATCCATGGGTTGAGGCTGACACACCTGAGTCAGCTTTAATAGAACTCCTTCAGGTAGTGATGATGATGTAGCACAAATTGGCCTAGTGATTCATCTTAAGTTTCACAGAGGTTTTCTACAATTCTACATAAAACCCCAGTTGTTCTATCATTACTGCCATCATTCATAAATACTGCAGAAGTATGTCTAAATATGCTACAATCACATCTTCAATGATATTCAGATGTAATCTGGTGCACTTGCTGGTTTAGACTTTATGCTTTGTATATTAGTGGGTTCTTGATGCATGTTTAGGTCTCTTGGGAGTTATGTTGACTTAAATCACGGGGCATAAACCAAAATAAAAAAAAAATTCCAATTTAACCTGATTTTATTTGTTCCATTCCTGCTTTCAAATTCTTTTCAGCACCATAACTTTTCACTGTAATTTCATAATCTATAGTTATTGCACAGTGTGGCTCCAAAATTCTAAGATATACATAGAATGATTCCCCCCCCGCCTTTCTTTGACAACATTCTTAGCAATTTCAACGATTAAGGGGCACTTTCCCCCACCCCCAGATACTGTACAAGAAATGGTTGGGAAGTCCAAAGTATACGAATAAACATGAGCATAGCATTAAACAAAAGGAAAACAAAGTTAACCTGGGGCTTCCACATGATACTGCGGAAAAAAGAGAGTATATAAATATCTCAAGAGCAGAGATATGCACAATAGTTTTAATCATACAAATAGAGACTAGCTCAACTGAGGAGATCATCTATACTGAAACGGAAAAAAAGCCCTTGAAATAATAAATCGGTGCTGCGTCTATCATTCTAAAAGACCAACATCAAAGCTGAAAAGACATTTAATTTCTAAAAAACTCTGTGTTCATAGCATTCAAATTCTTGTACTATATATATGAATTACTACCTTTTACTTCACAGTAGTACAGCAAATACATAGAGGTGTGAGAAACTAAAGCCCAAAAGTTACATATTCGACTTGCTTCACATATCTTTCAATAAAGAGATATTTAGAATAGCATATCATACACTGTTTATTATCATCATCACATAGAGCCACATTTACAGGACAGCAATATCTTTTTTCTGATGCTCTGCTTTTAGAGATGCTTTCGATTGTTCCTCCCATTAAAATTAAAGATATTAATTTACTCAATCTGAGCCGTGGAATGACTTCAACTGAGCTAATTAGCATAACCTTCTCAGATGTCATCCATATTCATTTTGCAGATTGTGGCAATGCTTAATGGCAGAACTAGAACTGATGAAGCCTTAAGCTGTTTTAGTGCTGCACTTCATAAACCTGTGAATTCAGCAAATCTTACCGTTGCCACCTACAGCAAGCGCTATGTATTGCGTTAAGTAAATGCTCCAAACTTCATTAAAGCCACCAAGGGATTTGGGTGCTTAGTCCCAGCAAAGATTAGACATAACATCACCTGTGTCCACACAGCACCCGTCCTCAGCTGTGGTCCCCCTTGGCTGGTGGAAGTAGAGCAGTTATGTCCCTAAGGTGACACGAGCAGGTCAAGAGCATGCATGGTGGCATATCCAACCAACTCAGCTTTCCAGAGAGCACAGTTTTGCATCCCTGGTCATAGCACCACCAAGAATTGGCAAAGTCAAAGGTTTAGAGCCCCATGACCTGTGCAAAAGCATCTGTAGCTTCACCTGAAGCTACTGCCTGGGCTGACACTCCTTATTGAGGTGACCCAGTGATACCCAACCCATAGTGGCTATTGGGAGGTAGGGAACTGCCAAAAGATCAGTGCTTCCTTTTGGGACATTAGCTTTATTAGCAATGTCATCCAGTCTAATCTAAACCTCCCCTCTTCCAATTTAAAACCGTTACCCCTTGTCCCATCACTCCACTCCCTGAACAAGAGTCCCTCTCCAGCTCTCCTGGAGCTACCTTCAGATCCTGGAAGGCTGCTCTGAGGTTTCCCCGGAACCTTCTCTTCTCCAGGCTGAACAGCCCTAGCTCTCTCAGCCTGTCTTCATAGCAGAGACCATTACCCCTTGTCCCATCACTCCACTCCCTGACCAAGAGTCTCTCCAGTTCTCCTGGAGCTACCTTCAGATCCTGGAAGGCTGCTCTGAGGTTTCCCCGGAACCTTCTCTTCTCCAGGCTGAACAGCCCCAGCTCTCTCAGCCTGTCTTCATAGGAGAGGTGCTCCATCCCTCTAACCATCTTTGTGGCCCTTCTACAGCCAAGTGTGCTCATGTAAAAACAAGTTGGGAGGAAGCTGTTCTATTCCTGATCTTAAGCTAGACTCATCTTCCTGATTAGGGCTAGAAAACAATTTGAGTTCCCATATGAACTGCTGTATCCTTGTTAAATACAAACCAGGAGTTATAAGTTTTATATTACTTATTATTAATATCATATAAATATCCTGATGAGCAAATCCTAAAATGTTGCAGTCACACTCCTCACCGCTTTGGCTTTGAGCCCACCAGATTAGGAACAAACAGTTGATAGTATTGCTTAGGATCAGAGTTTTCCCTCCGAGTAACCTCTCACGGACTTAAGTCCAGCCATCCATGGACACACATTTGTTAATGGTATCCACTGGCTACAAACCTCATACAATATTTACAGCTTTTGAAAACTACAGTCACGTTGCTTCTCCATTACAATCCTTCACACGCAAATTCTTCAAATATTAACTTTGCAAGAATTGCAAGAAAACACAGCCCAGCTTCGTTAATGTTTATAGGCTTATTCAAAGTGAGAATAGCCTTCACGAACAATTCAAATACACATAAGTGATCACCAAGGTTACAGGGTTTACTGTTATTTTAATCCTGTCACAAATGAAGGAACACAAATTCCTGTTAAATGCTTTAGCCTACTCATATACATACATAGTCCAAACACCGTTACAGAAGCCAATAATTTATGCAGAAGCCCCCAAGCCCTAACGCTGCTCCTATAACTTCCTAGACACTAGTGGTACAAAACATTACTATAATTTACAAGGGAAAAAAACCAACAACCTGTCAACTGGACACAGATGCGTGTGGCTTCCAGGGCAAGTAGCACAAACAGCAGCCTTCCTCTTGCTGATTTTTAATTGGAATTTTAATAAAGGTGCTACTGCGCTGGAGCAAACTGCTGTTAGCACAGCTCTGGCTCTTTTAATCGAGTTCCTTCATGATCATTCTTGGGATTGACTGCAATATAGACCATTATTTTAACAATACTGATATTTTCTGATTTATAATTACAACTTTTCCTCAAGTAAAAGGACCAAAAAAACTCCCATACAAACCTAACTTCCTTGCATATATTATATTAGATGGCTCCAGCTATGGCATCAGATCAGTTTTTTACACTATTTCCATTCCAGAAACAGTAATAACTGGATTTCACAGATAAGTGCCAAACAGGCTCCCTGTGCACCACTTTTCCAACATGTTTTGCTCTTAACCCAGAACTGTAAATTCCTACAGAATTTCAGCGCATTAATAACTTCTGATAAAAATTTGTCCCTTTGTCTCATAAATGATTGCAGTAACAACAGGTTACAATAAATTCAAATAACTAAGCTTCACTCTTCTTTGAAAGCCTCCTCTTCTGTTCACAAATTTCACATCATTTTTGAAAGGACACGTAGGAGACACTACATTAATATTTTAAAGTGCAGACTTTGGATTTCCTGTCTCAATCTGAATCCAAGAGGCAGGAAAAAGAAAATCTAAATTGCTCTGTGTGTTTTGGAAGCTACATTTAGATTCTTTATCTCGCATAAAACAAACTATAGACATGAAATGATTTCACTAACTTATTTTTTTTTCCGAAAAGAATCTTTAAAACTGCAGTTACATAGACATGTTTGTCTTTGGTTCGCATTCAACAAGCACTTGGGTCAAACATCATTTCACACCACTGCAAATTAAAACCTCTCAGTAAACGGATGGCTCATATCCTTCAGCAGCAAGAGATGGAATTTATTAGATCCCTTTCTTCAATGGCACAGTGAACCAGGTAACTGATGTAGTAATGCAAGACATTATCAATGCTATTGCCTCTGCTAATTCTAATCCAATCGTGCAGTATTTCAAATCCACTGTGGTAATGTTCCCACTCTTGTTGCTGTTTCATATCTCTGCACCAGATATTTCCTTAAAAGATTTTTGTGACAGTTCTTTCAATGAAAACAAACGTGAATTCTGAAACACAACAGTCAAAGTTTTTCAAAACTGAAGAGGAAGCTAGAAGTCAAACTCCAAGTAATCTATCCATGGTCCACTAGTTACTTAAGATTATGACTCTGGGCTATTATTTTTCCATATAACATTTTAATCATGTAATTAAGATACATATTTTACAAGTCCTTTTTAAAGGATGGTTCCTCAAAACTAATTTCTTTTTAAATAAAGATAAGCATTTTAAAGGCTTTGCATCAGGCAAATACTGCTTCACCACTGTCAACTAACTCACACACCAAGAGCAATATTAAACTGAAGACTAGAAATACATTATTCCCAGAACGAGCATTTGATTAACTGCTTTAAATAATACTTCATTTGCAGTTTGAATCTTTGAATATTTCTTGCTCTTAACAATTCACAACGTTGTCCTTCCATTTTTAAAATCCATTATTTATGGATAAAAGTTCAAATCCCATTGCTTTAAATCAAACTTTGCTCTGGAGTAAGCGCAATTTAAAAAAAAAAAAAGCAAAGACTGTTGACTTGGCAATATTAATATTTTAACATCAATTTTGTGAATCTGAGACGTTGTTGATTATTGCATATACTCAATCCTATGTATAAAAAGTCTGCAAGAGCTAGTGCTCAAAATGAAGAACAAGCGAAGGAAACGGCGTCCGTGATAATTAAAGATGCATGCAGGATTAGTAAGGGAAACAATTTAATTAAGTGCCACTGAATAACTGCATTTTTTTTTTTTCCTGAATTTGCTAAAATCTACTGCGTCTTTGATACCTTATTTAACTAGTCCCCATGGCAGCAGGGGAGCTTGCTCTTGACTTCACAGCATCATCGTGACAAACATTTGTGGTCTCCTCCCTCTCTACCCCTGCCGTTCACTTCACCAGCCTGGGTGGTAAAACATAACCTATTTCGGAGAAGCTCCAGGCTAAGCCATAAGAATTTTTGACATCTTCACAGCCTTTTCCAGTTTCCAGTCAGGTAAGCAGAAGAGAAGAGTTCTCTTACAGTCACAACAGATCCTGCAATACTGCACCTACACCGCACTTAACCTGGGGCTGTGTATTTAAATGTCCTTGCAACATCCTTGAATGACTGCTGTTAGAACACAGTAATGAGAATCTACTAGTTAAATGAAAAGTCCACCTAACCTTAAAGGATAGAAAGTAAAACATCTAAGTATGCTTAAAATACTCCATCATAAATAACTAGAAACAGTTGTTTACTGTCACATCTTTAATTACATTAAAAAATAGAAAAACTGAGACACCTACTGTGTGCTACAAGGACGACTCAAAACTAATGCTGTGGGACTCTTTGAGCACATTTCTGATCACCTACATCAACAGATCAGTAGATTTAAAGATGCGTTAGTGCACATCACTGGTGTCTGCGTTACACACAAGACTCATGCCTTTGACAAGCAAACGTGGCTTCAAATGGAGCCACAATTTTCATCCCAGAGAAATTCTGGGTAAGGCGTGATGGGAAAACAAACCAAAATAAACCCCAAGCTATTGTACCACATTCTGTTTCAGCTGCATCCAAGAAATTCTACCAAATCATCTGGAAGCTGTTCAAATATGATTTGCAATAACAAAAAAGCACAGCTTGGTTTCAGAGCCAACACGGACCATTATTTTCCACGGGTCAGCACATTTAATGCTCTCAAAGCTGGAAAAAGCTTGAACAGAATGTAAATTCTTTCCACCTTTCTTTGGACAAAATTGAGGAATATCCATCCCACAATACTCCCTCCTCCATTTACTTTCTCACGTGGGATTCTGTGAAGCGAGAAAGGGAGAGAATGCTCTTTGCGGAGAGCCGAACAGAAGGCAGGCAGGATGGGGACTGCAGAGCAAGTTCCTCCGCTGGCAAAAATGCTCCGTCTTCCAGATGGTAGGAGAAGGGAGCCCATTACATTCCTGTGGGAAGAACTGCAACAGCCAAATATTCACCAGGTGCTTCAAGTCTCTTGCTCTGTGCAATTGTCCTGCCCTCGTCTACTCCCTGTTGTTTAGTACAGAAGCTCTATTTTCAGGACAAATTGACTGCTTAGAGGTTGAAAGAAAATGTTCCCGAAGAGGCCAAGGCTGGCAGACGTTTCTAGGAGCCTAACTTAAACACACTTAGGTTGATAGGTGTATAGGATTCGGAAATCAAAGTAAATAATCTGAGGGAAAGCCTAATTTATCACATCTTCTGGCGAACATCCAAGGGCACTAAAAGGCAGGAAGAGAACTCAAGGTAGTGCTGAAGCCCCCACTTTTCATAGCTGGACATTAAGCTTGCATCAAGGTCTCTATTTTCCCATAAAAGGTTGAACTGCACATGGCTAGAGACAGACAGAAAAGGACTATTCATTAGAGGTTTAGTGTGCTATGGGTATAAAGAACCACTCCACAACTCCTACACTAGCACCACTTAAACTGCCAAGTGCATTAACAAAGCCGCAGTGTGAAACTTCAAAATCATCCCTTTAATCACATGCCACTCAAGATCATCCAAAAATCATCAAAAAACATCAGACTGACCATTTTAGAGTGCCCACCACTACTCCAAAGCACGTTGTTTACTGCAGAGACGCAGGAAAAACAAATCTCTTTTAGCCAAGCATTTCTGGAGAATCAAGGAAGTGCACAAATATAGTCAAAACCAACCTTCTCCTTCCAAAATAGGAACTGTCCCCACCAAGTTCAGATGGGTTAACTCATATAAACAGATATGAAGCTTCCATAATGCCCTCTAGAATTTAATAAATGTCTCATAGTGGTGCATGTGAAACCCTCAAGTTCTTTATTCCACACGCCTAAGAGAAATTAAAAATGTTTCTGCTATCATATGACCCTAGCAGCTTTTAAATGTATAAATAATAATAAATAAACCCTAAAAATGCAGAGTAGCAAATTGTTCAAAGATTCAGAGTACAACACCACACTCCAGACCCATCCCTACACGGACACTAGAAATCAAAGGCCTGAGATGAGGAAGGAGTGACTTGGTTGTTACCACTGAGCACACGGACTGAATTTGCACTTTCTACTGATTTGCCAAGTTGTGCCTCATTAGCTGCGCTTCTTGACATTTCATTAACACAAAAAACCCCAAAACTCAAAAAAAGGCAGTATGCTCATTACCAATGATACATGTTTGATAGGTTTCTTTTTAAGCTGGTAGCTACACAATAAGTAAATACTTCTAGAGGCTATTAAATTTGAAATGTAAGGTAAGTAAGTTTTTCCCCTGACACTAACATGTCTCTTAGACATACCAAAGCTCTCTCAGCTATATAATACAAAAAGAAAAAGCTTTGTCTTAATCTGTAATGATATTTCAGAAATGACTTTTACAGTACAGTAATTCTAGAAACGATGAGAAATGAAGAGCAGTGGTGACAACTGAGTTTTAGGTTAAGCTGAGGTCCCTCCCAGGAGAGCACAGCTACCAGCATGAAAATATCCTTCTGCTGAGAGAATCCAGGTTTCTTGAAACAGGTGGTGCTCCTCCAGTTTGCAGTATTTTCACTTTAAGAACAGAAGGAAACCTAGAAACACTCCAGAATGGATGAAACAGATGTGAAGTGACAACAAGTTAGATAAAAGATCAACCTGGAATGTAGAGAAGTCACTTATCCAAGGTACCTTCTTGCTGGGACAATAACAAAGACCACAGTAAGTGCAACTGAAATATCCAAAGTTCAGATAGAAGTAGTACACTATGAAAGTCACAGAAAGGTTTATGAAAAGCTCAGCACAGCAGAACACCTTATATCTCCTCGACGTAGTACTCAGCATGATCAGAACTGTTATACTGTCTGCTCAAAGTCCTGACTTTCATTGCAGGTGCATAAACTGTAACTATTTATATCAGTGCAATGCGAACATAAGTTGATCTGAGAGATTCTCAGAGCCAGGATACTCTCGAAAAACAGAAATGAAAAGGGGGGAAAAAAAAAGATAAGAAAAAAAAAAGAAAAAGTCAGCCTTGCAGAGCTGAGAAGGGAAAAAAAAAAAAAAAATTACCTTATTTCTCCTTTCAGAAACTTCAGGGTAATTTCATTCTGTCTCCCTCTCTTAGCACATAAAAAAGAAATACATGAAATGGGCCTAACCTTGTCCTCCTTCCTCAGTAAGTTATCCCAGTAACTCCAGCAGGAACCTTGCCAGCAGCAGCAAACAACATGAGGCACAGCAGAACCCTATTGAAAGTCCGGAAAATATCAACAAAGAATTGGACTGACTTTATTGGAAGATTCGTAACACATCAAAGACTGGAAGTTCAGCATCATCGTGATTTTTTGCGTAATACCAGGCAAGAACCTGCCTCCAAAACCCAAGAGCTTTATTGCCACACAGATGGATTTGAGCTAAACTCAGATCTGCAGAAGATCTTACAGTTCAAGTTCAACTAAACATCTTTAATAGTAAAACTTTATGCGGTATTTTCCAGAAGCCTGCCTTCTTCGTTAGATGTTTCTGAAAATAGTCAAGTACAGAAGACATTCAAAGACTTCAAACTCATTCTATAATTTTATTGATCAAGTCATGCTCCTGTTATATCATTGCAGCTCAGGAATTACCTTGAGGTAGTTGGTGCAATTAATTACAAGGCTTCACTTAATGAGAGAAAAGGAGAATCTAGACAATCTCTAACATCCTTAAGTAGTATTAATCTACTTTTCCTCCCTGTTTCTCTGAGACAGACAATATCTGTTAATACCTTTTAATTTAAGCTTGAGACTCAAGTCCTCATTTTCATGCTAGCGACAGCTCTACCTCAATGCACTCCTTGGAAAAAAAATATTTGGAGATTAACAGTATAAAGTACCTGTTGCTTTTAGATCCTACCGATATCAGGCACCCTTCGCATCCAGGCAGAATTTTTGAGTAAAAGAAAAACATTCTTAGATGTGTACGCCCTCCTAAATGCTTATTAGATGATTCTAGTAACCTATTTGACACTCTTGATTGCTTGCACCAGTTGATTTAATTCTTTTGAGTGCTAAATGAAAACATATTAAGTTCACATTCCAATCAGAGGAATATTCCCAGACCAGAACACTGTAATCACAGATCTAAAGTCTCTGCAGCAGCAAACAGGATTTTATTTCTCTTTGATTTCCTGGGTTGTGCCAGTCTTTGCTTCATCTGCAACAGCGATCCCATTTTCACGTGTTTAATTTGACGTAAAGGTGTGAAAGTTGTGTTAGTCAGCTTCCCTAACTAAAACTGTTATATTTCTAACTGCAATGCACGGGGAGGTTGGGGGAGAACACCGAACGATCTAACCCGTCAGTCACAGACATTTTGAGATGCTTGATACTAATTAAGCGTATCAGCTCTTGATGCCAGACTCCTGTAAGACAAAGGGCTCCATCAAATTGATAAGACTCTGCTAAGCAGGGTTTAAAATTAATTCATAATTTCTTTTATGTTTGTCATGTTTTGTGAAAATGAACTGCCATTCAATTTTTCATAAGCTCTGCACAAGCAGAAGAAGCTTAATTTCAGGCAGTGTGCTGACAGGCCTGGGTAGTTTTATGAACAAATTATGATTATACACAGCGATCAAGCTCCAGATAATTGAAGCCACACACCAAACTATCCAGCATGCAGCTATTAATGGATATCCCCAAAGTCTCTTTAAATCTGCATAATCTAAGAAGTTTTAGCTTCTTTTTGCATTTGGACTATTTTCAGCATAAATAATTGAAGAGAATTATCTAAAGGATCTTCCAATGGAGATCGTTCCATCTTAGATTTCCTACTGCTTGGGGATGAGACAGAAGGAGCCCATGGCCATTGCCTGACATTCAGAGCACATGCCTGGGAAAGGCTATTTCTGCATCCTATTTCTGATGGTGAAAATTAAAACGTTCCCAAGTCAAAACTCTACTCATCTCTTCTTAGGGACGTTAAATTCATTGATGATAAACTGGAAAAAGTGTAAGCCAACGGTACTAACTCTACCTAGACACCTAACATCTGACATACCTTTATTTTAAGGTACCTTGGAGTTTTAAAATTAGCAGATATGTCTTAGGGCAAAAATTTGGTATTATCAAGAATAATCCAAAAGTTATTGAGAAGATTTAGTTAACTTCTGTCTTGTCTACTGGTGACTATCAAGCCAGTGAATTAACTAATCACAGTGAAAACTGGTAAAAAACCCTGTCTTAATATTAAAAATCTAAAGGCACAATTTGTTTCAAGCTGGCAAAGCAAATGGTGAGACTCTTTGCTTTAGGCATTGGGGAGGAAAAAAAAATAGCATTAATATTGTCAAAGCAACAATGGATATATTTTAATATTATTAGGTGGAAAATTGAAGGTGCAGAAATCCTTCACTTGCTTTGTAATAGCTTGTTTAATAAAGGGGGACCGGAATAATCGTTTTTCAACTTTAATATTATTATAGAGAAAAAGAAAAATGGTGTCTGCGATCTAATGCTGAAACCCATTTTCCTGCTGTCTGTGAGCAGCTATGTCTGTTTTGACAGATCCATTCCTGCGGTAAACAAAAGAAAAAGCCTTTCGCTCTCACCTCATTAAGAGAGTCATGAGTGGTTTTCATTGATTAGCTCCTACTATGGCAGTAATCCTCAACAGGCCACATGCTACATGGGAACACTGTTGTGTATAAACAGCTACCAGTGATTAGCGATCAATGAACAATTTTAGCCAGCGAGATAGACGCAATTGGATGAAAACACATTAAGAACTACTTCGTTTCATTCTCCTGATACTCAAAGGAAGAAAAAGAGATTTAGAGAGCTATCCCACCTTGCTAAGTAGCATTTTCTTATGAACAAAAACATTAGAGATGCATCACTTCAAATCAAGTTTTACATAATCAAAACTAAGTCCTGAATTGCTGGGGTTTTGCCCAGACTTTTGGAAAAGATTTCTAGTTATTAGTGTTGCATATTTTTCTTTTACAGATGTACTGAACCATTTTACAGAGGACGCCTGCAAAAGGCTCCCACGTGGCAGCAGCAGACAGACAGTCCTTCATGTTGACTGATTGCAGGAAAACGTATCTTTTTTTACTTTGATATTTATTTTTGATAGCTTTAGCAGATGCTTCCTAGAAGACTAGCATGAAGAAACGGTTCTAAAAATCAGTGGGAAGCACGAGGCCTATTTTTCCCCTCCCACACCTGGTTTCCAAACAAAAGGCAAGTGAAGCAATATTAATCAAAACACAACGTTTTGGACTTTTCTGAGAAGCCACAGAACATACAGTTCAGTCTTCTTTTAGCCAGTTGAGCGTCCAGTCCCCTGTAATGGCAGGTCCAAATTTAGAATTGTGTTCTTGTTCTCTTATGGAAATAAAAGCATAATATTACTGGCAATGGGATACCCTCTCTGTTTATTTATCTGCATTTTATCTGTGTTTTTTTTTCTGTTGTCATTCTCCCCTGGTATTAAGGTGACTCCCTTTTCTCTGTATGGTTTCACCTTTCACTTTAATGCAAACCACAATACTATTTTTGCCTACACATTCACCCATCATACCTTCTCAAGCTAAGTAACATCTACATTTCAAATTCGAGTAAACACATCAGCAGTCTAACGGTCCTGAAATCAGCTTTAGCTGTAAATAAGACTGTCCTTTGATGTTTCTGACTGCTTTTAACCGTTCAGCCTGTGATTAATCCATAGGTGCACTTGATTTTTAGTCTTTCTCTTCCTTCAGGCTCAAAGATTACATACGTTATTGAAAAAATTTTCACTGTCAAGTGAAAGAAATGACTAGTACCCGAAAGCAAGTCCTCAAATTGTACGATATACAGCTCCTGGGCTATGAAATTTGATGTAAAGCTCACTGAAGCATTTCACAAATTTTGATTTAAGTCCAGACTCCGGCAAGTCAGCTACGGGGCTGGTAACAGAGGTGACTTGTACAACAGGGATCTCTAAGAGGCAGTAAGTGATTTTTAAAAAGTGGCTCAGCTGGAGATATTACACCTCCTACAGCACACCCAAGAGTGCAGAAACAGTGAGCGGGCACAGCTATTGCAAAGGCGACAATTATACTTAATTCTTATACATAGGGCTATATAACTGTTGTGAGAATGCAGCACGAGGGTCTGGGGATGGTTGGATTACCCACACATGGCTTTCACTCTGAAGATGATGAAGTGCCCACCCTACAAGTGTTGAGAGAACAATTCTGTGTCTTCAAAGGTGTTATCTCATCCCTTCGTGCTGTCCTGGCAAGGAGGATGCATCATCAGGGTCTGAACTAACCTGCCAGAAGGGTCTGCATCAGTACATTCAAATTGGTTTCAGGCCGTCATTTACGGCAAACACCGCCGCAACATTTCTAGCTTCTCTTCCAATTAGTCAGAGCTCGTAGCACCCTGTTGCTTCCCCCATACAACAACTTTCGGTTTTAACAGTGTGTTCCCAGGTGAGGCAGAAAGTAACGGCTCCTGGCAACATCCCTTTCGGTGTTCCCTGCCAACATCACACCTCCGTTAAGGAGCAACCAGCAATCACAGGGCTTGCTGGTATCATCCTAGGGCTTGTGTACCTTAATTAACTGAAAAGATCAGTCTCCACGAACTAACATTTTCATTTGAGAACGCTAAATCCTCCCGACTTGAAAATTAGAAGCCTAAACCAGACCTTTGAAGTTCTCATTGTGACTCATTATTTTCTAGTACTGTACACATTGTACATCGCTGCAGATAAAAAGCCTTGTCTTTCATTTACAACTGCTTAGTAAAGTAAATTCATTTTTATTAGCTACACCATGTAAAGTTTTCTAAGTGTGTTATTAAAAGCACCTGATTTTTCTTTGAACAAGTAAGTAGATATTTCTCTTTCCAAACAAGAGTTAAGTTTCTAGAATACAAAAATACCCTACTGCATACAGCAGTTTTATATGAGGTTTTAATTACTCGTGTGAAGCCTCAGACTAAGTTCTCAAGCCTTCAGCTTTCTTGCATAACCTAAAAAGTTTATTTGCAGGGTAGCAATTAGGGCAAATACGAACTTCAGTGAAAAAAAAAAAGGTAACAAAAATAAGGCCAATAAAAAAATATATTTTTGAACCAGCTATATTTTTATCACCTACATCACACACAATGGTAATAATAATGCTGAAATAAGAGTACCAATTTCAGCGATAACTGCCCTGAAGAGTGTCTCTCTCAAGGCTGTAACGTTATTACAGGGATGCCACGACAGGACCAAGCACATACCTTCAGGCCTGCAGGAATGATGGATGCAACACACTAATTCCTGACGGCTAAAGGATGTTATTATACCGTAAAGGTCATTTGTTCAATCTTGTGATACATCTTCAGCTGAGAATGGCAATTTAGAAACTTTAGCTACAGTCAACAAGTGAGCTCCCCAGGTAAACAGATCAATGACCAAAACAAAAGACTTCAAAAATCAGCAATACTTGCTTTTTGAGATGGCAAAGAAATGATGGCTTCTACTCAAATTAATTTAGTCTCATAACTTCAATATCTGTGACCCTTTCTATTTGAAGGCATAGCATCAAACCTCCAAAGCACTGTAGAAACTAGCTGACATGCAAGTTTTGAGAGTAGACTAATAATTAAGGGCTCAAAATACCGCATCTGTAATTGTAGGTATGTGTCGGTGTATGCATCCTCTTGGATTCCCTTTCCGGCCGTGGTTTTTTTTTAGGGAGATGTACACAGAGACAGAGAGAGAAATAATTCAGTACATTGTGCATTGTTTGAAGGTACAGAAGCGTGTTTTGCAAAGGTTTGCAGGTGACATATTTAGCAATTTTTGTTTTCACAGAATACTAGGACTGAAACTGAAGGGTAAAAAGGAAACATCTTAGAGAAAGTTTATAAAAACTGAATATGTAGGTACTGTTCTGGAATAGGGAGGAAAATGTATCAACGTATAGAGTTGCTGTATGACACATTAGAGCCAGCTGCTATCAGATTTCAAGAATATTTTGATAATCCCTACCAGGACCTACTCTTCCATGGCCTCAGGTCTCCCTCCTACCCCTTCCATGCCTTTTGCCAAAGCTACTGCAGACAAGAGACCTCTGCCTGGGCAGCGGCAAGAGCAAAAATAGCCCAAGCTGCCACCAGGGATTTGTTGTATCTGCTCCCAGTTTGCAGACCTTGTGCCCTCCCCCTGCTGTGGCTCAGGCAGCAAAGCATAAATGAGTTTTTAAATAGAAACTGAATTTCACTCTCTTTGTGGTGACATTACCTCGTGTCTTTTGAGTTCAGTGGAGACTCTTCCACCTCACACAGTGTTTGACAGAAGTCAAGGGCCACCATCACAACAGGAGCTTCACAATTGCACTTTCACTGGCAATACTGTGTTATTACCACTTACTATTACCAATATAAGGTTGTTCAGTTTGTGGTTTGTTTTTTTCCCTTCACCCATCTCCATTTTTTATTTAATCCTACACGCACACACACACAAAAAAAATTGTATTCCTCCTTCTCTGGCAATTATGTGTAGAGTAACAGTGTAAATTCAGCAGCAGATGTTTTACTGAAATATTTTCCACAATGAATCCTTTCTAAAAAAAATATGAAAAAATATTTTTATAAGTATTTTTTCCCCTTCGCCCATCTTTTGTAAGTACTTTTTAAAGTATTTTTTTCTTTATTTTTTTCTTTTCAACCAAGAATAATAATCACGTTGCCTTACAACACTTAATTAGATTTACTTGATTTTTTTTTAGCCAAGATACCTTCTTAAATAATTAAGGAGTTATATAGTATGCCAACATGTATTATTTACTTATAGTTTGTTTCAGACTGGCCAGTCTCAGACTTACTTGTGAAATGAAGCACGTGTGCTGGAAAGCAATGGTGTGAAGGGAAATAATTACTGTCACAGGATGAAAATGAAGAGTCGTAATCATGTCCATCTGCAGTGGAACGAATTTTTTTTCACCCCAAACTGCTATTTCTGGGGTTGTTAATAAAAATTTGAAAACTTAAAGTAAGAGCAACTTTGCAGTGTTTTCCACCAAGAAGGAAAATAGCAGCTTCTAAATGATAAGTTACACTTGACTTATTTTTCTTGATGTAAAGAAGTAAAAATCCCAACATTCTAATGCCACAGAAGGATGTAACTGAACACGTGTCCAAGGAGGTAGAAATACTACTGTTTTTCTATCAAAAGCTAATGCGGCTTCCCTAGCTGTGGGACAAGGCATTTCAGTGCCATTAGCTCTATAGTTCTTTCATTCTGTCTTTTAAGATCAAAAAGCAAGTCATAAACTTTATCCTCCTTACCCTCTTTCCTATCCTATTTTCAAACATGTCTGAAAGAGCTTCTCAGCTACTTTTATTCCATTACCTTAAGTACTTAAATTTCATTTTCAGTAAGGCACTGTTTAATGAATATTTATGAGTAGATCATGCAGTGTTCATTGAAACTGTAGACTTCCCTTCGCAGCAGGCAACAGATTTACATTTTGCTTTTTATTACTAAAATGTTAGCCACGCAAATTGATGCCACTTAGAAAATAAGATGACAGTTCTTCCTGCAACTCCAGCACCTTTGTCTGAGTAACTTTATGTATTATACTATTCTATGGCTCCAGAGAAAGATAGTTTTTATTCGTGATATACAACATCCAATTAAAAATACGCAATTATAAAACTTCCAGTTTATACATGGCAGCCTCAAGTCGGCAAACCACTGTGAGGAGTGTCCCTGAAGTCACCAAGATCGCTAGCGTGAATAAAATTACTCACTTGCATAAGTGATCACAAGATCTTTACTACAATCTCACACAACCTGATAAACAGCAGTGTTAATGCTGAGGTTTCTTCTTACTACGGGTTGTCGAACCCAATGGCGATGCACAGGAGCAGCATCTCAAGCCCTTTTGTCAATTTGTTTTGCCAGGTCCAGAAACACCAAAACTTTCTCCCTGGTGGCAACGATCACTTAGAGAAGTTATTCCATTGCAACAAACATGGAAAACTAAACCCATTTGTACCCCTCTCTTTATTAACCGCAACTTCGCGCCCAGAAAAGCAGAGGTAAGGAGATCTATAAAATTCAGAAGGGTCAAGAATTTTCACATGAAGTAAAAAACAACCAGACATTGTCATTTCCTGGTTCTAGAAATATTTCTGCTGCTAATGATATAATATAATCTCACTTCCAAATTGCCATTAGCGTTCAATTTGCAAACTTACAGTTCAAAATAACTCAACTCATGCTACTTCAGTATTTTCTCTCACAGGGTGAAGGTTTTCTATTTTTATTAAAGCTAAGACTAAAGAGGAATCTGTTATCCACTTTCAGCAGCTGGAGCCTGTATATCACATCATCCCCTTGACAGTCTGTCTCAGAATAGGGCTTCACAATACCTGTGCATTTAGTTATTTATGGAAGAAACATAAGTTTGCACTATTAAAATTGTAATTGAAAGGGTAAAGCAGATTACTAAATTGTCCTTGGAATTTCTGTTAAAATATACTTTTGCTTCCTAGTGTGAGATAGACGGTTTTGTCTATGGGATGATAACTTAAACACCAAGCACTTGGACAGAAATGAACTGCAATCTGTTACCTAAGACAAAGAGTGACTTGCTACGTGCCAATTCTTAGCCTATGGCTGATCCAAAGTACAATGGACACACATGAGAATCAGGAGATGAGAGTCATGAACTACCAAAACGTTATCCAACATCTGACCTCTGACAAAAATCAACACTTGCATAACACACAATGGAACTGCAGGTCATTGCTACCGCTGAAACTAAGATTAAGACTTACATCAAAAAAACAACAACAAAAAAAACAACCTCCAAAACAAAACACAAAGAACCCCTTTAAACCATCTTTATGGCTTCATGTCTGAACAGACACTGTTGTTGCATTACAACTACTTCCCTTGTGCTTTCCTGTTACTGGGTTGCCTCTCGTAAAATTAGGTCTCAACACCTTGAACGATGTGTAGTATAAATGCCATTGCTACCAATAAAACTATACACAAAGCCAAGCGTTGGTTCTTAAAGCAAAAGCTCTTTCTGATCCAGTCTCATTTCTTAGATATCCAACTTGGATTTGCTCCAGAATGAAGCATGCTTTCTGTATATAAAAAGAAGAGCTAAGCAGCAAATATGCCATCCTCATGTATGGTCTAATTTATGAGTTAGAAGACATCTAGTTCCTGAACTCAATGGTACTTCTCTAATACTTCAAATCAGGTACAAGCATAATATCTTACTGATCAAGACTACGTGATATTGCAGAAAGGTCCCAAAAGAACAAGACTGTAAAATTACTCACAGGTACAACTGGATGCTATGACTGATTTCCTCGACATAATGACAAAGATAGAAATAATGAAAGTGCCAAACAAAATGCACCAGAGGTTTATATTAATATACAATTCTACAGCATTGATCTTCTGCCATCAGCAGATGGAGAGATTAAAATGGTGTTGTTACACCTCAGGTCTGAAAGAAGCACAGCACAAGATACTAAAGGATTTTCCAGGGAACGCTGTAACAAAAGAGTCTCAATTGGAATTCTGCAGATAAACACGCAAGGGGAAAAACAAAAACCACAACTCAAAGCATGGTACACACACTGTTTCTCTTTGCTGAAATTCAAAACCAGCCAAATCGTCTACATAGAACAAAACTAGATTTTTCAAACAAAACCAACCTCACCTGGAGACACACAGCTGTCAGCGACACTCAAGCTTTAACAGCCTGCCTGGGAGAGCCTGGCAAAATGTTTGAACAATTACTACAGTCACATTTCACTTTGCCCTCCTGCCAAATTTGCACTTTTTTTCATTTAAGAGCCTTCTATAAGAGTAACTACTTTCTTGCCAAGTTGCTTATTCCCATTCAAAGGTTCAGGAAAATCAGGCACCCTAACAAAGATTAAAAGCTCTCTCTCTCAAAAAAAAAAAAAAAAAAAAAAAAAAAAAAAAAAAAAAAAAAAAAATCTGATGCAAAGAAATGCCCCGGGTAAGAACAAAGACTACATTCTTGAGATTCTCACTTTCTACCAAACCAATAAAACCTCCGGGGTAACTCACCTTTTCTGCACAATATTGGAATCAGAATGGGACAGAAAGTCAATTAAAAAGTATATCCAGTGGTAATTTCTGTAAAAGTTATGTACTTCCAGCACAAGAAAAATAGCATTTTGCTTGTTATGAAGTTTCCCTTAATATCCAGCTTTACAAATTTCTATTTTGAGGTAAATCAGAGTTGCCTACAGAGTACAACAGTCTGGAAATGACCATGCTTTTGCACTTTCTAAGAAGCTGAAAACTTCAGGTAAATCTTTCCAGATTAGCTTTTGTGTGTCCTTCTGTTAGAAAAGTCAATGTCACCTTGTATAGTATATAAAGTGAAGCAAAACCAAGGTTGATAGAAAGAGGATGGTCGTATAAAACTCCACTGCAACACAAACCAAACCAAGTTCAGGTCAAGGAATTGGATGAGAGCAAACAGGGTTTTGCTCTAAATCCAAAGTAGCAGCTGATGACTGCTATTGTAATTAGTAAACACAAGGTTTATATATGATCCTATAGGTATGGATGTAAAAAATCACAACAGACTGGAAACCAAGAGCTTTCAAATGCAGTGACGTCCCCTAGATTGTAAAAGAAATAACAATTCCTGACGTCCCCAGGAATAACAATTACTTCCCCCCACCCCCCTTCTTTCTAGATCAATGACATAAGGTACAGATTTAGCTTCCTTATTCACCTTCCACTATGTATTAACTCAAAGCGAACCTCACTGGAGTGAATAGATGCAAGTAATAAGGGTATCGGAATCCATCTGGCAGAGATAAATTCAAGTAATAATGTTGGTTAAGAGAATTGTTTGGTCATATCAATAAATAATTTAAAAAAAAAAAGAATGGGAAGGGAAAAAGTATCTAAACATTATGATATCAATTTCATTCCTTAATCAGGATAACTTTAACATGTTAAAGGCAAACCAGAGAGAGGGGAAAAATAGAGAAGCCAGTTTTAAGCACTTACTGTCAACAAGCCTGTATTAAGCACCTCATTGCAATGGAAAAAAAAAAGAATAAAATCCTTTTTCAGAGCACCACTCTCTTGACATTTGATTTAGTGGATTACACTATTAACTCCTGTTCCTAAAGAGTTATCTTCCAGCCTGCTAGTTTCCTCTCCTGCTACAAACACGCAATATTTGCACTGCACAGAGGTGTGTTGCCTCTTGTGACAACTCCCCGTGAAATATCTCAAAGCCCCCTTGTGCATTTCACTGTACCTTTTACACCAAAACACATCCAAAGAGCTTGCATACAGCTCCAACAACTCTGCTGGCATTCCTGGTTCCTTGTTAAAACTGGAACAGGTTCGTGTTTCTCCCCCAGGCATTGCCTTAAAAAACTTTAGGCCATTCGTTCTTGAATTATTTATCAGAAGTTACTATGCAAACAAGGATTAAATAATTCTCTTTGAGCTGCTGCTGGTAAGCACAGCAGCTAGAGGCATATTGCCTGTGTGATACCCACATTTTATCCAGCCTTCCTGGCAACCAAATTGCGTTTTGCTAGGGAGATGCAAGACCCGGTTTTCCTCTTTACTCACACTTGTGTAAAAGAGAGAAACCTCCTCAGAATCGGATGGAATTACATCAGCATAACAGTGGGTGAGGGAATCAAGGCCACTATCTGTTTCCAAATGCATTTGATTAATGAGTATTGGACAAAAATAGCACAGGCTCAGACTTTATTCTGCCCTCTCGCTCCATTCATCTGGTGTGGCTTTATAAAACCAGCTAATCTGCTAATGAATAAAGGAAATAAACAATAAAAACCACAGAATAATTTCAACTTTTGAAGAAAACTAACCATGCCATCAACCACATGCAGTAGGTGATGTTCTCAGTATTTTCTAAAATAGGCATCACTTTCTAAATATACTTAAAAAAAAAATACCTATATATATTTAGGCAACTGCTGTTGCTTCTGTATGGTCTCAATTCAAGAAAGCCACCAGTCTGTTTTAAAAATGTGGATTTGTGCACTTATGCAATAAAAGTAATTGTAAAGAGAACAAAAACTACAAGCTGTACCTGAGTGTGTTATATGGCACAAAATATCTAAGCAAAGAAATGAAATAATTATTGCTGCTGCCTAGGATAGGTACTATCCTATTTTTCCGTGATTTTGTGCCATATGCAGACTTTAGAGTGTATGTGAAATGCCCATTCCCCTTAGCAAACTCCCAAAGAGGACTGTTAGTTTCATTCACTTCTCAAAATGGACCATTTTTCTCTACTATTTACACAAATACACACACACAGTTTTTCACTTTCCTAGCACGGTCAGGCAAAAATCCCATCTGCTACTCACAAAGAAAGGGACACTGAAATGGTAACCAGAGGCTTCCAGGGAAAGTAACGTGCCCACACCACTCGTCTTTGAAGGCTCTCTGAATATTACGGCAAGGTGCATCATCCGAGATGCAACAGACTTTGATTCAGAGTCAGATCCAAGAAAACGATGAACTTTTATCACCTAACACCACAACTGCACGAAGAAAAAGCACTGGCTGCTTTAACCTGGAGGCAGAAACTCAGTTCTTCTGTGCAAAACAGCTGCATCTCCAGAAGTATGCCGTTAAGCTCTGGTCTTTGTTGCCAGAATCTATTTTAATTTAATTATTATTATTTTGTCCAATGATATTTTAACCCACAGTAAGGTCTTTCCTACCTGTTCAAAGTCCCCAGTTATCACACACTCCAGCCATTCATACAGACCACTACAATGTCAGATAGCAACTGAGAGAGGGGGAAAGAGCCAGGGTACATTCAACAAATATATACGGTGTAGTCCTAAAATGGAACATCTCAGATCAGGGAGGCTGAGAAACCAGTTTTGAACTTCCTGGGCAGCCTCTCTGGTCACCACTAGCCCCTTAAAAGATGCTTCTCAGCAGATCAGGCGTCAGATGCTGCATGGGTAGAGCCCTCCTGGCAGCCTTGGCTGTGCTTCTAAGGAGAGTTGAAGTTCAGGCTCACCTTCCTGGCTTAAGATATTTCAGTGGCTAATTCTGGAACTCTCCCCTGGGTGAATCTAGCCCCAAGCGAAGGCAGTGATTGATAGTTAAAGCCAATGGAACTTCTTAATTAATGTCAATGGGTACATAATGAAGTCCTTAAAGAAGTTAATTAAAATGGAGGGGTTTGGTGCAATATAAAGATGAATAGTGTGCTTCATGTATTAGTACAGAATTAAAAAGAACCCCAAAACAGTAGCTCCAGCATTGTTCAGGAGTATTATAAAATCCCAGAGGGAAAAGAATGTGAAACTGGAATACACATTTCTGCATCTTAACTGTAAACATTCAAAGGAAAGTAAGGTTGCTAAAAAGGAAGCTTCAGGCTTACAGGATTTCCCCTTGTGGGTAGAAGTGGAGGAGAAAGAGTCAAAGAACTTTTCCATTTCAGACCAGAAAAGCTGTATGTGGGTTAGAGTTGAAAGACTGCCGATAGCGGCAAACCAAACCAAATTCAACCCAGATATAAACCAGAGCAAGCAGAGAACTCAGCTGCCAGGGAGCACACATGCTGCCAGCTCAGGCCACTGAACCTCTGCTTGGCTGTTCCTCCCCATCCCCACCTACCCCATCTGTTTTCTGCCAGAACTTTAAAAGAAACATTAGGAGCAACATTTCTTTTTTGGATCTCATCCTTGAAAATTAACGTACTTTGAGAGAGCGCGACACACGGGCTGGTCTTGCCAGATATTAAGTGCTCTCTTCTTCTATGCACTAAGTGCCTCTCAGAACCAAGATAGGAATTAGAAGAAAGCACACAATCAGATGCTATTCAAGTAGATTATTTTCTTT
Organism: Thinocorus orbignyianus; assembly: GCA_013400375.1. Taxonomy (NCBI): domain Eukaryota; kingdom Metazoa; phylum Chordata; class Aves; order Ciconiiformes; family Thinocoridae; genus Thinocorus; species Thinocorus orbignyianus. The sequence continues at coordinate 571,250 of VXBW01001556.1, forward strand.
TCCCATATTTAAGTTGTTGATAGACAGATGCAAAAGCCTGCATCTCCTCACACCTCATTAATTTTTATATTTGGCAGTTTAAATTTGAAACGTCCTCAGAAGATTAACACTGCTGTTACGCTTCCCGTCTTCGAAAGGAGAAAACGCATCATGTGTGCTGGAGTTTCTTAGTCCTGGATGAACAAGTATTTAAAAAAAAATAAAAATGTGTGGGTGAAGTACCAAATATTTACAGTTTATTGGCTCCCATCAGTGAAGCTGACGCGCTTACTTGCCAAGTTGAGGAAGACACAACAAGCGTGGAACATCTCCCCTGGCTTCAGGGTCACCCTTCTGCTTTTCCATAGACATGGTTCTTTATCAATATATTAATTCACTGCCTCCCCCACCAGCTGTTCCCCGCTGCTGGTGGGAGAGAAATGCCTCCAGCTGCTGAATTTGGGGTTGCCAAAGTCTAAGGAGGGCTCTTCCCCAGGGGTACAGGTTTCTCCGTGGGCCCTCCTTGGAGGACACGCTACAGGAAAGGTTAGAGGGGATATTGTGTAGGTCTAGTCACTTCTGTGTTGGTTGATAATTGAGATGAACTGCTAGATTTAACGCTGGGCAGGTGGTAGAATACAGGTGGTTCTAATGGCCCAAACAATTATTTCTTGTAGACTAATGCCTTTCAGGTGTGTTAAAATAACATTCCTACCTCACATAATTTGCCCTTAATTTGGGTTTCTGTTATTCTAAGCAAAGCCTTTTTCATCTTTCTTTGCATCTGAAGCTTTGTTTATGTAAACAACTGTACATTAATCCAGAGATAGCATAAGATAACCTTGCTATTGCAGTTGCAAGCTTCCTAGAAGATCACTGTTTCCAGTAGAAAAGAAGCTAATCCAATTATTCCACTCATACTGTTTCTTGCCTGTTAACGAATACTCATTTCCTTTGATTCTGCATCTTACTGAGTAACACCCTGTCACTCATTAGACCTTTGGAGCATTCAATATGGTCTGCCTCCAAGACCTGAAGAGCACCTGGGAATTGTTATGGCTTTCACGGAGGCAGCAGTAAAGTCTGTCAGATCAGCTACCCTCTTGCAGACACACAATTTAGTGATAAAAACCAAGTTTTCGTTATCAGCTGAGTTATGCAAGCTCCAAGGGAGATAGGAGGTTCTCCAAACCTGGTGGTTTAATCTTCTCTAAGTAAATGGTTCATTGGTTTTAAGCCCACATGCAGTATATACTGGTGCGGGCAATTTGCAAAGATAGGGAAGCTTCCCTGTGTGCATGCTTTCCCCCTCATATATAAATAGGTATGTGATGATTTGGATTGGTGAGCTGAAAGTGTGTGCATGCAATATGAGTCATAAAAACAAAAAAATTCTACTTTCAGTGAAAACAATTGGGTTTTCCCCCTCAAATGAAGTTAGATTTGCCACTATTACTGTTGCATTCAGGAGGGAATACAGGTAGATGCAGTCTCTCTTCACACCAGGCCATTTTAAAAAGAGATCTTAATACTTGTGAGATTTATTTGGGACTCCTAAGGTTTGCAATACTCCCTCGTGTGAGTGTCAGCCCCTCTGAGGAAATACACATTTTAGACAAGAAAAGTTCTATTGGGTGACCTGCACTCTACTATGTCTCTTAGTAATCACTGTTAGATACCAAAGATTAAATACTAAACGTTAGTTGTTAAACAGATACATAGCTTTTAGGATTCTTGTTCTAAATATGTGTTGCCCTTGTCACAAATAGGAAAGGGACAGGCTTTGGTTGTTTTTAAAGTAGAGCTGAAACTTAGCAAGCAAAGCCACATTTCACTCAACACATATTGTACGCTGCTTTAATCCTGACTCTACAATGAAGATTTAAGAACGTATACACTCATGGTTGCATCTAATCTGAGCCACCCTCTTGATAAGCTTTTCATTTCAGTTTGCCCCCGTTCCCCCCAGGAGATACCCGTCTTCATCTTTCTTACTCCCACCACATCATCTCTCCTTTAAGTTTCCCCTCTTCCATCCTACTTCCCATTCCTTATTTATCATTTCTGTTGCAAAAATTTTGATACTTTGGGACAAACTTCATACTAAATCTTTTTCATCTTTCATATTTTGTCTTTTAAGGAAAAGCACAGCATCTTTGACAAGAAACTGTTTAGTACTATCACCATACAAGAAAGGCCCTGTAAGATAAGCATAGGAGATCTTTATAGTAATTAATGTCTCTAATGAGGATTCTTTTTGAGGTATCACTGTCCTGTAATAACTTCAAGTATTCAGAACTTCATCATCTGATACCACTTAGTTTTCTTTTAATGGTCTGCCTAGTGAAGAACTTTGCAGAAAAACAAAACCAAAATATCATCCATGTTATCCATGGGCTGTGCATGCAACTGAAGACATGGTGCTGATAAAGATTCCAAATAAAGTTTAGTGGACAAGAGTCATTCATCCCAGAGTAGGTATCATAGAATGTGTCAACTGACAAGAGCAAAGCAGGTTAATCAGAGGTGGAAAAAAAGAAAGCTCAAAGAAAGCTGGTTCTCCAGCTCATTGGACACTCTTGTCCATTAGTACATATGTACATTGTTAGGACACAAGACAAAAGTCCTGCCAAGCTACTGAGTGGCTCTCCATAGAGTGAACATCTAGGGGACATACACCCAGACACTATTTGTAGGTCGCATGAAAGCTGAAAGCTGGTATTCTTCTGGCTGAGCCACATCTGTCAAAGCTGGGGTTAATGTTTTTTTATAAGAGATCTAGCCTTTTGGAACAGATGCAGAGCATCTTCTTGGCTGTGAAGACCAGTGACACACAACAGAACTTCTGCAGACAACAGATGTGAAGACCATTCTGAATCCTGGGAGAGCAAGATGCAAGACTTTTTTTTTTTAACTTTTTTTTTTTTTCTTTACAACATTTCCTTTTTGTGCCAGGAACTGTGTTGCTTTCAGCTCCACTCAGTGGTTTATGTTGCTTAACTTCGTATAATTGACTAACTGTCCTATAAATCTTCTGGCCAACGTCCTAGTGCTTTATAGTCATCAATCTCACCCTCGTCAGATGTGCCCATTCCACAAATGCAATCCAGTACAGTACAACAACAGAGGAAAGAAAAAGAAATAAAAACCACACAACCAACAACCCACAACCATAAAACAAAACAGAAAACCAAAAAGCCTACACAAGTGTCATCCATTCATGTTCATTTTATCTCTGCCAAGGTTGGTAATTACAGGATCTAGTTGAAATCTAGAGGATCTATGCAAAAGTATCCCAACAGTAGTATAATTTGTGGGCAAGATTGGTGTAGTTGTAGACACTTTTGAAGCACCTCTGCCAGATGTCATGATGATCTCTAGGTAAAACGGTAGCTTTCTAGCACGTATGAAAAATAGAACAACAACAGGATGCATAGCCCTGGAAATCTGCTTGTGCTGAACGAGGATTGAGGTGAACAGGGCAAAAATTTCTGTGAGATTGCAGGAACCCTTTGCAAAATAGCTTCTCTCAGACCCTTCACAGCAGCAAGCTCAGTTCCCAGCCTTTCTGATATGAGAAAAGATGATGTTGCTGGGCTTCCCACCCTCAGAAAGGCAAAAATAGCTTCGCCTGCTCTGCTGAAACAGAGAGTTAATTCACCCAGAGATCACATCTCAAATTCTACTGTTTTACTGCAGGAGCGTAAACCCTTTAGCTCACATTTCTGTTTGGAACAGGATATTCCAAGGAGAGAGACTACAGTTGTGGACATTTAATGGCATAATTGAGAATTATGCGGCCAGTTCTCTAAGATTACTTGCTCTTAGAGCAATCTATCTAGTGGGAATATGACTCCACACCTTCCTCTGTGTGACAGATTCTAGCCCTCGGCTCCCTGGTAATGGAGATGGATATGCAAATCCACTAGTGGCTCTTGTACTTCTCGGTGCCTTCAGGCTCTCAGGCTTCCAATTCATATACTTGGAATAAGAGCTCTTGCTGAAAACATCACATATAGTCGGCTGAAACGTGACGGATCACTCAGTTTCAGAGGGTTGTGCAGTCCTTTGTATTTTACATTCGCTGCAGACATTATACCACAGAACAAGAACTTTTATGAATGTAAATCTGATTGCCTGGAATGACTCAATGCGATACATACAGGAGTGCTACTCCGCTCTGCTTATATTGATTACCAGTTTGAGTCGTGCATGCACCACAAAACAAATCTATTACCTCACTTGTAGAATGAAATCCCTGAAGCTTATACAGGTCAGTAAACCCAAGTTCCCTGCTGGAAAATATTTATTGCATATCCTGCCTTCTCCATCCATACTTGTGCCAAAATATACCTTTTACATTTACTAGCGTATTACAGTGTGATAACACATTTACTCTATTAAGTAATGTTGTCTGATTCCTTTCCTAAGCAAAAGAAACATAAATCATGCAAATGCCGGTGAGAACAATAGAGATTTATGGAGTAAAAACCTCAAGGCAACAGAGAAAAATTTCTGGATAGCCCAAAGAAATGTAAGCAGAATGCAGGTGCTGAAGTTAAAAACGTGCAGTAAAAATGTTCTGAAAAAACTATCTATTTGACAGCCAGCACGGTTGTCCCAAGAAAAGTCTGTCTACATGATATTTTCCTTCCTTTGGTCTTTCTTACTCCAAAAGTTAGGACAAGCCTTCCATGTCTACATGCTGTCATTGGAAACCAATACAGAAAGTTCCTACAGTAGCCCTGCGTATTACATACGCTTAAAGACAGGAAGCTTCCCCTTCATTTACAGTTTCTCCATTTAAAAACAACACTTCCAACGATAAATCCTACATGGAGATATATTTTTCTCTCCTTCTCCAAATACTGTAAGTCAGAAGAGCACTGTTGGGAAAAACTAAAAGTCACATCCATAGCTTATTATGTTTAATACCACTAGCAAAAATATTTCCACTATCATAACACTTCTCAGACAAAGTTCTATGCCAGGACCCTGGTAATTTTTATAAAATACTCAGGCAGGTATTTTTATGGCAGGACTCTGGTATTTATCATAAAACACTAAGGCAGAAAATACCTACAGTTCTACACTGTAGCATAAGGGCAAGAAATACGACTAATTTGCAGCTAAAGACTAAACTACTAATGGTCCTGACTTGAGATAATTAAAATAAGATCCTCTAACTGTTCAACACCACATAAAGCAGACCTACAAAGAAACAGCAAAGCAACCTTTTCTCATGCAACATCACCAGTTCAAATTTACCTTTTTCAGGGAGATGAATCTAACAGATGATTTTCAGGAAGCTTTTACCCCCAGCAAACACCTTCTGGGAACAGAGTTAAGAATGAATGATCTTCTTAATTGACCCTGGCCCTTCCCTTTTACCTCTCCCTCCTAACGATGTATTTGTTAGAGCTGTAAGTGCCCAGCCACCCTTTTTCCAGGGTGCTTTTTGGACTTGAAGGTTGCAACTTGATTCTATGATGAGCTATGAAGAGTTCATTTATATCCTCCTGATGTTCTCATAACTATGGTTTGTATTTTTAAACATTTAGCTTTGACCAGAGTGCTTCACTATGAGCATATGCACCTTATATCAATAATGTTTACAGGGATGTTATAGAACTTAGTGAAGATTGAATTCAGTTATGTTTAATGAACTTTAGCGGGAAAAAAGTACCATTTTATCATGTCCCCAGCAACTGAGCTACTGAAATGAGTGTTATACTGAGAAAATAAAAACACATTTTCCCACATTCCTTCAGTAACCACCATCCTGTTACTACAAATGTCTTTCTGCCTTTCATATTTGCCTTGCTGGTTTGCCCTAGAATTCCTCAGCTCTCTTTAATGAAGGAGAAAGCAAACAAGTCTCCTCACCACCATCACCCAGATTGCCTGTTGAAGTAGAAACGTATGCTCTTGAGTGTATTCTCCATACACAGTGTGAGGCCAAGAAGGAAAGATGGTTACAAAAACAGACAGACACATCTTGCTGTATCGCACTTAGCCATAGATCTACTTGCCAATATGCCACCCTCTAAATCGCACACTGTTATTACTGCCACATTCTATAACCTCCGCGGTCCCACTCATTATAAAGCCACTATTTTACAGAAAAGATCTTTAATGCTTTTTTTTTCCTTGATCTATTGTTGCTATGCATCTGTTAGTCAGCTTCATAAAGTAATTAAGGAATGCTCTGATGGAAAGAAGAGCAGAGTTATCTCTTAAGAACGTGTGCATGCATATAAAAAATCACTACCAGAAAGTACTTTAATAATAATAAAAAAAATAAAAATCATTCTTGCTACCACATTATGTCAATTCTGCAGTTAATTGCAAATGCAGATTGTAAGAGGGGAACTACTGTGCACAGCAGACGTATCAATGCAAAAGAGTATGTAGGTCTTAGCTGTGAGAAGATAGGTTGAGAGAAGACAGTAAGAATTTTCGTTTCAGAATAAAATTGTGCTTGATTTTCCAAAGAAAGTTTTCACTTTCACAACTTCTTTACCACTGTGTCTGCCATGTAATGAAGCCCATCCTCATCTAAAGTGTTCTATAATGCAGTCCAGGGCAGAAGGAGGTGTAAAAAAAAAAAAAATTGTAATATTTTTTTGTTTCAAGTACAGTTTTTTAACAAAAAAATAAAGCATGTACTTTAGAAAAGTGTGCACACAAACAGTGGTAGTACAGGCATGTGTTTACATGTTGCATGTGCAACTCCATGGGGTCTCTCTAGAGAGACTCTCATCAATTACTAAATACTTTGTCTTTAAGTTAACAATTCTACAATTTAATCATCTGTGAAAGAGAAACTATACTTCTGTTTAGCTTTTCCTCCTCTCATGCTTTGCTTCGCATTTATTAAAAGATCCTTTGAAGCAAAGCCTTGCTTCCATGAAGACTGTTATTAAACAAGCTAAAATTGCTGCTTTCATTGTGACACTTAATTGGGATGTTGTGCGTCAGGAGCCATTAGAGCTCTCCTGCTGGCGCGGTTGGTAACGCCGTGTTATGCCATATGGAAGGCTCAAGCTTGGAAGAGATTTTGGGGATGTTTGATCTCTGTGCCAATGAAGGCTAAAATAGAAATGAAGGTAAGACCCAGCTACAGGGACCTGAAAGCATAGGTTGAGTTACTCTTCTATGTCCCCTGGTGGCTGACAATAAACGTGGGATCCAAAAAACAAGCCTCTCCTTTTAGTCACACAATTAATTGTGTAATGGGTAGGTGTAAATAATTAACTAATATCACCTTTCCCTAGAGAATTAGTTTAGACTATTAAATTAGGCCTAGGAAATTCCCAGTATCAGAAAGGGAGGCACACTGGAGCAGGCTTCCCAAAGTTGATGGAAGGGAAGATTTAAACAAAGCTCTCATTCCACGATGCAACAGTGACAGGGTAGTTTTACAACTGCTACAGATATCAGTAGAATGTTAAAAAGCTTGTTATGCATGATTTATGTATGTTTTTATCATTAATCCTACTAAAATATTCACTATAGTCTTGTAAAACAAGTAACATAATCCTTACTGAAGAGGGTCCAAAATATATTTGAAACTGAACACCGGAAATTTTTAAATATTTTTAACCACTAATTAAAACGAATTCTGTTTCCAGACAACGTACTAGGGAATAAGGAACATGGATCGGAAGCTCATTCTATCTTTCAAATTAAATTTCATTAATTGGAAATAAATAGAGTATTCATAACTTGTTTATGCTGCTACGTTAATTTCCTGTAGAAAACATCACCAGTTTTTCCCCCTGAGTTATTCCAGACTTACTTAATAAACTGCTTAATAAAATAAAGTAGTTTGGTTAGGTGTAATAGTCTGGACATCAGTATTGGGTTATGTCTGCCTCTAAGAATAATAGCCCTAGGTTGGATTGCATTTTCAGGACATCTCTTTGCTGAATCGCTCCATCTCTGTCTCCCATTCCAGCAACAGATTTTTACAACTGAAGCAACATAACATTCATGAAGAATTATCCTGACCTTCCTGTTGATAGATTTTAGGCAAAAAGCTCACTAGAACTCAGGGTAGAGCATCTGGCAATAATTTTACCTTCTATATTGTTGCACTATTTGTAAATTCCCTTCTGTGCTGAGAAACAACAATTACTGGACTGTTGACTATTTCCCCCCCCCCCCCCC
>VXBW01001556.1:579446-652873 GCA_013400375.1 Thinocorus orbignyianus
TAAAAAAAGTGATTGCTATAAAATAGCAAGCAGTAAGACTGCTTTTGATAGACCTGGCATGTAACGAGGTGTAGAACCTTATCGTAAAATACACTTTCAGTATCAGTAAGGAGGTCAGGGGCTCATGAAACATTCAGTTTGGAGCTGCTTTTAAGAGCTCTACTATATTGAACTTATACAGCAGGTTGTTTTCAAAATTAAAGCCAGCTCCAATTTTTGCAGTGTATCCATATTTCTGTAAAAGGGTAAGAAACAGCACCTAAGGCAAATATTGCCTCTGCTCAAGGAAATTCTTGGGATTCAGTTTTGGGAAAAAGCAATTGGAAATATATTTATAGTGTCCCAGTTGCACAGATTTGTAGGCACACAAATAAGAAAGTCTAGCAGAAAAGGTATTTAAGAATGAAAGAGCTGAGGCTGTTTAGATACCCCAATAAAGTCTAAGCCAGGCTGGAACTGAAACTCTAGTACTGGTAAGATCACTGGGAGTAATTCATAGCATGGGCATTTTAAGGTGACATATTACAAGGTAGATATTTGCAGTGGAGAAAGCCCCTATAATATTTTTTTCCATTTTTCCTGCTCCACCTTTTTTTTTTTTTTGAAACTGAACTCTGAAATCAAACAGTTTAGGTTGAGGTTGTTTTTAATTGGGAGTTTTGTAAACCACCCCACAGGAAAAAAGTGGGCATCACTTCAGAGTCTGAAACTTCTCAGATGGAATTTCAATGCTCCAGTCATCAAAGGCCCAACAGGAAACAACAGAAGAAACTGAAATTGTGGGAGGTATTCAAACAGGAAAAAAGCCAAAACCTAAAGGAAGGCCCAAGGTTTTAGCCCTGAGCACCAAAAAAATGCAGAGAAAGCACAAAAAAGAGAAAATTATTTCTGCAAGGTAAGTACCTTGGAATAGCTTTGCTGGGGGGCATCTTGGAAGCACTAAAGACAAGGCTTTCTTCTCCTGGAAATTTACTCCAGGCTCTTATCCACTACATGAAGCCAAATACAGGAACCACGAGCAGAAAAGTGAGTCATCTTAACCAAAGGCTTTTATTTGTTTATTTAATGGCCAACCTTCTGAAGGAACTAAGAGCTTCTGCGGTCCTCAAGTTAAGTGGGGTCCATCCTGACACCACTAGATCCTTCGGGCAGGAGAAGCAGAAAGTATATTTGTGCAAATGAACCGTCAGCTTCCCAGGTGAAATCACTGGAGTAGGAGGAGGGGAAACAATTCTTTCTTCTTTCCTGGGAGAACCATAAAGCTACTGCCATTTCTTTTAATAGATTTGCCCTTTGAATCTTGTATTTGTAGCCAAGAGTTCAAAAGCCAAGTATAAGGGGAGAGACAATGGAGAGAAAAAGTAGAGCTGATTAAATAGTAGGAAGAAAGAATGGAAGAGTAAAAGTAAGAGGAAAAAATAAAAGAAAAAAGGGACCGTAGACTGCTAATAACAAAAGCGGTTCCAGCTATCCAGGAGGTCTAGACATCACAAGAGAAAACAAGAGACTTTAAACAAACTTACGGATAAAATGGAAGTTAAGTAGATTTAAAAGGAAATGTGGGATGCTTTACTTCTGTGACTGTAACAGATTGTTGGCTGGTTTATATATTTGTATGTGTGTATGCATGTGTATGTAAATACATTTAAAAGCATTGGCTTCAGTCATTTGTAAATCAAACTCTAGCGAATTCCTAAGGGAAGAGCCTCTCTGCACTCCAGCAAACCTGCACAATCCCCAAGGAATGCATAGATCAGATTTTGCCTCACCAAGTAACCACTCCACACTCTCCTCTCTGTAACACTCTTAAAGTATTATCTTGTGTGTTCATCATTAGATCTGTCTCTCTGTGTCTGCACAATTGTTCCAGTCTAATTTTTATTTTTTTTAAATTTGATCTTCCGAGTGTATCTTCATGAACCAATTCTGCAGAAACATTGCTTAGTAATAACTCTTGTGTCCTTACCAAACCACCCTCAGAATCAAATTTACCTCTGTGCTGCATGAGTTCCTGGAAACAAAAGCAGACAAGCATTGGATAGTTTGTGCGAGCTTGGTAATGGCATGCTGTAAAGTAAAACCAAAGTATTTTGGGGGTTACAAGACTTGTTTTTATTTCATTACCATAAAAACCGCACAAGCTCTGGCATTGCAAGAATAAGAGTGGCAGGAGTGCTATAGTCATCTGCTCCAGTGAAACCAATTACCAATTAATGTAGTTAATTAGTTCTTAAAGGCCCTCTGAATTTTCTTAAAGTAAGTTTCCTCCCTTTGACTCTATTCACATCAACTCAGAAGTTTTCAAAAAACTTGCTAAGCTATTAAGAATTTGGCATATTCAGCTTTCCATAGTGAACATCTGACTTAATTAAGCAATCAAGAAAAAGAAATCCCTTTGCTTATGAGGGCTTCAGAAAGTGAAAATTGAAAGCACCTGATTTTCAGCTGCTAAAACATTACACACCCCCATGCAGAGAACCAACACAAATCCTCACCATGATCATAACACCTGAACTCAGGATTTGAACAGAAGCTGTAATAAGAACAATTTCTGTTCATTGGCAGGTCTCTAATATTGAGGATAAAACATGGAGGCTTCAGCACTTTCCCAAGTATACAATGAAGGATTGTAGAGGAAGCAATAGAGGAAAAGAAAAAATTGAGACACGTTTTGAATATCTCTCATAACCACAAATTCTCTAAAGCTACGTAGATATGCCTGCCCTCCTGCTACATGAATAGCTATTCTGGAATACAGAGGAGAAAATAATCCAGGGAAAAATGAAAGCCACCGCTCTGCTCCAAGACGTATGCAAACAACTCTCAAAAAAATGTGAATCAACTGCAAGTGAGCAAAAATGAAACCATGCTTAAAGGCACAGGATAAAGGGATGTGCTTTTCAGCCTCAGAAAATGAAGTCAGGCTCCTATTTGTGTATTTCTAGGGTAAGAAAGATGTAGATTAGAAGTCTCTAAAACCCTGTCATTGCATTATACTTACCTTCATGCACATACATACATAAGAAGCATCAGCTAAAAGTAGAGCCATTTGGTCAGTGTTCATCCCGCTGTATTTTATTCTGCACAATGCTATCTGGATGTTTTAGCTGGGGGAAAAAAAAATGTGGTTTCATCTGTAAATGGGTCACTGACCTTTGAATTGAAAGATTTATCAGGGTATGTTTGCATGACAAAATACAGCACTACGCAGAAAATATACTAGCTCTAAATGTGACATTTCCAAAATGGAAAAAGGATTTAACTGAATTAGCACAGTCCTCTGATCAGCCTCCTATACCCTGCTGTTCAGTAAAGCTACTTAACCCAGACAGAACTGTACTAACAGAGTTGTACTTGTCCTGGTTTCTGTGCAGCCCAGCATGACTCTTCACTGAATTTAACTCAAAAGGGATTTACACAATATTTTCCAGAAAGGACCCCTAAACCTCCCAACACCTCATCATTTCAACTTAAATCAGACCCTTACCAGTAAGAGGTAAAAAAACCAACACAACCCAGCAAATTAAGAATATTTGACTTATTACTACGTATCCTGAGAAAGATTTGGGTCCATTAAACCTTTCATGTCCTCACTATGGAGGAGGTGGAAGTGTAGAGAACACATCCACAGTACTGGCACATTCCCAAAACATCTGGAGTCCCAGACAGTGGCAACATAGCAAGGATGGTGGAAAGTTACTAGATCCACTGGAGACAGAAACTTCTATAAAAATATAACAAATGGGTGTGGGGGTAAGAGTAAAAGGAGCATTAATTTAGGTCTAAGTGCAATCTTGACAACAGAATATATTCAGGGCTCTGTAGAATGTGAAAAGAAGACGTCCCTGCAAAAAGGATCCCAAGAAATAGAGAAGCACCATTGGAACTGCTTTTTGATGGGCAGAATTACAACCTGGCTGACAGCACTGAACCTTTGTAGGAAGAGTATCATCGGAAAAGTAATCTTACAATAACTCTACAGAGGGGACTGAGGGACAACGGGGACAGATAATAATATTCTATGTCAATAAGTAATTCTGTGAGTACAATAACTAATGAAGCCTGGTCTCTTAGCAATCTTCCTCTTGTGAATGATCCATGTCCTCTAAGATGACATCAGCTACAACTGAAACTCTTTCACTGGTCACAATTTAGAAAAGGTCTGCTTCTTTGTAATCTAATAACCCTATCCCATAGACTAGGCACACATAGTCTCCTTTTTCTACCTGGGAAAATGGTTTGCTAGCTAATATGAGCCCGAATTGTAGAAAACCATTTGTTTTTGAGACTTAGCTCTTAAATGCCAAATCTATTTGGAAAGAATTCAGAGGGGAAGGAGGTAGTCAGAAGCTCCCATAATACTGTGTGATCACGTTGTCTTTTTCTGTGGTAGAGCTGGTTGAAAAAAACAGAACAAACAAAAAAAAAGATTCTATTTGACTAATGGACCCTAAATGATGGAAATGAAAGATGCAGGCTGCTTATGGATACGTGCTATAACTGAACAGAAGACGAGGTCCCCGCTGACATCTGCTCTGCATCAAACACACCAGGGGACATGATGATGGGATACGTCAACACCTAACTGTGATATGTACGGAAGCAGTCATGTAATCACGGGAGAGTTAAATCTGAGAGGTCAAATTCTGAAAATCCCCTTCTGTTGGAAATAAAACGGAACTCTGGAAATGATAGGAGAAGTTCTCCTGCCTCAAAAATGTGTATCTAACATGAGGGGATTCTGTATGAGGCAGTGATTGGAGGTTACTGTTCTGAAAAGCACAGCTGATACACGGGGTTACCACCTCCTGCCTGCATTGGCTTTCTTTTTCTCAACCTGAGCTAAATTCTGGGTAAGATTTCTCCTCCTAAGCTAGGTACCTGAACTAGGTTAGTGAAATAATCTATTCTGCAACCAGAGAGAAAAAAAAATATATATATATTTTAAGACAGATCACTGTCACAGATGTCTCTAACCGCTGTCTTCACAAATAAAGGACAACCAAGGAATTCATGATAACTTTCCTGCCAGTGACTAAAACCTGGTATAATTTGTTATAAGCAAATAGAAAAAAAACCCCAGAGTTTATTATGTGTTCCTTTTTCTTCAAAATGGCTAATTCCATAAAGCTGAAAATAATTATGAACCAAATCACTTGGGAGAAAGAGCTAAGCAGGAAAGAAAAAAATAATTGAGAATAGCTTAGTAGATGCTTAATTTAAATGGAAAATCATGAATTATAATTGGAAACTGCTTAAGAGCATTTTCCGAAATGCTCAAAACCAGAAACCAATAATCGCAAAACACAACTATCTAAAACTGACAAAGCAAACCAACGTATTTCAAAGCAAAACTGAATGCAGCTATTTAAGAAATGTGAAAAGATATTATTACAGTGAATAGTGGGGGAAGAGGGATAAATAATAATAAATATAAACCTATAGGGAGGGACTCAAGGAAGATAGCAACAGGAACCAAAGAATATAAAATCAAAGGCTGGCAGATACATTTAGGATGGCAGAAAATTTTGAAGTGTGTAAGGGACGAAGGAAATCCTAAAACTTATCTAAAGATTTAGAACACTAACCATAATAATGATGAAATGCAGAAGAACACACCAGGTATTTTGATCTCGGCATTTGAACCAAACATTGCAATATCCGAGCATGATGAAAGGAATCCTTTTGAGCACAAACAAACAAAAATTTAGTGGAACAGCTTTCATACAGAAGGTCTCACACCATAGCACGTGAACCTCAGTGAGCCATAAGCATTAAATATATTACTTTATCAAGATACATTAAATATATTTCTGATACTGAGAAAATCCAAGGCAACTAGAAAAAAGCTGAAGTTGTGCTAATGCTAATTTAGAGAGGGATACAGAAAAGCACTTATGTTGATTTTCTCTGGTCAACTTTTAGGCAAACAACGTTTGATTTCTGAAATATTGACATATTATACAGATAGAGTATTACATGAGATTTTTATTAATAAAGTGGAATGATTCAAAACCCAGCACGAAACACATTAAATTAGCTGCAAGCTGGTTGCCTTCTTGAGACTGTAATTAAAAAGAGAACCATCAAGTGTCATTAACGGTCCAGTTGCACTCCATTATGGAAATCCATCCACATCAGGTATACGAACGCTGACGTGCCAATAGCCAGGTTGTGCCCTGGTGCTACTGAGATGATGGCATTTGCATATAGTCCTTAGTCATGATGTGGAAAGTTGTAAGGCCTGGTCCAGTCCTTCAGGTTTGCTTTTGGTTTTCCATACAAACTACAACATGCTGATGGGAGGGAAATAATTTTTCATGAAACTTCCACGTACTTTATTAGTAGCATGGTTTCCTAAAAGGTCTTTGTTATTCAGATCGAATATTAGGAAAAATGTTTACACTTATAGGGTTATTAAGCCTTTGAATGGGCTGCCCAGGGAAGGGGTTGAGGCACCAGCTCTGGAGGGATTTCAAAAAAGGGTTGACATAGCGCTTAGTGACATGCTTTGGTGGTGGGGGTAGGTTTAAGAGTTAGGTTGATGGTTGGACTAGATGATCTTAAAGGTCCCTTCCAACCTAGAAAATTCGATGATTCTAAGAATATACAAAATATCTGGGTGAAAAAGTAGGATGAACTGCAGAGACCAGAATGTACTTCAATGGTATGCTGTAGAGAGGACCATAATGTAATAAAGGTTACAAAGGAAGCCCAGGCATCATAGAGCAGTTCCACTGACTTAGAAAGAATATTATACCTGCTGATTTTTCTGTTTTCTCCAGGCTTAGACTATGTCTATATTTACAAGGGGGGGAAAAATTATGAAATATTAAAACAGTAAGCAGCTTGAAGATATTCTATTTGTTTGCTAAAATTTAACACATGCCGCAGTAAAAGACCAAAGTCCTGGAAGGAAGCCGCAGGGCTTTCAGGGGGACAAGGAGCTGTCTTGGTACATGCCCTGCAGCCACAACAGCTCACCCCAAGCCTTTGGGAGTACCACACTGAGGGTCATTGCCACTGGGCCTCAGGAAATTTAAGGACTCTAGATACATCCTAGAGAAGGGCAAAAATAGGATGTAATGTTCTTTTTGTCCTTAAGAATGTAACCGAGCTGGAATAAAGAAGAATTCCATCAAAGCAACATTCCTGACCTACTTGTAATGCGATGTAGAGATTTATAGTAGCGTTTCCTCTTAGAAGAGAGGGTGTCTATTTACTAGTTACTATCAGTTTGACAGAATGCATTACTTTTTAGAGTTAATAGTAATGTCAACTCAACTGCATTGACAACTAACTCCAGGATTTTTACACTGACATCCAAACCTATCTTTGGGGGGAAAAAAAAAACAACAGAGGTCAGAACTTTTTAAAAGTTTCAAAACCTTTGCTCTTATAATAGCAGATCATCACAGGAGAATGCTTTTGTGGCAAGGGCAATTTACATAAGACAGAAAGGGACAATATTGCTCCAGTCTTGCACATTTATTCCATGGTCCCAGTTACTGTCTGGGTGTATACAGCCTGTACACACGAAACCGTCCTTCAAAATATGAATGTCTCAGGTATGAGAACCAGGGATTTGAGAATCCAGACAGTGTTAACCATTCAACAGTTGCTGGATCTTTTCCACCAAATCTTCCAGGCTACAAACTGAGAGAAACATTCAGCTTCAAACACAACCAATCAATTAATCTGGATATAACATTATTCTAAATTAAGTTAATTACCTACAAGTTATCCACGTGTTTCTGGGTGGGAAACTTCAGGAGGGAATCTGTTCCTATTCAACAGAAGAAGCACATGAAGCATTTGAAGCTATGTGCTCCAACTGTTCCTGTAATTTATCATTGCAAGAGATCGCTTTGATTGGGGAGATACTAATTTACACTGATAGGTGCAAATATGTATATAAACACTGGAAATGTCAAGAAGTGATTTACAAAGTTTTGTAGAAATAAAAACCGCCATAAAAGAGACGACAAGACCACACTTAAAAACTTCCCCTGGACCTCTGTCTATTAAGTGACCCCACAAAAACCTCTGGGTCTTCCTCTGCAAATAAATTTAGGATTCTCATAGCATTAATAAAAACAGAAGGATCATACTAGGCTACTGGCAAAGTGAGACAAACCTCTTGGTTGGAACAAGAGGAACAAAGTGGACATTATCCTTACCCAGTGCTGTAACAAAGATAGGGGTATTTCCCTCGCAAGTTTAATAAAAAGGTGAACTATTTAAAGGAAATATCACAGGGAGAGCAAACCTATCAGTAAATATTAGAGCAATAAACGACCTATTAGAGGACATACAGAAAGAAAAACAATTCTGCCAATTCATTACTTTATGTATTCTTTTTGGCTTTTCTTTCATGAATTTTTATTTACACTTTCAAAGACATACATATAAAGATAAGATAATGAATGGAAGAAGTAATGAATTCAGAGCAGAACTTAGCGCTATGAATGTTAATATCAAGAAATAGTAGGGCAAAAGATTAAAAAATGGAAAATTAAAAACAAGGAAGACTAAAAAAGCACAAATTCTCCGTCTTAATTAAAATGCATATGTTAATTCAGAAAAGCTTGAAAAAACCCTTCATCAAAAATTCTAATAAAAAATGTGAAGTACACAAAATTTTGCTTCTGATGGATTGTTAGAGGAGATGGAGACAACCACATAGGACCTAATGGAGCAGTGACATTTGTAACAAGATCACATTTGTTGATTCAAATGGCCACACGATCCACAGTTGTGCTTGGGGACCCGACAGAGCCCTGGCGATTTTTAACTTCTTTAAAAATTATGGTGCGAAACACCCAACAAACTTGCAGTTTAATTGTCATAAATATGAAGCCT
This sequence comes from Thinocorus orbignyianus, assembly GCA_013400375.1. Taxonomy (NCBI): domain Eukaryota; kingdom Metazoa; phylum Chordata; class Aves; order Ciconiiformes; family Thinocoridae; genus Thinocorus; species Thinocorus orbignyianus. Next base: position 588,309 of record VXBW01001556.1, read on the forward strand.
TTCTCTAGGGAATGTTCTTCACCCTGAAAACATCAGCATCTTCAAACCAAGTCCCAGCCCACCTCTGCCCTACACTGAAACCTTGCAGCAACAGTCGGTGGCTTGATGCGGAAAAAAAGTTGGAATATTCCCACGTACGCAGCCACAGCACTAAGCAGGAAAGGGGGAGTAAAATAATTAACGCATTAACTAGATTGAAAATTAAACGGCACGGATCATTGGGTAGCTCTGTGTTGGCTTATTGACTGTTGATAGGTTACTTCAATTATTCGCAATTTCTCCTGCAGTAACATTAAGGGCCCCGATGTGCTACGTACTTTGTATACACGCCTGCTCTTAATGACTAAATCTAAAAGGACAACACATGGGAAGTGACACAGAGCCATAAAGAGGTTAATGGACTTAACCAAGGTTACAAGACGAGATAATAGGAGGGATGAGAATAAAATAAACCAAGCAAAGACTACAAGCTCCTATCCCTTTGTCATGCTTAAAATAACCCCTTGATTTAGACAAATGAGCTTCACAAGTGACTACCTTTAACAGTCTTAACACAACGCATCTCAAAGTCACCCGAAGACTTTCTGGTGGAAAGAACCGTCTGTTGAAAGGCTACAGGTCTGGCACAGAGCTCAGGAGCCAAATTTTGGTGTAACCAGGGACAAGCCGGCTAAAGCTTTTGTAGACACGGCAGACTGTCCTGTCTCTCACAGCGTTATGGTAACACATATTAACAATACAGGCAACGGGGCCAAGGAAAGATATTTAGACACAAATTGTTGTCTGATTCTGAAAGTTTTCTCTGTAAAACCAGATCTCAAGTACTGCAGACTAAAATTCAGAATCTACAGCGCCCTCTTCATTTTGAATTTTTAAGTTTCTTCTATCTTAAGTCCTAACTGTAGTAATAGCTGATTTCTGACGCTGATTTAGTTACAAGGCTTACATGCCTTCATAATGCTAACATAGTTCAACTACACAAAATTATGAAAGCATATTACTTATCAAAACAAGGCTTTGGTTTGTTTCCACACGCTGCCAAAGCTCAGCTCATTTTCTTAGAAGAGGCCAGTATTTATTTACATCCACTTCTTATTGTTTCCCCTTGGCTATTAATGAGCCCAGTCACTATAGATTTTGACAAAGTGAATAGATTACCATTTAAATAAATAACTTTTACAGTAAGCTTTACCAGATGCATCAATACATTGCCTTAAGTGTTATATAGTTAAAATTCATCATTATGTGTATTAAAAGCTGAAAAGCCTGTTGTTAAATACATATATATAAGAATGTGAAAAATGAGATTACAGCACAGACCAATAATGCCTTTTGTTCATGTTCTCTGATTCTGCAATATGCCCATAATTACTACAGACAAATTCTCCGGGACAGCAAATGTAGCCATTGGGAGAGGAAGGCTTGCTTTTTGTTTTTTGCCAAGGCAAAGCTGATATATTACCTTACTTTACACTTTCAGAATGATTTTTTTTCTGAGCTGTGTAAGGTTGAATTAGGTATTATTTTGCCAAACTATTTACTGTTTGCAGGACTTTGCTGTTAAAGAAAAGCCAAATATTTAATATCAGATAAGGCCTTCCTGGGATGCTACGATTAATACCTGGTACTCAAAGATGGCTCACCTACAAGCAGGGAGAAGGGGAGAAAATGAGCCAGTGAAAGAAAATTGAAGAAAATTACTGCCCTTTTCAATAGGAAAATATTTTCTTTTGTTTTCCATGACCTCTGAAGACAGATCAGCTCCCAGTTGCACATTGTAAAATAAGTATCTAGGGTGGAAGCAGAGAATTTTTAGCACTGTGTCGCTGGTTTTTTATTTGTTTGTGGTTTTCTTCCCCACTGAAGCACTGGATGATATTTTTTCAAATGATTTTATTTTCTCTAATTTACTTTTTTCTCTACAGCACATTCTCAAGGCCTATATAAGCTAGAGTCCAAGTCAAACATAAAGTGAAAATCTTACTTCTCCTCCATTTGTTTTCTAAAGGCTTTCTTTGTGAAGAAATTGAGTATTTCTGAATCTTCAAGCATCTGCTAAACTGTTGAACGTACGACACATGCTGGCATTTACCGTTTTGAAGGCAGTGATAGTCATCTGCACTAATATGAGGAAAAACTGACCGCTCATCTTGCAGGAGGGAGTAGTTTATGGTAAAACGCTGGGATGAAATGGGTTCTGTTTACTTCCCAGTGGGGATCTGCTATTCCAGCAGGTACAGATGAAGTGTTTTGCCTTTGCATACGCTATGGTGCTTTTTTCCATAAAAACCACTTGCCTTCTGCTCTTATTGCTGCATTTCTAAGTTCCTTCAGCTGTTTGTTAGATTTTTGGGTTTTAGCTAGGACAATTTTGTCTTTAATTTTTAACTTCTCTTTTTAGAGCAGCAAAGTTACCAGCCTAAAGAATCTATGTGTAACTCACATGGCTAATCCCAGGTTTACTTTGGGGGATATTTCACTCAGTCCTTGTTTGGGTTCTGTGCTGGGCTTTCTGCTTCTTTATCCGAATTTAGTTTTGAGTGCAGGGAAAAAAAATTAGTAAACTAAGAAGTACTCATTGTACTGCCAGAATAATTTCTGGAAGCTTAAAAGAAATGAGCTGTATGTCCCAGTAATACTATTTTGATTAGTAAAAGAAATAGTTCCTCTGATAGATACCTGTCTATCATGATAACAGAGACCTGGAGAGTCAGAGCAGTTACAGAATCCATTTTGTAATTGGTGTAAAATGTGATTACAGTTGAAAAAAGTATTGCTCTAAAAACTAGGATAAGTCAGCACTTATGATGTGCCTCTTACAGAGCAAAATCCTGGGACTTTAAAAGCTTACTGTTTCGGGTGTTCTTGTCATGTAAGAGTTTGGCTAAAATTATTTTATGATAATAAGAGATTACCCTTAAGGAAGGAAATTTGTCATCCATGATGCAAATAGATTAAAGACAATGGAAGATCACATTCTAATTAAAAAAAATGTCGGCAAATGATAATGTACTAAGCAAATTACCAATACGTACATCTATTAGCTGTCACAGCAGTGAACTGCAACAAATTTATTAAGCAACGCTTGGGTCTCATTTCCACATAAGAGAGAGAAGGTGATTTTTACAGCTGGATTCACATACTAGAAGTAGGGGTATATTGGAATTCTTGACCAGTACTCAAATGCTGTATGTCTATTTAAAAATGCAATTTGGCAGTCTGTCATCCTTCTAACAGAAAACATCATAATGACCTACACCTTATGTACTCATTTCCTTTTTTTAAAAGATAAATATATATCAATATCTAGTGTAATTATAGCATGTTAAAAATTATACCGGTTATTATGATGCTCACCTTCTATTATTTTCTTCATCTATTCTTCCTTTTGGCTCCCATCCATCAGAGCTTCTCTTTCGTTGAGGCTGAGAGATTTGAAGTCCACAGGCAATGACAGAGCTAAGGTGATTGCTTAAGAACCCCCTAACAGCTCCAGTTATACTGTTTCAAATGTAAAGATTCCAGAAGAAAAAGAAAAAAAAACAAAACCACAACAAATGAAACTGGGACTGGGGCAAATCTTTCTACTATTTGTGTAGGAATCAAACAAGAGAGAAGTTGTATTTTTTTCAGAGATATCATTCTAGTAAAATGTCCAGCCCGACATAAATGGTCTATTCTAGACAATTTACTCCATATGATGAATAAAGAGCCCATATAAAAAAATTAATTTGGGCTCAATACTTAAATGTTTAAGATTGACATTCAAAAGGAAATGAAAACCAATAACGTGTGGATTGAGGATTACCATAGGACTCAGGAAGGAAGATGCCTTTGGAAATTAAAGTTGCGTGTTTACAGTAGGATAACCAGTGATAACAATCATGGTCTATTTTAATAAACAGCAAGAATGAAAAAGGAAAGTGGAATACACTGAATACCTGTCTAAATGGCAGTATTTGAACAAAACAAATCAAATCTCTGTGTGACAGAGGCTCAGTTTTTTTCAACTACTATGATAGTTAAATCCAAGGCTATTGTTAGTTGGTGTAAGAGAGACCCCAGAAGAAGAAATAAACACTTTTTTACTATTCACAGTTGAGGTTATATTCTGAAAAGAGAAACTGAAAGCAGTATCTCTTTATGTAGCTTTCAGAATGCGAAGTTAGAAAATAATTGCTTTGTTTTGTTTAAATGAAGTAAAAAATACTTTTCCAATATTTTTCCAATGTAGGTAACAAAGAGAATTTTAAAATAATACTAACAATTATTAATACCCTTGGGGTTTGGTTTTTTTTTTAAATGAGTGACTGTTCACTTACAGGATGTAGCTCTCTGAAGATCTCAAAACACTTGATAAATATTAATGAATGATGACAGTTCTATAACAAATATAATAAGTAGCAATTTTCCATTCTACAGAACAAGAAGCTATGTCACAAACTTTTTTTACACAAGAAGTGGAGAGGAAACAAAAAGAAACCAACACTAATTCCCCTCTTCTGCATTATAAAGATTGCTCTTCCTTTCGTGTTTGCTATACAGTGGCGTACAGCCTCCAAACCCACTGCCTGGTGCTTGAATCATGCTTAGAAATCATTCCGAAGGGAGTGAAGTTAAGAGTTTTAGATGGATACCATAATTTTTTAACATGAAATATTACGTCTTGTGTAGAACAAAATGTATTTAAGACTCTTTTCATCAGAGATGTTGTTGCATTATATCTGGAGGTCATTATTTCAACATGTTAAGATGGTAAAAATGGAAGACCTTGGATACTCAAAGGGATCATCAAATTTTAGCACGTTCCTGTAATACATATTTTTATATTCAATGCATATGCAATTACTATGTTTACAAGTCAGCTTCACGCCAATTTATTTTTTTTTTTCACTGCATTCCAAACCATTACTTACCGTGCATTGCTTTCAGATTGCAAATCAGGCATTTTTAATAAAATATACACAATCTCTAAAGCAACTGGAATACAACAGCTTTACAAAATACAATGTTCTTCGTAGCTCAGCCTTTTTCTTGAATAAAAACTCTGCTATATAAAAAGGGGAAACCCTTGTCTCCTCATGCTGATGATTGAAGGTGATTCCCCTCTTTTTGAGCTCCCAATAATGCCAAGGAGTCCAAGTTCTGCCCTCATATAAGCAGCCAGACTTTTTCAGGTGACTCCAGCCACCAGCGCTCACAATGTCATCAGACAAATTGGCGGATGCCTGTTGCCAGAAAACTTCATTCTTGTCGGCTCAGACATCAGTAGGAGGTAACTCACTGCCATGCACAATTACATTTCAGTGGTAATAACACTTCAGTCAAGGATTTGCTACTGCAACCCCTTAACAATACAGTTCAAGAGAAAGGCTAAGTGGCAAGACAGAGTCAAAAACCTCAAAAAGAAGTTCGGAGTCTGACTAGGGCACGTGCTGAGCTCCCATTCCCAAAGGTAATCAGTTGGCAGTACACCGGCAAATTGCCCAGGCTGCTATAAATGATATACCCGAGGAAATATATTCCCACTTTTTTCCTAATTATAGTCAAGGAACTGCATTGAAATTCTTTCTATTACTTTTTGTATGTTGTTTTCTTTAAAAACAAAAAACCCAACGAATTACTAAAACCTAACATCAAAGAGGAACGAATGAAGAAGGGAAGTGAAAAAAACAGTCTATTAGTAATTTACCCTGAAGGAGAAAGGAAAACAAACCAAAAACAAAGCCCAAGAAAGAAAGAAATAGCCATTCAGTATATCCTGTGCCATCGTAAAAGCAAAAAAAGAGTCATTTTCTCAAGCATTTTTATGAGTTGGGAGAAAAGTTATCCCTTTTCGCCTGCATAGCTGAGCACTGTCATGGGACACAAGAAAAGCTAGAGGCAAAACCAAAACAAAACAAATAAAATCCCAAAACCAACACTGCCTCCCCCAAAATCTTCTCAGTCTATACAAACAACTTACAAACACAAATTATGTTTTTAGCCTCACAATGAGCAGGGTCAGCACAAAACTGTTAATGTAAAAATCTGTTTTCAATAGTGTTATTTTCTTTTTGTTTGCCTTAAAAAGGGGAATATTAGGAATAAAAGAAGAAAGTCATTCTGATGCTTCCTTCTGTCCAGTTTAGGATGGGATGTCAAAAATTATCTGCAAAAATTGTTAGGACACCAAGGACGATACATTAATACGACCTCTTTAGCTGGTGTACAATCCCAGTGTACCCAATACCAAGACAGACATGTCAAAAGGTGCAAGTAGGTGGATGATGTGAAATGATCTACATCCTAATCATAGAAATGGCCAATTTGTGGACCACCTTTACTTTGCTAATAAGCAGCTGCTCAGATCTATTTTTAAGCCATAACTGACTCATTCTTGTTTGCATTTCTGTATCGCCTGGAACACAGAGCAGCTGACTGCCTTCAGGATTTCATATTATGTTTTTATTTCTCTTTCTTTTTAAAAACAAATCCTTGGAACTTTTCCAGTCAGGTAAGCAAGCAACACCTGTAAAGGATTTTCAAAGCTGTTATGGCAAGAATCTTTCACAGCTGTTCATGGGCCAAGTGATGCCATTAGATCTGGTGTCATGAGACAACCTAGTGTCAGCTGGAAGGCTTGTTTCTCCCTTAAGTTCCTGGGGAAAACAGCCAGACCTGATGTTGGAAAATGACAAAGTACCAGAAAATTATCTGTCTAAACTAAAATCCCAGGGTAAGCATTTAACCTATTAAAATACATGACAAAGACAAAAGCTGGAAAGAAAGAAAGAAAGACATTAATAAGTCTCTGAATTTTAACTTGGATTGTTATAAGTTCACTAACTCTGGTGTTCCTTCCCATAAAATATATTACATCTGCAGTGTTCCATTTCCTTTAGACTGGTCCCTTTAGTAACTTTGATAGCTCTCATTAGCAGTTGCCCTTGATTTACCCAAATTTCCAGGTTAATACATTTTAAAGACAGAAGGAGCCACCATTAGCATACTCTGAGTAAGCAAAGGCGAAGAATACTCTGTATGGTAATCCCTGCAGAGACTAATGATTTGGATTTCTATGTGGGATTTGGCAATAGCAGTTAGAAAGTGAAAAAGTGGTATTTCATACTACAGAGTGATACGTTATGACGTAGAGACAAAGAGAAGTCTGAGATGGATATTACTAATTTACCAGTTCTAAGCAAAAATCAAAACATTCAGATTGGGGTGGGAGGGTTTATTCTATTGACACTTGCCCATTGTCAATGACACACAAATAACTGGTATTTCAGAGTCTTTGGTCACTGCCTAATGGTCATTGTCTGGTGACAGATTTTTTTTGCTTGAGAATAATTTCCATACATTCCAAGTAATCATTTGTGGGCACAAAGTAAAACTTAATTTCATGTAGGAATCCACTTCATCCATTTTTACTAATCCCTTAAAACCCTTCACACTTTCATGCATTTCTAGTCCTCTTAGGTTTCAGAAATAGGACACTATTAAAAGAAATCCTTTCCTGGTCTGAATCAAGAGTGTGTGAAAAATTTCTTTAAAGCAGATGGTTATCTGGGAAGTGGTGAGGAGAAAAAAAAAAAAAAAAAAAAGGTGGTGGGGGAGAAAAATGTCACACCAAATATTTGGATTCTCTAATTATAGATTATTTCACTTAAAGTGCCTTATTTTTATTATGGATGGACCTACACTTCTTTAAAAAATAGTAAGTTTAATTATAAATTAAACTCAATTCTAAAAGGCATCCCTCTCTGAAAGACTTAAAGTGTTTTCCTTAAAGATTCCCCACTTCCTGAAAATGATGTTTTCTCTTCTCAAAGGCTGAGGGATTTGCAAAAGCAGCATGTGAGATACCCGAAGTAGCGGAGCCCAGATCAGTCCATCAAATAGCTATTTGGTGCCAGTGATTTCAGTGAGATCATTAGGTGGCGTTATCCCAGAGGAATCACAGAATGATATAAGGTTGGAAGGGACCTCTGGAAAACATCTAGTCCAACACCCCTGCCAAAGCACGTCCACAGGAATATGTCCAGGTGGGTTTGGAATGTCTCCAGAGATGGAGACTCCACCACCTCTCTGGGCAGCCTCTTCCAGGGCTCTGCCACCCTCATAGGAAAAAGGTTTTTCCTTGTGTTTAGATGGAATTTACTAGGTTCAAGTTTTTTGCCCTTTACTTCCTGTCCTGTTACCAGCATATCGTCTTTACTTCTCATGGACCTAAGTCTGGACACTTGGAAAGTCTCTTTTCTTCTGTCCCACCTGGGATAGAAGTGTCACATGTATTTTATGAGGAAAGCATGAAGATTAAATGTGTTTCGTGCAGTGATATGATACCTCCGGTATATGCCAAGGGCTCCTGCATAACAACAGTAGCGTATATATGTCACTGAATATATGCACATATATATAATATATTCATAAACACATATATACAACTACACACCTCTTCTGCAATCAGCACAGAGAGGTCACACTGTCTTTCTTACAAGCCTGTTTCTGCGACCTATCTAATTAAGGATAAGAAATACATTGCATAGACAGCAATCACTCCACAGAAAGTGACTCTTAGTATTTAGGGAAGTTTCTGATTTCAGCTGGGGTGGTCAAAACCTTGGCTGTATTCGCCATTGGGTCTGAGTGCTCTTTAGGAACACTATGACATTTGGGCTCACTATTATTACTGATTAGTAAAGCAACGTTCTGTTTTTTACATTCCCTTACATTTCCTTGTTGTTTGATAGATGTTGATACTCCAACTCGCACGCCCTGATGCAGCAAACATATCCACATGAAATCAATTAATTGAGGTGAAACAAACCGGACCACTTACTGAGAAAAATATTCACATACTTAAAAACTTGATGAATACTTCAGCTTGAAGTATTGAGCTAAGGAAAACTGCATCCATTTTAGGCAAAAGCATTACTTCACTAATGTCTTCGATGCCCAAAATCTCCTTGAGGAAACACTTGACAACACATCTAATTTCTTTCCTACATTTTCGCTGTAGGATTGAAATCCAGGCATTGCATTTTAGTTTCATAGTCTTACAGGTAAAATCTTGTATATAAAGGAAAATTATATAGCTGATGAGTTTGTAAATAGATACAAACAAGTAAGTTTTTCTCTTTAGAAGCTATGTTTTTTATTGTTTTCCCACGTGACAGGGTCTCTGAAAATACTAACAAAAAGCCTGACTTGATTTTTACAAAATATTGCCTTAGTGGCACAGAGGGTAGGTGTGGATTCATTTCAAACTGGTGAAATTAAAACATTTCAATAAGAAGACAACTGATGCTAATTCAGAAAGCAATGCAAGGAGTAAAAAAAAATTAAAAAAAGATGATTAGAGTGGAATGGATGAAAAAAACAGTTGATTTTTAATAGAAGTGGGAAAGACTACTGCAGGAGAAAATTGGGCTAGTACTATTTGTCACATGAAGCATCATCTGGTATCAGGGGAAATATGATGATATCTGTAACAGTTTAATTTTCCAGGTAAATCTAGATGTTTTTTTCCTGTGACCCATCAGTACAATCAAGTCAAAAACATTACAAAACGTCAGAATATTCCCAAAACCTTGAAATATGAGAACCGAAAATCAACAAACTTTTGTGTAAGATAAATCAGGTAAATGAATTTGGGACATGTGTAGCTGCAGACACAATAGTGGGAACGGCGGGCAGCCTGTCTGCCTGCAGTTACTCCCAAGACATGCTTGTGCTGTAGATGTAAGCTACAACAGTAATGTATTAGGTCCTGTTTTACCTAAAAAGCCCAAAATGTTCTCATAAAATTCGGTTCCACCTTTATCAGAAGCTAAATCAATGCCCTGCCCTGCAGGTCAGGGTTGCATTTGCATTGTGCTTTTGCCCTGATAAAAAAAGAACTTGCCCTTCAGGTTTGATTGGAAACTTAAACACCTGTTTTGTTTCAAAACCCTCAGAGAAATCTCACTTTATAATGAACATAATGTCAAAAAATGTCACTGCTAAGTTGGCCTTCCCCTATAAAAGATCTTTTGCAAAGAGCTGTGCTTGCACCGCAGTTCAGCAGTTCACTGCTATCTACAGGAGCACTTTGTAACTCCACTTTGAGGAGGTTGGAGTCCCATAGGGAACTATTCTTTTTTCCAGTATATTTGACATGTTCAGCTGTTAGTGCTCATTATGGTCATTATGAGCTATTACTGCTCATTATGCTGTTAGGCAGATGACACCTAGATTTACTGAACTAATGGCGACGGGGGTGGAAGAACCTTTCTTTTGAGATACAGGAGTGATCAAAAAGGAGAGCTAAAAAATCTTGGAGACGAGAAGAAGAAAAAGAGGTATTGAAAGAAACACTGCACTTCCAAAATCTAAGCAGCGATATCAAATGGGCAATGCCACCCAGCATTACGTGTACACGTCCCTGTTACATTCATCTCCCTCTGATTTTCTCTCTCCTAAGCTCTAGAAACCATATATCTCAACTACTAGAAACAACAATGAATCTAAGCTAATTAGAAGAATAATTACGATATTACTGTTCTATTTTCTCTGTGCCATCCCTCATGCAATGACACATTTCACTTTGGCGACTTACTTTACTGATACAATTTCAGAGAGCCTTGGGCATTACAATTCAATTATTCTCTAAAACAAAAATAGAAATATCGGCATAGGCAGTTTCTGAAAATAATATCAAGAGCTATACAGGAACAGGACTCTCTGGAAAAACTATTCAATTACGTATTTACTGTTTCCGTTACCTATTAATCCAAATAATATGCAAATTTAGAGTCTGAAACCATTTGCCAGAAATTCGCACCATGCAATGTTTGTCCCATAAAAGCTTACAACACAGCAGGCAACAAATAAAAGTTACCGACTAATTTTTTTCCAGCTGTCATTATTTATTTTTTGAAGACTTAGGTGAGTTACTCTGAGGGGAAAATACACGACTAGCTACAACATTTGACTTAGTTTCACTTGAAATTAAGCTTCATTTATGTGAATGATAAGAGATTAAACACAACTTCCTGAAAAAATAAATGGATTCTAATGCAAAATATTCGGTTTCTCTTCTATTACTGCTCCAAATGTAAGGATACAGCACAGTCTGGCTTTCAGATCTACGCAGGCCCTTTATTAACTTCCCTGTGTGTCACACAATTCACCACAGCACTCGAGCTCCGTGACAAGAAACCCCAGAATAGAGTCTCAGAGGGTTTACGGGGCTGTAACAGCTTTAAGTATTATGCACTCACTGGTGTAAAGTGCCTGGTATAAACTGGAGGATGGAGGGAAAGGAAATGCTGTCGCTACCTTGGCGCAAAACAAGAGAGAAGCAAGTAATCATCTTTTCCCCTCCTGGTTTCCTCTCAGCTGTGTACTGGTAAGAGGTGAGGCCAACATTCACTGGCTGAGAAACAAAACAAACGCAATCATGATGAAAGAGTGGAATGAGATACATTCTACCAATCTGCCTCTCGCATCCCAGAAATCAAATATTTGGAGTGTGCGTAGCTGGAGTAATGGAAGTCTCTGAGTCATAAGCCCCATCTCTCTCTTTCTCTAATGAACCAAAAGGAAAGTCATTAATGAATTGGTTGGGTATAATTAGCAAATAGATAAATGATTTACAGTGGCATTTGTGTAATCTAGGGTAGTTTCAACAATCTGTGTGTTTCCAATACTGTCTCTTCTGCTGAGAAACAGTTGTAAAGGGCACTAAAAAGCTCTTTCTCAGCTAAATTGAGCCAAAACCATGCACCACAACGTTGTGATACCACATGCCAGCTGAAACGTATAGTGTGTCAGCTCTTTACTGCTAGCCAAATTTTCAGCAGTGGCAATCTCTAGAGGGAAAAAAAAAAAAAAGGAAGTTATGGAATAAATATGCATATCCTTCAATGTCTACCAGGCAGAGATGGAATTGTTCTATCAGTAATAGCAGCTCCTATCAACTTTAAGTAGCTATCATCATGACAGAAGCAACACAACTTTAAAGTAATCATAAATAAATATAATTTCTGACTTAATTTTCTAATTATTGATGAAGGAATTCTCTGAATAGCTTTTTTCTTTTTGACTGGGCATTGTCTAAAGGCTGCTCGTGCACCAGTAAGTGTAATCTAGTGCTTTGCTTATGACGGAGAGTTACATTGCCAGATGTCAGGAATGCAGTGGACAGTTACATGGCATCATAAATATAGGGCTTGATCCAACACAATTAAAAGTAATGAGGTTTTTATTGCCTGAAACTTGCTCAAATCAAGGCCATAATTAAAAAATATGGTTACACCTTTAAAAGCAATCTATTCCTTTTTGTTATATCTATTCATCGCACATGAGAATCTTGCAACTATCCTGTCCATAAAAAAGTCACTATGGTTGCAGTTTTAATTGAAAAAAATTGTTTTCAATGATCAGTTTTTGTTTCTTTAAAAAATAGACCATTTTGACTGTTGTGATCTAGTAAAATCCTACCAAGGTTTTAAGATAATCAAGAACAGGAAATGAATTTTCCAGTGTCTTTAGAATTAGTAATATTTATCTTACAATTGATACCTAAAAGAAATTCAGTCAAATTGAAATCACACTTATTCTGCAGGTAATTCAAAGGTAAGGGCAGGGGTGAATATTTATTTTTCCAGTTCCCTTAAGAGCAAACTTTTACTATCTTCTTCACTGTATTCTCCAAGACTCAGATTCTATAAACATCTATTTTATGTTTATTTTATATATGTAAGCAATCTAACTGCAATCAGTAGAACTACTCATACTAGAGTTAATCGTGAACAGAATAATGAGCAGTTATGAAATCGCAAAAAATACATTAGCAACAAACCCAAGTATAAAGAAAGAAAAGAAACATCAAACTTGTGATTTTTTTAGAGTCTAGATTTTCTACCATACTCTGTTTATTATGCTCTTAAGATAGTTTTCCTCCTCTTTCAAATCGTCCCATCACTTCAGACAGACATGAAGCTACGGTACCATCACTGGCATCTCTTCAGAGATGCACCATTGTAAGCCAAAGAAAAAATTAGCATAAAGAAATCTTCAAAAAAGCTTTTACTTGTGTTTTATTAGAGAAGGATGGCGAGGTTACCCACATCACCCAGACTGTGACAACGCGCCGTATGCTGAAGAGCATTCGATGAGTGTTGCCCCCAGCAAGGAGCAATTGCAAATGGCACAGCTTCAGATCTGAGAACACAGTTGACTACGTTTGGAAAGTAGAAGGGAAACTAAGAAACTTGAGAAGGAAGTAGACATCTTTCTGAAAGTGGTGAATGAGTAGGAGAAAATGGAAATTATAACACAGGAGAACTGTTTGGTATAGTAGGAAATGTAATTTTGTCTAACTTAATTAAAAGCAGCATTGAATTTTATTTTTAAATTGTCACATAACCTACAATTTCATTCCTAATTTCAAGTACTTATATATATTATTAGTATTTTCAGGATCATCACAGTGTTCAGTATTTGATATAAATCCATTTCTATACTGATATGTGTTAATGATGATAGTACTTTAAAGAAAATTTTTAATAAACACATTTAAAGTTGCTTTGAATTACACAAATTGCTAGAACACTTACATCCTCCCTTTCCTTCCTTTGATGTGCCATAAGGATGTTTGCCAGCATGGCATAAAATTAGGAATTTTTAGTTCTATACTGCAGCAAACAACTGATTGTTTGTCCTGTTGAGCATTAGAGCCAACCCAGGTAATAGCCTTTTATAGTCTGAAGATCAAAGTGCAGCTTCCCCAACAAAACCACATCCCAGCCTTTGTCTGTTACTCTCTTAGCCTCTTGTCTGTACTTCATGTGCTTTACACAGCACTGAAAAAAGCAAATATAATAGAATGTTCAGAAAGCCCCGTTTGGGTGAGTGTTTATTTCTTAACTTATAGTATTAGCAAGTTCTTTGCTTTTCTTGAAATTCTTCCATCCTTAAAACTACTTTACGATTTCTTCTGAGAAATGAGTGACTTAATAAACAAAACACATTTTCTGCTTTCGGAAAGAAAGCATTTCAATTTGTTTGATTCACCTCAGCGATACTTATGTTAAAAAGTCGGTATTAATGAAAGCACTTAATGAAACAATGAGGTTTCTCTTTTTCATATATTTTTTTTAACTAACATTGTTTTAGGAGTATTTTTTTTTCTAAGGGAACACAGCAAATAATCTCTGATATATGTAAACTCTCTCAAGGGAAGACAAAACAAAACCATTTATCGGTTGTGTTCTTACAGAGAAATCCCTGAAGATGTCTTTTAAACAGCCTTCTAGACTCTGCAAGTTGTTAAGCATGGGACATTTAACCTGCTTTTTGTGACTGCTTCATTCTAAAGCATTTCGCTACTTGCATTTACTGAGACGCTGCTATTAAAAGTACATTCAATCTGCTTTATACATGTCAATTGCAGAAAGCTATTAACTATAATTGGCAATTTATTTTTTTTTTCCTTTTGCTGCTTTTAGTGTATGATCGGATTCCAAAAAGTAAGGTTTTAAAATTTCACTAATGTACCCATGGCGTAGGTAGTTTTTAGTTAAGAAATTGGTCTGCATCAACATGTGATTTTTCAACACGTGTCAAGACTTGTGAAAAAATATGTGCTCAGGAATTGCCAAATTGTGTGGAAAAGGCACAGTGAGATGAGTGACAGCACAGAGGAAACATCCTGGCGTGATGAAAACAAAGGGAAAAAATGGGATGGCATATAGGTCAGTGATTGGAAGGTTGAACCTAAATAATTGGCATCAAACTAAAACAAGCCACCAGTTCATGGGTACAGTTAGAACTTACACCAAATCCTTTCCTAAGGGGAAAGCTAGGCAATGAAGGGAGAGAAAAAGTAGTCTTTCTTTCACTTATAACTTGCAGTTGATCATCGGGACTCCTCAAAATCAGGACCTCCTTTCCAGAAAGCTCAAATTCCAACCAAAAATCCCCACAGTAAGACACCACTTGATCTAACCTGTGACCACCTGACTCTTCAAACTCCCTCAACATTTAACGTCTGGGTACTACTAGGATAAGTACAAGGTTTGCCAAAAGAGCTTGAGAAGCTGAGCTTAAGCTGGACACCTAGAGAACAATTCATCTGCCCTCTCTGAGTACTTACTCCTGCTTAGCGTCGCCCTGCTATGCCTAAAGATTACAGAATTACAGCTTCAAAGCAGCAGGGAAGTCCAGAGATTTAGGCCACCACCTCCTCAGGGTCAACTATAGCCAGTTACTGAAGACCACGTCCAGGTGGGGTTTGAACATCTACAAGACACCAGAGATGCCACAACCTCTCCAGGCAACCTGTTTGACCACCTTCAGAGTAAACAAGTGTTTACTTACTAGAATTTGCTGTAAATTGGTTCCCATCACTGCTTGGTCTTTTGCAAGAAGTCACTAAGGAGAGTCTGGTATTTTTTTGGGGGAAAAATTGTTCTAATTCTGTATAAACTTAAATTGAAGCTAGTGTAAAGCGAACTCCTTCATAAACTTGTTTTCATTTCTTTTGGCTTCCTGCATATTGCTCACTTGCCAGTGAGAAGAACCACGCTCTGAATACGTTTCTGCTGGGTTCTGCAACTTTGCAGGATGACTTTAACAAGTAACTATTAGCACATATTGATCGTCACATGTAATTTTGTTTCTTCCAGAGTGAGATTGATTATCTTTCCCTAACTCCTGCCGATCTCCAGGGAGGATACACTGAGGAACCGCAGAGAGTGTGATGGAAAAAGCTTTTAAAGGACTCAAAAGTTCTAGCACCAAAAGACTGACTAAGCGCTTCTGTAGATTAAAAGTGTAGTCTCATGACAAAAGCTCTCTGCTAAAGAGTCAAAGGAGCTCAGTTTATCTATTTCCATCATCCAAATGCCAGCATTCAATCATTAATGGGAAATAAACCTACTTGGGCTCATTTTTCAAAATTATTTTGTTGCAACGTTGCAAGAGAATCATGTAAGAGCAGAGAAAGACCCACATACTGCTTGTGCAACACTGAAGATTTGTCCAGAGTCATTCTGGAAGGTTGTGACCTTACAGGAACAGGAATAACAGAGGTACTCTGGGCACCAGCAACCAGCCCTCCACCTCCTTCAGAGGCCTTGCACCAACTGCTTCTCCTATGGATACAACATGTTGTCATCAATGACCCCTGGGTACAAAACACATAATATTTCCTGTTTGTAGCTGGTCCTAGTAAAAATAGCAACATTTCTAGCAAAGCTGATTACTCCTCATGACAGCTGCTGGCAACTGTTTGGCAAGAGCCTGTTCCATGGTAATCCAGGACTGGAAGTAGTTAGAAGACAAATTATTTGCAAGAGAAGGGTGTTTTTTTTTCCATATCCTTAACATTACCCAGACTTTTTCTGGCCCTCAGTTTCATCTTTGATACACTATAGCCAAGCAACAGTAGGTTTTTTCATATTTTGTATGTCTGAAGAAGAAAAGGTTAAAACCAAGCATTTGTTCTAGATGATACTTGTTGGAAATTACCAGCTCCACTACACCTACCGAATATACTCCTGTTTGTAAACCCACTTGCACACAGAACTCAAAAGAAACTTATCAACAAAGACATCTGCTGCCGTGACTGAATTTGAACCAGAGATCAAAACGCTACCTATGAAATATTTATAAAAAGAAACTAGCCAAGAAATGTACAGAAGTTTCAAAGGATGAAAAAACAACACCATGTGCTTATGGAAAGAAAAGGAAATATATGCATCATTTGAAAGCTATTGGAGAATGTAACCTAAAATTTCAAATTGCCATCATTGCTTCCATAACACTTAGCAGAGACAAATGCAAAGATGGAATTTGGGCACTACCGCAGACGGTGAATTTTGTGGTTGCTGGAAAATGCAGGTTGTATCTTATTATTTATCAACAACATTTTAAAAGCACATCTTCAGTTGGAGGAAACCCAAATTAGAATAGATCTGCATTAGCAAGGTAAATGCCAAGTGAATTCTTTCCTATTAGAAAAAAAAAATATTAAGCAGTGAGCACATTTCTATTTTAAGTTATCTTTTTAATACAAATTCAAGAATTTATTGATAAACAAAATCCAAGCCATGTGCATCTACACAGTTACTAATTGGTACTGGTATCTTCTCATAGGTAGGTAGTGATAGAATAAGAGGGAATGGCTTCAAGCTCCAACACGGTTGGTTTAGACTGAACATTAGGAAAGAATTTTTCACAGAAAGAGTGGTTGGGCATTGGAATAGGCTGCCCAGGGGGGTGGTTGAGTCCCCATCTCTGGATGTGTTTAAGAGTGGTTTAGATGTGGTGTTGGGGGATATGGTATAGGGGAGAACTTTGTAGAGTAGGGTAGATGGTTGGACTCAAAGATCCCAGGGGTCTTTTCCAACCTAGATGATTCTATGATTCTAATTACAACCACAGGGGAAACTTAACAATGAAAGGGTTTGTAAGCTTTAAACATGCAGGATGTGCAAACCCATGAGGTGTTAAGAGAGAATATTTAAAATCATCAGGAAAAAAAAAATGGTGGAAAGAAAGTTAATACTCCTTTTACTGCAAACGTTTCACTTTCAGTCTACCATAGATTAGCCTTTCTAGTTAAGGACTGTATAAAAGCAGAAGGAAAATATTTGGAGAATTTTTTTCAAGAGGCATGTAATAATAAAGTGAGTAATTATAACAGCAGCAGGATGCTCAGGAGTGTATTTTACAGGGTCATTAATATTGTTCATGGGTAGCTGAAAGCACACGGCCTTTGGCCTCGTGCCTCACAACACACACGGGGCGTGCACTAATGGCTCTGCAAAGCACACCCTATCGCATCTCTCCGCCTTAATAAAACCTTACAGATGAAATGCAAACCCATTTGCAGTTGAGCTAGAGCATTTCACTGAAGTTGAAAGGAAAATTTCGGTCATAGAAGCAAATCAACTAATGTGCAATAAATTATACCAACAAGTCGTGATGGAAACAAACTTCTTTTTTAGAAGAAATTACTTTTCCCATATGTTTCCTGTTAAAATAAGTGAGATGATACAAATAAGTGCTCACCAAACTGATGAGATATTAGAACCTCAATAAAGAAAAGAGGTTTGTAATATGTCTGCATTTTCTATTTGAAATTATTTGGAACTATATGGCCCTATACCTCTTCTCTCTTTATATTTTGTATGTATGTAACAAAGACTTCATTATCAGTTAAAAATCTTTTTAGAGTCTTTTATCCGCATGCCTATGGCAAAGATCCCTCAAGTGAAATCTTGGTGGAAAGTGTTGAGAAAGTGAACAAATTATAACAACTGTCAGTGATATCATGAAACCAAACATTGGAGAGCTGACAGAAAAATACAGCAAAATAAAATTGTTAGAACCAGTAGAATTCCTGAATGTGTAGTGAATCTCTCAGAGAAGGTCTGCTCACCTCCTTTTGATTCCCTTGCTTTAGAATCTTGACATACACAGAGTGAAAAATTGCTACCAAACAATGAAAAGCCTCAGTGAGTTTTATTTTGTCTTGCTTCTTATTTTAAGCAACAATAAACCCTCTGAAATATGGAGATGATATATCAAATAATTAAGATACTTAACTAATCTTTTTGGTTTTGTTTTTTTTTTAATAAATTTAGCTTGCAACTTGTAGAACACAAGAGATACTGCAAATACTTCTACAAATATGTTGGTGTCTATAATTTACATTTGCTTGGAGGAAATTTTCATGCTCTGCTTAATAAGAGATGTTAACCGATATACATCATTTCCTTTGGCCTTTTGTAGGCATTCATCTAGCAGTTTGCCATGTAATAATGTATTCAATTTCAGTTTTCACCAAAATAATATTTATGTCCCAGCACATCGTGGGATATAAGAAATCAGTATATTGAACAATGCAGTCTTCTATACAACTTCTGTTATAAAGCAACACAAATTGCTACATTTTTACAGAATTTTCTATGTTGGCTAAGACAGGCATTCACACATGGATCACTCCTTAAATAGAAGAAAAAATTGAGGACCCTCTCTTGTTAGTGCTGCTGCCAAGAGAGTTTTGGTCCTCGATCTGTTGTTTGCATTGCTCTTTTGAACAATTAAAGAAGCACTGCTACAACCACAAACAGATCTTGTTCAACTGATTAAAAAAGAACATCATGAAGTATTACATCAAAGACATATCAGAACGATATTTGAACTAGTACCTATATATGTAAACTAATTTGCACATGAAAAAAAACCCACATAAAACTTGAGCAATTTTATGCATTTCAAATGTGTGAAAAAACGAGATCAACATTTGCAATGGAAATCCCTGTCAAGTTATCTAGTTCTTCCAAAGCCCCACACTATACAGAAGCGCTTCATTTAAGCTTCAGAAAACTCAGGACTATTTTAATACATGCAATTAAATGCAGTGAATCGGGAATTCAGAAGTATGCTGTCTACTTGTCCTGCTACTTCTGTCAGAAGCGTCAAAAGAATCTTCACTGGCCTTTTTTTTTCCTGGTCATGAATTCTAGCTCTGTAAAAGTGGGGAATGAAGAGAGCCCCGCCCACCAAGACCAGGCACAGACCTAAGAGAGATGCTGAGCTACAGCGCATCTCTTAATGTCTTCCTGCCTTGGTTGAAAATCAGAATCTTGGATTATTTCAGTGTTGAAACACCCTACAGTGAGATAGAGATTGCATAAAAATCCTAATTTATCCCCACCTTTTGGTTTGCAGGCAAGACAGATCCTTTCCTGGGAAGCTTGGCATCCTGGCAAACGCAGGGCAGCCTAAATTCTGTTTGCTTCTAAGGATGAGGCCCAATGTGGCTTTCTGACAGGTCTCCCATCCCCAGACAATAAAAGGCTTAGGACAGCGTACAGCATACAACGAGTCATTTTTTATACCTGAAACATCTGTAATATCGTAGAGTAGAGGTTTTGAACAGGGATCAGCGATGGTGTAAAAATAATTTGGTCAAATATTACTCAGACGAAAGTGAAGGTAGCTACATGTGGCTACCTCATAAAAATTTCAATTAACTTCCTGTAAAATAACATCGTCAAAGATTTTGATATTTTTTTCTGAGGTAGTAAAATGTCTATAATTTGTCTTCAGTGAACGCTTTTTCTTCCCTATTTTGCAAATATTATCAAGTTGAAGTTTATTATGCTCTCTAAGATAAATCTGCTATCTGGAAAAACTGGAATATTTTTATTATATGATTAAATATTGATCAAGGAAATTTATCTTACCAAAAAGGAATTTCTCTTGACAGAAATGACACAAACTGCTCTTATACCAAAATGAATAGTTTTAAAGTTTGCTATTTGTTACTTTTCTGTTTACCAAAAAAGAAGTCTAGTGACAAATGTTAGAATAAACTTGTTATTTAAAATGTACCTGTACCAAGACGGAAAACTATGCAATGGCAAAGAAAATGATGTCTTTGTGCCCTAAAAAAAAAAAAAAAAGAAAAGAAAAAAAGAAAGAGAGAGAAGCGGGTACGTATCCATCTATCCGAGCAGATGGATAATGTCAATTTGCTGTGCTAGAAAAAGCACAAATAGAAAAGAAATGGTTCGTTTTAAAAGTGTACTATATATTCAGGGTTCCCATTTCATAAATATCTTGCCTGCTGTGCACTGCAGTTGACCCTTTAAACATCTCTAGTCAATAACCTATTGTTTACCGCAAGTCCATTTTGTCATTTTGATGGTACAGATTCAAGTGTGGCAATCTGCCTTTCTCTGCTTCACTGCATACATGACTCCCTTTGACTGGTGCTAGTTCACACACAAAAAAAACACAACCCAAAAAACCCCAACTAAAATGTCATTAATTATAGCAGGTTTGAGATTGGAATGCTAATTCTATTAATGGACTTAATGAAATTAGGACACTGTAAATCTAGATGAGCCATGCTTGGGTCTCCTGCAAACTGGGCTGACCCAAAGCTACCTACTCTATTTGGTAAGAATTGTCTAATACATTTTTAGAATTCTAAGTATGCAGAAATGAAACCTTGTGGAATACGCCATCAGAAGGAACAGATGACTGCAGTACGCTTTCCGTCTTAACCTCTTCTCTTTATCTACCATCAAATTCAATCGGAGAGCTTCACACCAAGAAACAGAGACACCCAAGGCTAAGGTGGGAATCGATAAGGGGACACTTTCCCTATTGCATAACCCCACAAGGTTAAGATTTCATTTACAAGCAGCCAGATATTTATATCTCTAAAGGAGGCTGCCAAGGGTCCCCCAAAGTGTTCACAAATTAACTTTCTCAGCATGTTCTTCCAATTCAGAACGTCAATGAATTATTTTTGACTGCACATTTTTATGTGTTTTGCTATTAATTTCCCATCTTTACCTTCAATGTAATGTGCTTTTAATTAGGCAATAATATATAATCTTTGGTTCATCTATCATTTTTACTCAAACATGCTAGGAAATGGCTAATAGAGAAGAGGCTCATCAGAGACCCTTTGGTGGTACAGCAAAGCTGGAATAAAATACCATCTCCTGACAGTACCTTTAAGGTTTCATAAAACGATAATGGATGTGCTTGTCACTGACACTAATGATCAAACATTTTCCCAGTTTTACTGGATATTAAATTGTGAACTATAAAAGAAAACCCCACAGTCTAAGCAACGTAGGAAAAAGAATCTTGCTACATTTTTAAACGCCTTTTATATCTAACTAACAGAAACTTTCTTATTCCTTAGTTACTTTCACTGAAGAACAGTCACCATGGCATGCATGAGTGATGCTTACTTTTAGTAAAGTGAAGAGGTTTATTTTCAGGAGGAAAGACAACTCTCTGGGTTGCAGAACAGGAACATGACAGGTTATATATGCAAAAATATTTAAGTGACACGAGACACTAATTCATCATGTTATTGTTAAAAAAAATCCCAACTTTAGTCAACTTCCTAATCTCACACAAAGCAATTTTTGAAAAGGTTAGGTCTAAGGTTTTGAAACATATTTGAGAGATACCCTCTGTAATATTTTCAGTAGTACTACCATGATATCAAAACAAAGAGAAGAGAAAGGTAGCAAAAAACAACCCGAACTATGTGATGGGAAAAATACAGAGTAAATAATTACCAAAACAAGGATCTATCTGTTTGACAGATCAGATTAGATCTGGGTTTTTTCAGTGTCAATTTTAAAGCTGGAAAAAAAAAAAAGAACAAGGTATGTTATTCTATTTAGAAAGAGAAAAATATCAAATCAAAACAAAACAGTACCTTCTAGTCAATCACAATGGAATTAGATTCCTGAAAGAGGCAGGTACTTCCGAGTTGTTCTGATTTAGTTTTCATTATAATATATTCTCATCTCTGTGTTCAGTCCTGCAAACCGTCAACTCAATAACCCGTCATCCCATAGAAAGGTTCACTAAACTACATCCCGCAATTACTAGAGCAACGGTAACAAACTCATGTACATAAACTTAGGAAGGAAAGGCTGGGCATTTTTTTCACCTGTTGGGAATGCACAATGACTTGCTGAAGAGAAAGACGGATATGGGTAGAAAAGCTGAGCCTGGCACAGTGTCCAAGTTACTGCAGAACTGCATCTTTACATTTCAGGTACCCCTTTAGCCAATACGATATTGCTGGTTGGTCTGATTCTGCACAGAACCAAGACATACATACAAATCCAACGTCTTTTCCTAATGTATTCTGACACACAGCAACAAAACATGTTAAGGCATAATAAGACTCATCTTCTGTCACTAAAGCTCTAAGGGAGCTTTAGCAAAAGTAGGAAAGGGCTTTTGCGACAGTATTTTTGCTTTGTTCCCTATTCTTTCCCTATTCTGAGCTTCATTTTACATGAATGTTGCTGCCCAACAAAGCCAGCTGATACAAAACGCTACTGAAAAATTGAGGTTTGGGCTGGAAAACACAACAGGTCTAAGATCAGCTTTTCTGAGAAGCTCTGTGCAGGAGTAGCAATTTCCCGGTACCCTTCCTCCTCATTGTATCATTAAATTACGGGTAACTAAGCTCTGACACAGAGGGAAGCACTGGATTTCTAAGCCCCATTGATTTCAGTGCAGTTATTTGGGAAATAATGTACCAGTGAGAATAGGGATACAGGGTCTTTCAAACATTGTGCTGCAGTAACTTTACTTACAGCACTAAAAGTAAAAACTAGGGGGAAAAAGAATAATCAAAGTGGTGGAATACCTAGACAGGTGTTTTCTACTCAGTAATCCCAGTAAACATCCACCAGCTAAAGGGTGACAATATAAATAAAAGACTAAATGACAGCAATGGTTCCTGTGTTCTCCTCAAAAGTGAAAACTGCCTACAGTTAAAGAAAACATAACCAAGACAATCTCACTTCTGTGTGTGCTTCCATTTTGGCAAAAATTAAGTTCTTGCAGTTACAGAACGTTTGCCTTCCCAAGGCAGACATTTAGAATGCCAAATTCAAAATACAAAATATATATAAATTTTCCTTTCTCTTCATTACCACCTTTTAGCCCAGACCTTTGTAGCGAAAATTTACTGTTACTGTAGGGAAAACCATCACCTCTTAGAAATGGAAAAAGGGGAAATTCAAAGCAGTGCTTAACCTAGAGATTCCTGTGAATTATTCTTCCATCCCTCACTTCAGTTTGTGAGCTGCATTAAAAAAATGTTTCTTCCAGTTCTATTAAAGTCCTGTGTTTAAAAGATAATTGAGAGCAAGAAGTATAAATTAATAAAATAGAAAAATGAGTATGCAGTGAGCGTGAACCAGCTTTCTCCTTTCTCTCCCCATTCTTGAGAGCAGAAGGGGTAGCAGCCAATGCTGACCCAAAGCGTTCTCTTTTTCTAAATAAGTCTTCCATAAGAAAGAACACAGAAAACGGCACTGGCAGTTTTAAATCTGTCTATTATGATTTTTTTTCTGGATGTTAAATAGACTCCTTTTATAATCCTTTTACATTTCATTTATGAAATTTAAATAAAAAGCTTCTGCTTTTTCCCAGTTGGAGATATTTTAAATAAACATTTGAAGTCTCAAATTGAGTTTGAAATCCAAACTTGTCTTCATATCTGTCCTTTCCTAAAAGCAAGCCATAAATAGACATCTGCACTTACTCCTATGCTGTCCTTCAATGGCATTACACTACTTATGCAGTATTCCTCACTGGACAAGACCTGCATTTAAAGAGAATCTAAAGAAGATATAAATAGTCTGTTTCCAATAGTTTCTTATTCAGTAGTCCCTCTACTTTCCATGGCAAACAGTTCTCTCTTCCAATTTATCGTTATCTAAGGGCAGATTCAAAGAGACTCTCATTCTCAGACTTGTTTCAAAGACAAAATTAGGCCAGGGAACTCACTGGGGTTTCGCTTGGTTTTTAAATGCACTTGCTCCGTGCTTTAATTTTTATCATTGTTTTCTCTTTACCAAATAGATTTCATTTATAAGTGATTTCTAACATTTTATTTAGAAGCAAATTTTGCGTCTCCATAAAATGCAGGTCCTTAAACAGATTGGTCTACTGGACAGAGGATGTTTCAATTAAGAATAAACAGGAAAATAATCTGAATTGCACTAAAAGCTGCCAGCTGTGGAGTTAATAGTAGTACTTTAAGGAATCTGATAATACAGCATATCCTCCCTTCCCATCATGATTGGTCTGGAAGATAAAGCTGCTGTTGCTGCTCTAAACATTTATTTAATTAGCTTTTCGTTAAAAAATATCACAGTATGAACCTTGGTGAAACAACAGCAGAACTAGGACTCCCACAGATGGCCTGAATTAAGATATACATCCACAAAGGCTAATATAGGAAACCTGGAACATCAAAGGTCATAAGAAAGAGAGAACATGGACCTTATTTCGTCCCTACATCTCATGTGGATAAAAAACATCTCTGTATTACTTCTCCCTGTACAGCCAGGCATTTCACACAGCAGTGAAGTGAGATGTAGGTGTCCCACAGGCAATGGACCATGAAGCTGAACCTCTCACCTTATGGGATGTGAACAGATAAAGGAAGCTGAGAATTTGTCAGCTGTGTATTTTTTAAAACCGTATCTTATTTAACATGACTGCAGAGGGTAACATTCTGCTCTACAGAGCTGAAGGAGAGTCTTAAAACAGCAACAGTAATAATTGATACCTGCTAAGATTATGCAAAAGTCCTACTCTGAGGCTATCTTGAGACTGGTAACCATAAAGAAAGGCAGAAAAAGTGCAAACTGGGCACATTTTCTTTTTTTGATTACTAGGGTGTTTCTACACAACCTATTTAGTGATATGTCATCATTATTTAATAAGTGACAGATAAGTATTGTACCAGATATAAAATATATCAACGACTGCTACATACAGTTAACAGGTGCATTTATTTTACTAAGGAAATCCCGCAAGCCTGGTACAGGGTTATTTTTAGCTAGTTTGAAAGTAATTTCAAGTATTCATACCAATCACTGGATTCTACTGTGAGTTTTAGAGACGGTACCGTAATAGGACTCACTTAAAAGAAAATTAGCTCCCTGGCCCTTGAGAATCTGTAAAGACTCCAAAGCCCAAAGAACCACAAAAGCAGGAACACAAATGAAATCCTCGTCAGCTCAGTGAGATGTTAGCGGTGGGTTACCTCAGGGATCAGTGTTAAATTACAAGTGGAAAAGCCATTACCATCGACGAAGGTGAATTAATTTTCATCTTTCAAGCAGCTAGCACTTTCACACACGGCGACTACAAGTGTTTTAGGAATTAGACTAAATAATTTACAAAAATAAACAGTGCTTTCAGATAATGGATACTGTATTACTATACAGAATACCCTACTGGCATATAATATAGATAAATGTTGTTTGAAACATCAAAGACAAGAGGCACTAGTGAAAAACCAAAATGTTGATTAGAGGCAAAGATTACAGATTATTAACTGCTGCACTAATATGTGCCCAAGGACTTGAAGTCACTGTACAAATTGGAACACAGGAGGAGAGAGAAAAGCATTTAAAATACCAGGATTTCCTTACTTTAAGAAGTACATCACAAACGAAACCTCTACCTGGATACTAAAGAGAGAAATCCAGCAAAACATAGTAATGATGCTTCTGAAAACCATTCAGTCCCTTGTAAAACACAACTACAGTACACAAAGTTTCAAAATCTAAAGTGGAAATCCATTCCATCCCCCCTCAAAAACTAAAGTGCTTTCAGATGTCCAATTTTTAAGCAAAACAAAACCACTGCAGGAAGATTTACCCCAGATGGGCAAACCAGAACTAATGACTTTGGAGATGGAGCTAACTGGATTCAAAGCACAAAGAGATAGAACAACGACGAAATAAAATGATCATACATAAGAAAACCAGATCAGCAGCCATTACTAACACCCACAAATTGAAATATAAAGTTGACACATCTTCAGAACCAACTCAGTAGCTGTGAACAACACCTGGTTTATCGCACCACTTCAGGTGTTACCCTTATACCTATGGATACTCCAAAGTTACTGTACCAACCTCCATAATATCCCAGAACTGAACTCATGCTTTCAAGAGTCTTAACATGCAACATTTGGGTAAAAAATTGCAGAAAAAACAAAATCAGCCATCACATTTGTCTCAAGAGCTGGCAAACTTGTACAGGGTGACTACGCTGAACAAATCCCAAAGTCTAATCTTTTAGGAAATACAAGCCACTGCAGAGAACCCACACTAGTCCACCAACAGCATCAGCCTATTCACTACATTTGAAACAATGAAAAGTAACTCTATTCACTCTCTGGTTTAGCCTAGGAAAGAAATACTGGATATGTTCAAATTATACCTATAACACATTTCAAAACCTGAACAAAGCATAAAACAAATAGGTAAAAAGTACAACTCTTAATTAATAATGTATTCATAACCTCCTCAGCATTTTCAATGCATGACAAAAAACATGGTAATCAGAACTAAATCTCTTTTTTCCAAAACAAAACCCTGTAAAAATCCCTGTAATTGATGACATAACATTATTTTTTTAAAAAGATCTTATTTACCTGTCCATGAAGTAAAGCATTACTGTTATTCACAGAACAAATATATATATATTTATATATAAGGAACTCTTCTGCCTGAACAGCTCAACAACGGGAATACTCGTGTCGCACCACCAAAAGCAAGACAGCAGGTTCTTCCAGATAATACTTACAATGCCAGTTATCCCCAGAAAACAAACACAGTATTTGACAAAGAAAACAAAAAAGTTGCTGCTGCTCTCTTACTTGATGGATTTTTGTGTGTTTTTTTCTTTCTCCTATTTCCTTTTTCAAATACATTCTCAAGTACAACACGAATTGCATTGCAGATAGCAGGGATTAATGGAAAGCTGAAAGCTTCTTACCAAGTACCCCAAGGCGATAGTTGACTGTGATGACTATCACATTCCCATAACTTGCTAGAACACTGCCATCATATAAATTTCCAGTGCCTTCCATGTAGGACCCTCCGTGAATATAGACCATCACAGGCTTGGGTCCCCCACTGTCCCGAATGTCTGGAAAAAATATTAAGACACATTTTATCTCAAGAAAGCACCAAAAAAAGATACATGCAATATTTTAACATTAATATTTAGTGAGGTTATTTTTCTTGAAGTGTTTCTCAAGCAACATATTTTACATAAGGAAAAGGGCAGGTGGGCATAAGTGTTTCTTTGAGCCTTGCTCGTAACTAAAGTTCCTATTTTTGAAACACTTGTTGGTCTCAGATAAGTAGAAAGGAATTGAAAATGGTAACATGTTTGCTCAAACGCAGTGGGGACAGTGGTCTGATGATGTTTCTGCTGAATTTGACATAAAACGCCTACTAACATCAGCATGAGCTTGTTCAGGCAAAATCTAAACAATTCTGAAAGCTCAACCTGTCTTTCCATTCTCTCATCTAAAAGCAATTCATCTTATTAAGATAAACGAGGGTTCTGCTCATACAGAAACTGTTGATTGCTCCCAGTATGCTAAGGTCAATAATTTATAAAAAAGGTATATAAACAGCTGTCTTTTAACAAATCTGAAGCTCAAGTTTTCAAAAAGTACACAGAAGCAGCTTAACGCTTAGCCCTCAAATGGATATTATTTGTAAACTGGGAAGTCTGAAGTTTAAGGAGTGGAGGTACTTCCAACTTTATTACATTGGGAAAAAGACCATACATTATATTTGAGAAAAGAGCTGTCTGGATCAAAGTTTATAAATCCCTAGTCTGTACTCAAAAAAGTTGCAGGGCTCTCAAAAGTAACACTGAATGCAGGTAAATATTTTAAATCTCAGAAGCTCTGCCACTCTATCAGACAAAATTAGATATTGACTTATTATTTTGAGTCCTTCTTAATGAAGACATTGATTTGGGTATTCCTCTCTCTCCTCCAAATAGCCCTATTTACAAATTGAAACATCTACTCTGAATAAAAACTTGAATATCTAAACACCACTGCTCCTTGTGAGAAAAGTTCTTTGTAAGTACCAGTTCAAAGCAACAGCTAACACTGGAAAATATGTTTTTTAAAAGATTATTTCTGTTGGATTGGAAAGAAATCAGTTAAGGTGTAAATTTAAACTTTTACACCTGGATTCAGTTGTATTTTGATCTCATTTACCTAAGTAAGTGGTGCCTAAGTCTTTTCCACGACCCAAGTCATAATATTCCATACTAATAGTCCCGAAAAATTAAGGAAGATAATAGCAAGAAAGCACATGAAAACTTCCCAGTGAGGAACTGTGCTTCATTTTCTGGTTTGAAGACATTTTTTGTCATTATGAAAGTATCCAAGTGACTTCTCTGATTGCTCACTTCAGTGTGTGAAGAAACCTCAGATGCATCGCCTGCTCCACTGAGTTGGAGGCATCTTAGTTAAGAAGCTTTCAAGTAAGCTCTCTGGAAAATTGTTTGAATGGTTTCTGAAGTGTTGTAAAGACAACCAGGTGAGGGCAGTTACACTAAAAGTCCTCCTTTTCTGAATTTGCTGAGAAAAATCATCACAGATGTGTCTGTTTATAGAAAGCCAGATGCTATTATTTTGATATTGATTCTAATTTGAAGAAAATGCCAGAAGAGTCAAGATCAGAAATTGGATCTTCAATATTGGAAGTACTAGAACAATCATTTATTCAAGTCCAAAAGGATGATGAAAGGTTGTGCATGAAATTGCTTGTATTGCTTTCCTCACTCGAGTATAGAGTAAGGGCTTTCCAACACGAAATTTTCAGAGCGTAAAGCTAAAGGGATTCTTTATCTTCATTGTCCATAGGATAGAATTATGAGCTCCTGAGGTTTAAAACCACATTGAGGACAAAGTCTTTTCAAATTCATGTACTCTTTTCAGTAGATAATTTGTTCATAGTCTATGCTTCCTTTTTTTTTTTTTTTTGGATACAAATATGGAAGCAACAATAAATTATTAATCTGAAATCACTGTATGACTGTTCCCAGCAGAAATTGTACACAGTTAATTGTATGCTTGGTGGTAGCACAGGGGGAGACTGTCTCAGAATTCTTCTTTAATTAAAATTACATAGAATTACAGAACACCAACTGTGATCAGTAATGAAATGTTGGTAGTACCGGCCTGTTTATCTGGAAAATAATATCGGTATGTTTAGGAGGGCTTCAGAGGGCTAGAGCACCTCTCCTGTGAAGACAGGCTGAGAGCTGGGGCTGTTCAGCCTGGAGAAGAGAAGGTTCCGAGGATACCTTAGAGCAGCCTTCCAGGATCTGAAGGGAGCTCCAGGAGAGCTGGAGAGGGACTTTGTCAGGGAGTGGGGGGATAGAACAAGGGGTGATGATTTTAAATTGGAAGAGGGCAGATTTAGATTAGATATCAGGAAGAAAGTCTTTGGTGTGAGGGTGGTGAGGCACTGGAACAGGTTGCCCAGAGAAGCTGTGGCTGCCCCATCCCTGGGAGGGGTTCAAGGCCAGGCTGGATGGGGCTTGGAGCAGCCTGCTCTGGTGGGAAGTGTCCCTGCCCATGGCAGGGGGGTTGGAACTGGATGATCTTTAAGGTCCCTTCCAACTCTAACCGTTCTATGAAAGAACAGGTGTCCCTTCTCCTAGAAGTGAAGCACACATTCATGATTAAAGTCTGACAAATAAAAAAATGATTCTCTGAGTAAATTCTGTCTATATCATACTTGTGTTGTTTCCCACTGCTAATATTCTTGTAAAGATTACAGACAGATGAAGAAAGACTAATTTTCAGCTCTGCCTATGTGTCATGTCAAAGCAGATGACATGCAGTATGAATTTTCCTCATGCTGCTGCGCCAAAGTCATCAGTCTTAAGAGAAATCCCTTCTACATAAGAAAAATTGTCTCTCTATGTGTTTTTTTCAGGCAGTAATTTAGTATTGGAGACGTCTGTGAGGTCGGGCAGTGTTCAGTTGAGACGGGTGGGACTTTGGGCTATGGATTACATGGAAGCCATGAAGCTCTTCACATGAAGAGGAGAGATGACTGCCTTTCCGTCTTACAGCCAGTGGTTTCGTATCGATCGGAGTTGATAGCTAGGAATATTTGAAAGCTGCAGATATTCAGCTGGGACAGCGCTGTTTAAGTACAGATATTATTAACTAGTGGATGTTATTAAATAACAGGATCAAAAGAAGGGAGCAAAAAATCAGACCATAATCAAGAATTGATTCCTACCTGAGACTAAGTGCTCCCCCCTGAAAACTGTCATCCTTCAAATTAAAGCACAGAGAGCATTAAGATAATACTCTGTGAAGAGAAACCCTATATTGGTAAAACAGTGGCTTTTAAAAGTGCTTATTGGAATTAAGTGTCCAAATCAACAAAGAAAATAATTGAGATTTTGGCACCCAGAATCTTTTCAAATCCTGACCCTAAATGATTTGATGCATTATTCATTATTCCTTTTTTTTTTTTTTTTTTTTTTTTTTTTTTTTTTTTTTTTTTTTTTTTCCCCCCTCCTACAAGCTGCCATCAGTCTTTTCTGCTCCTGCATTGGAGTGTTTGTGGTAAACCGTAGTTCCACTCTCTCACAGAGATTAATAGTCATTCATGTTCACAGATTAACAGTTATTTCTGGAACTAACTCACTCTGAACAGGCCTAAAAGAATTGGGGTGCAAATATGAGATGTTTATAAGATGTGTAGATTTACACAGTGATTTAATTTCATTCAGTTGCACACTGTACTTGTTGCACTTTATTCAGTCTCGCTTTAATTAAAAAGTAGACACATGAATATTTTCCAAGACACAGACAGGGAGAGTGCTGTGCAACATCCTTCTCAAATTCAACGCTGTTCTGTTTTTATTCACATAGAAGATAAGTCTTGAGTGCTGTGATTTGTTTAGCTTTAAATTGCTAGTTCATAAAACATCTAAGTGGGTCTTACTTACAGCAGAGAATTATGGTATTTATATGTCATATACATGAACTTTCTTATTATGATTTCCATAATTCTCTCCCTCCTGTACCTTTCCAATGTTTCTTACATCCTGTTTTTATGTCTGATCTTAATTACATTACAGGCAATTTAGGAATCGGGCTGTCTTATATTCTGTTTGTTACATCACGCAACGGGGAGCCAGGTCTGACTGCGAATACCAGTCACAATTGTCATATATAGTGAAACATAATTATAGCTTCAGTCATTTGGAGCTGATGTGAATTGGCCACGTGGCCTAACAAGGATAATTTGCAGGGAACAACCGAAATAGGAAAGGAAGAAAGCCTACTTGGAGACAACTTAGCACAAAAATATAATTAGTTTTGCACAGATGCCACAAGCAGTGTTTTCCTAAATGCTACAAAAAAATGTGATATTTTGATGTAGAGTATTAAGTAAATCTTGGTATTTGAACTTGAAACATCACAGGAACAGTGGAAAGCTTTTCAATTGTTTATTGTAAAACCTGTGTGTTCCTTACATGGGATATTATATGGATGTATGTGTAGCTCTTCCACAAACTTTCCTTCTAAAATATCAAGTAAAGCATGGCACTAATCAGTGCAACTTTTAATCACATAAAAGCTTTTAACAGTATTTGAGCTTTCAGTTCAAATAAGCTCTTAATAAGTTAGGGCACTTCTCAGTGCTAAGATGTAAACATCTATTAATGCCATGTTTTTAATGTGTGATATAAACCTAAATGTCCTAAGCTTATCACAACACCTATCAAGCTTCTGGTAGGAGTGGCAGTGAGGTTCTAGACATGTTTCATATTTTAAAATACGCCCATTAAGCTTCAGAAAAATAGATTTCTTATTTTCCTGCTTGTTTGTTTCTTTTTCTTTTTTTTTTTTTTTTAATCTAGTAAATCCACAGATTATACTATGCACTCTCAAACCTGTAACTACCTTCACCTGAACGTCATTTGAGATCCTGATGGAAGATTCCAGGAATATATATTCTAACATTAAAAAAGGCCTATGCTTACACGTAAGCATCTGGAGCAGATTCTCATTAGAGTAGGACTTCAATAGCCAGGTAGGTAGTAATTTTCTATTATTGAAATTTTTGGTCAGAAATCCCAACGCTGACAGACCCTTCCCTGCTCAAGCAATGCTTGGCAATGTTAAAAGTATAATAGAACCCTGAAGAGGTGCTTAAATCAAAGGTCTGTCAGAATTTTCAGTCTGCATGTTTTTGAGTATTAATAACACCCCTGCAAAAAATTCAAGATAATCTGAAGTGACGTCCTCGGTGTAAAAGGGAAAATATAATCAGCAAAATTAAATATGCAAGTGACACTGGAATCTGCACTTGGGAGCTGGAATCGCAGAACTAACACGGGTGACAGAACGGACAGGAATCATGAATACCTCCGTGTGCATCAGTCAACAAGTTCACCCGAAGTGGTAAGATCTGTGCTACTCCAGCCGGGCTGGAACTCATTAGAGGCTCTAATTAAGACTGGAGCATGTGGTTGCTTTGCGAGATAGACAGAGAAACGCATTCTGCTGTTTACTGATCTCTCAAGTCCGAAAAAATGTACAACTAGTGCCAGACGGAAAGATTGTTTCTCTCCCTATTTCTTATGATGACAGTTGAAAGCAGATGAAACACTAAACTTAGCAAAGAGGTCTATTTTAATATTAATGGAGTGATTGGGGAGCGGAGGGGGGGAGGCTGGGAGAAGATCCTCAATTCTGAAATGTGCTCTTTTGCACCAACGATGCTACAGTCTGTTAAGCATAAGAAGGGATTTGCAGATGCATTCTGCTTCATTAGCAATTTCAAATTGGAGCGGATCTCTGTTTGGTTTGATTTAAAACATGCTCTAGCCCAAGAACTTCCTTCAGTCAATGAAGTCCAATAGCCCATAGAAGTCAGTACATCAGCCTAAATGATCAGGATCATCACAGTTACAGCCCGGGAGCAAACAGCAACATCTGTTCCTCGTCTGTCTCCTTTTTCACAGGAGAGACTGGGATGGAGAAGGAGAGAATAGAAACATCCAGGGATTCCAGCAGAGATCGCACTGCTGAGGCAGCTACCCTCAGTTCCTTGCTTTACTATGGACATGGTGTCCTCGCTCCTCAAACATAGCGTCTGCATTCCTCCTTTCTAAAAATGGAATAATAGCATTCCTCTATCTCAGAGGGATGCTGTGAGGCTGAATACATTAAAAATTGCGAGATGCTCAAATAGCACCAGGGACTAAATAAGCATCTAAGATTGACAGATTGATGCGGCACGTAAGGTGTGTATACGACAGAATGGGGGATGATAAGAATTCATTTGTGAGCAATCCTTCACAGCTATTTCACACAGCACTAACTACCTAGAAGTCCAGTTCTCATCCCTGAGTGCTACAAGCCGATTAATGCTTTGTGGTGCTGTATTTTAAGTCATGCTAAGGATTTTAGCATATAAGAACTAAGGGTGCCTAAAGAGTCAGTGGTTTTTTGCTACTGCCAATTTAAAACAACTTAAGTCATTACCACACTGAAATTAAGACTGATATTTAGATTAAAATGTTTTTAAAACCAAATCTTGTTTCTAGACTGGGGAAAGTACAGTTCATTCAACTGCTGGGCAACTTGAATCTGACATCTACAGTGGATATTGGGTACCTGCAGGTCAGCAAATAAGCAAAGCCCCCATGATCACTTATTGCAGGTGCATTTGCCTTCTCTTGCTTTTGGTGCCTGCTCAAGTACTTCAATACTTAACGAAAATCAGGTAAGCAATTTCGAGTGTAGATATGAAAGGGTTAAAGAGAACTAAGAACGCATCCAGACTGGGGAGGAGGGGGGAAAAGACATTTATATGATTTCTGACTTTTCCCACATTTCACACTTGTAGAATTTGAAAACACCTTCATTTTTTAAACAGCAAATTTGCAGATCATTAGCTGGTAATGTGCACCACTGCCTTTGGGTCTTTTGAAAACAAAAATGAAAAATGATCTAATTAAGCCTGGTCTACTGGTTGCTGCACATACCAGGGAATCCAAGTTTGATTACTGATTCCAGGGCTCGTGCTGGCAGGGTTTGGACCACAATAGCGTGATGGTGACACGTAGCAGCAGATGGGAGTAGGATTATCGAACACTGCTTTAAAATGAAATCTTCTAATCAAACTCTGATGTTTGAGTGGCACAATATGGAATGCCTTCCAGGCATTTGCTCTAAGGAGCTGATATGAAAGATTTTTCCTCAGGAAAGGCATAATACAAGAAATGGATGTGGGAGCTCTGGATCTCTTCATACAGAGACCATCCTGGGCATTTCAGAAATCACTGCATGGTATTATGTAGCATGGATTCTATGGTTATATGACACAGTTGATTTTCACCATGTATAGCCCAATTTCCCTAATATTCCAACTTTATCATTCATCCAGTTTGGTATTTGTTCTGTTTCAACAGCAGTTATTTGTTTGTAAATGTTTATATTGAGCAAGAACTACTGTACTGTAAGAGGTTAAAGGTTTGATGGACACGTTAGCAGAAACCTAGACAGTTCAGATGGCTTTTTGCTTTGCCTGTCTCTTTCCTGCTACTGATACCCAAATATATATGAAGTTTATGAACTCCAGTTCTGCAGATGCAACAAGTGCAGAAGAGCAGGTTCACAAAATGCAGGTCTGGTCACATCTTATACCACCCCTCTGCTGTGGGGTCAGTGAAATGCAGGACCTCAGCAAAACAGAGTTTCCACCAAGCCAGCACGTCCCAGCAGCCTCCAGTGCCTGCTGATCATAAAAAATTAAATTTGCCCTGTCTCTCTGACTCTCAGAAGCAGTGAAAGTCTAATTACTGCCTGCATTCTTCTACAGGCATGGAAAGGGGAACAAAACTGTCACTTGTATGCCAGAGAAAATTAATCCCAGTCCCATAAATTACAAAGATTTATTAATGCTGTAAAAGTGTTGCTTCCCTCTTAGTTTGGCTGCTGTGTTCTTACAGTCCTTTCTCTCTCCAACAATTGTCAAAGTGGGAAAGGGGTTTTCCTCTAACAAAGAGGTTTGTTCTCCAAAGACTGAGATCCCTCCTCCCATCTGAGTCCAGGTACTAAACTGCTTTTTGATAGCAACCACTCTCTGATGAATTTTAGCAAACCGAGTAGCATCTTTTTGGTGTGTCTAAGCAGAGGAGGACTCAACAAATGTTGAGCCATTAGCATCTGTCTTGGCAATTATACAGCAATTTAGGAGAGCC
Organism: Thinocorus orbignyianus; assembly: GCA_013400375.1. Classification (NCBI taxonomy): domain Eukaryota; kingdom Metazoa; phylum Chordata; class Aves; order Ciconiiformes; family Thinocoridae; genus Thinocorus; species Thinocorus orbignyianus. The sequence continues at coordinate 623,934 of VXBW01001556.1, forward strand.
ATTAAGGTCCACTGGATGAATAACCCAGGTTTCAAACGCTTTCTTAAAATGTATTATTAAACCAAGACAGAGTAACTTTTACAATGGCTAATTCAGCATTGCAGGTCTTGCAGAATGCACAACATCACTTCCAATATTGTGTCATGAACTACTATAGAAGTGACTTAGTCTCATAGAGCTACGTGGGTCTGAACGATCACACTTTGCTCTAAGATAAGAGCTTTCAAAGGATGTTTTCAGTTAGGTTTTCCAATTGGGCCAGCTGGTGGGCTTTCATTTATATGCTTAACATACACATTCAATAGCGGATCATAAATAAGACATAAATTTGTGAGTTTATTTGTAGAGTCTCTGTTCAGTTATTGGGCAAGACGTTAAATGTGCATATTTGCCTTCCTTCATCTTTTGTAACAAGATTGCACGTTTCTGTTTGAATAAAACAGTTAATGTAGTGTGAGGAAAAATTTCTTCATTAAGAGCCTTGCAGTTTACAAGTTATGCCTCATCATATTATCTGGGGAAAAAGAACCCAGATATTAACAGAGAAGCAAGTAGCAACTCTATCAGTCCTGTAAGGCAATTTGTTTTACACGTTGACCATAAAATATACGAAGTATGTGCTTAAGATTCAGAATTTTGAAGCACGTCTACTTGAAAGGATGAGACCGCTCAGGAGGAAGAGCCACTTGTTACCACTTTCGAAGCCCTGAAAAAATATCAAATCTGCATAGATCACACGATTAACAGACATAATTCATGAACAAAATAATATGCTTGACATTTCAAACTTTCAATTTTACTTGGAAATATGGTTTTCCAAGGGTCAGCAGAAGCAGAGAGGCATCTTTCTATGGCTGTGGAAAACTGAAGAGATCAGATTCCTTTGGGTGACGTGAGCTGAGCTCCACTGAATTCACTGATGTTGGGCAGAGCCTCACCAATTGCAAATATTGCCTACCTTTCTGGGGCTACCTCACTTCTACAGCGAGGCAGAGTAGTCTTATATTTATTTCTCTTTGTTCATAGCGATGTAAATGCATAAGGGTTTGTATCTGGGGAAATTCAGTTGCTTAAGAGACACTTTCTAAGATTTTTCTCTATTTTTCCTTTTATAAACACAACATTTTACACGTTTAATCAAACTGAGATCAGTCAGTGAAAAAAAGAAACATCTTTCTACTTGGTGAAATACACAGGGTTAGAAAACATGCAAAAAGGTGTACAGAGAAACTTTAAAAGAGTGTTAGTTTAAATCGTATGGACAAAATTCAGTCAAAAGGTGGGATGCAACATATCAAAAGTCCATTTCAAGAAAACAAAAAACCCTCCTCTTAAATATTGTTACTGGTTTGTATCAAAATGTAGAACTTAACAACATTCTTTCTTTTAAAAAATTAAAAATATATATATGTATAACAACAAGCAAGAAGACAAAACACATCAAAAATGGGAATTAAAAAAAAAAAACTCTTCAAAAGAAGACAAGAAGTCAAAAAAAGAGGGGAGAAAAAAGATTTTCAGGGATCCTTGTCATGCAAATCAGTTTGGCGGCAAAAAAAATACCTTCATCTTCAGCACCGTCATTATCACCTAAATCATCTGTCTGTTTCTTTGTAAGGGGACCTAGGATTGAGAACGGAGAAAATGGAGGAAAAAAGACAATTCAAGAATATACAAGACTGAGGAGAAAAAAACAATGAATATTAAATTCCCATGGATGTTTCAAGAAAAACATTTGCAGGGAGGGAAATCTTAGTTTATAACCACCAATTTTTCATATTTTTTTTTTCAAACATTACAGCAAACCTTCCCTAGGGGGTATGGCTATTAGAAACATCTAGCACAAGAATGAAAGAGTGCTCAGTGCTTTATTGTTTTTAAATGAAGAATCAAAACTTGTTTACTAAAAGCATACCCACCATAAACTATTTATCCACTTAATTTAATTGGGTTTTTTTGTTGTTATTATTAGGAATGGTGGAGATAAGAACTGCCAAATTACCCCTTGCATTTGATGCAATAAAGGTGACTAAATAAACGTCTTGACACTTGGTTGAAACAATATTTTCTTTGAAATGCTAATACACATTTTTAAGTTCAACCATTTAAACTCGTGTTTTACAAAGATAAGCATGGGTTTGCTTTTCTCTTTTTTTTTTTTTTTGACACACTCATTTCATTCTAAGAAAAACTGTCGATTCCCTTGAAACCTTTGACTACCTGCTGAGATATTTGTAAAGAAACATGAGAATCCATATGTGAACTAGAAAGAAGAGTGAAATCCTAGACCAACTGAAGACAATGGTTTTCGCTATTGATTTCAGTGGGACCAGGGTTTCCTGCAAAGTATAAATGAAATTGCATTTAATATGGAATCAAAGTTTTTGCTTGGGCAAGACACACGATATTGTAATTCCTTATTTCTATAAATGGATGGCAAGAGAGAATTCTTTCATGCCCATGACACGTATTATTAACAAGTTTTAATAAATTCATCATATTTTCCGATGGGAAAAATGCCCGCTTTTTTACTGAGTAACAGAAATATACACCAGAAGGAAAGTCAAAGGCTATTCTGAAAGTATTTCCATGTCATATATTTTACACACTTACGCACAAACAAAAGACAGTTGGAACTCAGCATTATCTTTCCTTTTTTTTCAGAGCTCTCTCATTTCCATGACATTCTGTAATTTGCATGCAAAAAAGCAATCAGTACAAACACAGGACTAAGGAACAAAAAAAGAAAGAGCCAGCCAAGCACAGAGTAGAAAACAAGAACTTTCTCATGCATAAAATAGCAATAGACAAAAACAACAACAACAAAAAAGAGATGATCAGTATGTGTTGATATTTGCCGTAGATGTAGGCAAGAGACATGCATTAACTCTAAGCGCTATGGAATATTAAAACATTTGTATTTAAAATGCTCTCTCTACCTCTGTTATTTAACAGGATATTAGTCATTCAGCATTAAACCTGTCATTTATAGGCAAAATACCATGTATTTGAATGATGCATTTGGGAAAAAAAAAAATAAATAATTCATAAAATGTTTATACCAAGGCACATGGATTTGAGAAACAGAAACAACCCTTAAAGTACCATCAATCTTTAACTGCGAATGGAAGAACTGGACCATAATATTGAAAACCAAAGCTGAACACCTTAATCATTGCGTCAGACAGGAGGACAGTTTTAAACTAATTCTAAATACAGAACGCTAGAATTATACATCGTAAATGAAACAGATTTCTTTTGCAGACATACCTGCAACAATCATTCTGCTTGGCACAGAGCCTTGGCGAATCCAATGGCTTGTCCTAATCCAAACCCCAAACTGAGTCTTTACAACATACAGTATCTAGATAACGTCGCCTGTCACCCTACCCAAACACACCCATTCAGGTGCCCATCATTCTCACACCATTGCAACTTTGCTTCTGAGAGAATAAAGCTAGAAAAGGAAAAGGTGTATGCAAAGAACAACAGTGATTTCATGGCGGGTTCACAGCACAGCAAACAGGAGGAATGGACTTAATATTCTAAGAACTACACACTTAATTTTGGCCAGGCACAGCCAAAAATATACACACACACACACACGCACCCCTTATTAATGGCTTCTTGTTATCTTTTAAATACTTAAAGGTCACCAGAAAGGAACAAAGTACCATCTGGCAAGGCAAACAGCACACAGTTCTCCAAGTAACTTGCAGAGAGAGGGGCAATTTCTTCTCTGGATGAAACCACAATGATGAATTCCACATTTTTTTAACAGCTGGCTTTTGTGAGGGATTTTGTATGGATCATGGTTCCAGATCTCAACTGCAGTTACACCGTGCATCAAACATCTCAACGCAAATGACTGATCTCATAGCATCTCTGAATTTACAATACGGTGAAGCATAATTGAGGCTAGCTATTAAAAATAACGTGGGTAATAGTACTGATACCGCTGTGAGTTTCTCTGAAAATCATTAAAAAAAAAATAAAAAAATCAGACCTTTTAATCATGTTGCAATACACATTCTACACAATTCCTCTTGCAAAGGGGCTGACCTAATTTTAAGATGTCATAGATCAACCACTCTTTCTAATACAGCTGGGTATCCATTTCCCAAAACAGGGACTCTATTTGCCACGTCTCTTAAGTGAGACACCCCATCCCTGCTGGAGACACGAGACAGACTCCAAAGCAGGCACCACTAAAAGTATTCTCTTAGAAGATGAGATGTGACTTCTCCCACAAGTTTGATCCGGTCTGTAAACATAACGGAACATGTTCATTCCATCTCAGCAACAGTTCACCTGGAGAAACAGACCCCAAAAATGCTTTAGATAGCACTGGAATCCCAGGGAGGAGATCTATCTGTGGTCTAGAAATCAAAGCAGGGTTTGTTCCTTATGCACTAGGCATAAAACAACTTACCTATATTCTTTACTTTATCTACACCTACAGGGATGACATGAATCATAGAATGGTTAGAGTTGGAAGGGACCTTCAAGATCATNACCAGCTCTCTCAGCCTGTCTTCACAGGAGAGAGTGTGCTCCATCTCTCTGATCATCTTTGTGGTCCTCTGCTGGACCCACTGAAACTTCATTCGTGCTTGTAAATTGTTTTGCAATGCCTAAAAGACGCATTGGCTCAATACTGGTGTGCACAGGGCTGTCTATAAAACAGCATTCAGCAGCTCTAGTGGTTCAATCCTGAACCCCCCCCCAAAAAGGAAGCAGAACTTTGAGCTTCACCTTTCATGTTCTGTGCTGCCTGTTTCATCTACAATTATTGAAGACATTTTCCAAAATAATGAAAGTAGTATCATGACAAATTCTCAATTAGACTTCCACGTGCTTCAGAAGTAATTTTCATTCTAAAATCAATAAGAAATGGCCTTAGCTTCAGATTCTCCAGATTACTGACTGCATGAACAGCACCGCTGTGTCTGTATGATCATAAAGACAGACTGACGTCTCACAGCCTTGCCAAGGAAAACATACTGAAATTCCTGTCAGATAAACAACATAACATCTTATGGAAAGATCCTACAAAATATAACAGTAATTCCTTTTTGAAGTAAAAATAAATCAGGACTGAAATTGGTTAGTAGATGTATAATTTTCAGTTGTTTTCTGCAGGTTTGAATTAATATTTTATAGGAAGCTTATGATCCTGGTAAATTAAGTGTATACCTTAAAGAGATTTATTTTTTTTAGCCCTGACCGTTACTAAATAAATGATTCTTTTGGGTTCTTCCATCATCTTAATATTCTTTTCAGGTACCAGTACCCAATTTTTAAACTACTGATACTAAGACAAGAGGGACTAGAAGCTAATGAAACAAAAAAAAGTAGATGTTTCACAGACTTGATCACCAAAGGTCTTTTGCACACAATTACTTTCCACTGATGTTTTACTGCAGCTTCACCTTTTGTGAAGGTCCACTTATTCTTCCTCTTTGACCACTTCACTTCCAAAAATGAACATCCACTACAAGAAGACCATTTTACTGTATTTAAGACACAAGCCTTACTATTCTGGCCTAAATTTCTGTTAAAACTTATACAATAAATGTTAAATATTGACAAAGTAATCAGGTACCATAAATAATAGAGAGGGGAAAAGGAGACCAAAGCCTCTAAAATGCGGATACAAAGATGATTTACTTATCATGAGGCTCTCTAAGGTTCAGTCTCATTTAGTCTCGTGTTGCTGCATATCCATAAGTCTCATTAATGGTAATGGGAAAGGAAACCCCTAAGTCAGTTTAAAATGGGGAAGAAGCAATTACTGCATTTTGTGTCTCCTAAAAACAACTAATAGTTTTGCTGAAAAAGCTAAAGGAACTCTGTGCAGGAGCAACTCCTAACAAACTCCCTACTCATTTAATTTAAAAATACTTCTTATATTACTTAAAGTATTATTAAAATGTTCATTCCATTTGTATTGCAATCCATGCTAAGAAAATAATGCATTTTAAAAATCTCAATATCAACTACTATACGTCTGCAGATGCTTTCCCTTTGCTCAAAATAAGAATTAACACTCCTTCTTGTCCAGCTAGCTAAAGAGTAATTATGCACTGAGAAATAATTAAAGTCCAACCATATTAATTCTGGTTTTTAGCATTCCCTTTGATGAAGGACTAAGGTACTTTAGCTCCTAAATACATGAAAGCTGATTATAAATTCTGTCTTTATGGCCTTGATTTGGCAGAAATTATCCGTGGCCTTTTGAGCCACACGCGTGTGGGAGGCGTGGAAGCTGTGGATGTCATTAGCTTTTTGGCCCAGGAAAGCTATTCATCATCAAAAAGTCATACTGCAAGTTGACACCACTTTGTAAGACAACAGTACAAATCCTCTAAACTTTATAAAATGGTGCTTATGTATACAGCCATTGAGTCAAAACATTCCCCTTCGGTAATGAGAAAGATGAGAAAGAAAAAGAGGACCTTTTACATTAGGTTAAGTAGAATCCATGAATCTAGCAATTCAGAAATCACCGCAGTAATAACCGTTCTTTGAGTTAAGGTGTCTGTTCAATAAAAAGGGAAAGAGGTGAGATTAAGCCAACTGCTGAAATAATACAGGTATTAGAAAAAATTCACCAACAGGGTTGCAACACCATGGAATCTGGCGACACACATGTTAAATACAATTATATACTTATCTTTAAACTTGGATAAGCACCTCCATTCATCCATTGCTATTTCTTTTTCATCAGTTCATTTTGTAATGGAGCAACAAAGAGCCATGAAGTGAAATTACCTCACAGTTTTAGGCCCTACAACTCAGATTCAAATATGAAATACCCGATCTTTTGCAATTTCAACTATCATTTTTATGCAACAGACTCTCCAACCAAAAAAACCTAAATCTGTGCTGAATTATCAGTCTAACGGATGTTAGCTGAGACACAATAACATGTCATACCTATCTCCTGTGTTTAAAAAAAAATAATGATGAGTTATAATTAACAATCTTCAGACCTCACCGTTTTCAGTGAAGAGAATTCAGAAATCACATTCTTATACCTTGAAATTAAAACATAACTATATAATGATTTTTTCTTATAAATGTAATGACAAATTGAAAAGATAAAGCATAATAGACATCTAAGGAACAATTCTATAAAATCATCATCTTTCATTTGAAAATTAGAAAGCAGTCAGCAGAAATATAAGTGGAATTCCGTACGGAGGACAGATTTGGAAGGTACAAATGGCATTTGGGTCTTAAGAAACACTTAACTTTTCCCATTACTATACTTTGCTGCAATAGACAAAACCATCTACTTTCTATTTTCCCTTATTACTGTCTTGCTTCCACCAGATGCTCACTCGCTCCTTCCCTTGTTATTTTTCCCCCTTAAATTCCTTTGATTTCCATATTGTACTTATTTGTAGTATTTGTGCTTATCAGCAGGGCAAAGCCCTGGTCGACTTTGCTTTTTGATGATCCCATTTGCACTCCTGTTTTAACAACAAAGGATGGCACAGACCTCAGTCATTTCACATCTTACTACCTGATTTGTGATGACAATCAAGTACTGTAATTAGAGCTGCAAGTAACTCAAATTTGCATCTGAGAGTGAATGACAGGTGCAAATTGAACCCACAAAACGGTTGCCAACTTTCTTTGAAAATTTACATGTATAAATGCTTTGTCACTAAAGCAGCTATTCTGACACTTCAAGACTAACTCCTGCTGTGCCTTTTATAACTGCATATTGCTGAAGTGTCACACAGAAAGAATGCCTAATCCCAAACCTTCTTATTCACAAGATTAATCACACTGGCTGGATCTTGATTTTCCCTTAAATCTGAAGGAACTTCATTACTCAACACTAGATTTGTGTGAATTTAAATTGAGATCAGAATCTGAGAATGTAGATGTAGAGTTTCACTCCTCCACCTCCCATTTTAGGTGCAGCCTGAAATTCAATGTATTCTCAGATATGAAGGCACTTTATATTCAGATATCGTGTGGAGAGCAGCCCAAATGAAGCTTCATTTCAGGCTTTCCCTAAACCCCATTCCCTTCCATAGAATCACAGAATGGTTCAAGTTGGAAGGGACCTTAAAAACCATCCAGTTCCAACCCGCTGCCCTGGGCAAGGACACCTCCCAACTAGATCAGGTTGCTCAGAGCCCCATCCAACCTGACCTGGAATGTTTCAAGGGATGGGGCATCAACCACCTCTCTGGGCAACCTGGGACAGCATCTCACCACCCAATGGTGATAGTTGGATGGATAAAAATCTGCTCCACTCTGCCCCCACACAGCAGTGCACACATAGCTGTAACTCTTTGCCAGGACAAGTTAAAAAAAACCAGGTACTTCCCCCCCAACTTCACATAAAATACAAAGCTAATGTTCCAGGGGAGCTGTCTGCTAATCCTTCTAGGGATGAAAGCCCAACTCATATGATGGTTATAGTTAATGCACAGAGGAAGCAATCCAATGAAAGAGAGTCAACAGCCTGATAATTATTCTACAGATCATAGTTCCTGAACCACGCTGATTTCTAGTGCAAAAAGATACATCAGAGAGGGAAAAAAGACGAGAAAACATCAATTTAATTTCTTCCCAACAGAAGTAAGGAAAGGAAGAGATGTTTATGGTAAAGCAGTGGCTGTCCCACCCATTGGAATGATTTGTGAGGAAAAGGATGTTTTGAACACATCAGAACTCCAGTGGCCTATGTTGACATGGAAAAACAAAGCCCTTTAACCAGGAACACTGCAGTTGGAGTAAAAAGCTCTGGAGGTGAGAGATAGGCAAGTCACAGACACGAAAAATGACATCTGTAAGCTGTTATATGGCCGTTATCATCTGCATTTACCACTCCTCCTGCCTATATCACAAGTCCATGCAGCTTTTAACATTTCACTTGCATTAATAATTCATATTGTTTTATAGATACTCACATTCCAGGGTGACACACTGCTGTAATGAATTGGATGCAACATTACACAGCTGTGCTGCCACCTGAGCTTTCAGATCATGAATCAATTCTCTTTCTCTACAGGTAATGACTACAATCCAAATCCTAATGAAGACTTATGCACATGCTTAACTTTAAGCCTCCAAGTAAGTTCTCCGAAGTCAACAGGCTAAATGTCCTAATAATACAAAGATAGATCCACTACCATTAAAAGAACACTCCTCCTATGTGCATCTGGGCCGGGAGGTCAACTCAGGAATAAAAGTTAAGCAGGAACGAGCATCCCAAATTTCTAACTTCCCTGAATTTTTCTGTGGGTAAATCTAATTACAATATGGAATTTCAATCTCTTGGTCATAGTACCAAAACCCTGTGATGAAACTAAATTTCCTTTTTTTTCATAAATGCATTGCTTTTTAGCCTGTGTACATACAAATGAAATGCTACATTCATTTTTTACATAATCAAATTTTTTCATAATTTTAAGGAAGATATGAACTCATTTTAGACCACAGTCTTAAAAGAGTGACCATATTTAGCTTGTTCAGGAGAACTGAAGAATTGTAATTTGAAGATCCAAATTTTCAGTTCCAAAAGTGAAGATTTACAATTTCCATGACAATATCAACATTAAACTTCAGTTTCAAAGATGTCTATGGTGTTGCTGTAATAACAGCGCAAGTCGGGATGCAGTGACTGCATCCTTCATGTAAGGATATAGAGAGATAGTTGAGAAAAAAAAAGTCAGTGATTTAGGTAGAACTGGTAAGTTTTTTTCTATTTTTGCCACTTTTGTTGGTTTTTTCCCACTTTATTTTGTTTCAGAAAGGTGGGGCGGGTCATCCACAACGGTAAGTTGTGTTACAGAAAATATTCTCTGCTATCTCTTGACTAAAATAAAAAAAAAAAAAATAAAAAAAAAAAGAAAAAAGAAACTGCCCTTAAAATTAGTTTAGTTTATTTTTTGTTTCATTTTCCCATTCTGTTCTCACACTCAGAATGGAAAAGATTCAGCCCAAAACAACTAGACAAATAAATAACCTTTGTAATCTTGCCCCCAGATCTCTCCCTCTCTGGAAAGAAACTAGCCCAGAACAGCAGTCTTGGCAGGGGAGAGAGCTTTGGGATTCTTCCACAAGTCATTACCTTTGCTAGGGCCGAATCCTGTTCGTCTGCCTGCTGCTGGAAAAACCTTCTCTCCCCACCTAATTCTAGTAACTGCAAGGGCTGGTGTTACAGCAGCGATATAGTTTTGTTTATGGCACAGCTGAGCATATAGTCCAGCTCTCCTGAGACCCAGTTTCATAGCCTAAATAGCAGAGCAAAATGGTCTTCATGTAACCATGTAATTGAACATTGCAGAGAAAATCAAGTTAATTGGGCATAATATTTTCATATAGAGTTTGGAATGAGATAAGTTCTCCCACCCCTCTCCCCAATGTAGTTCATGTCATCTGGTTTGAAGCCACATATTTTAAGCTCTATATAATTTACTCTACCACTGCAACCTGTGCAATATTTTAGCATCTACAAAATCCATGCTCTTGCATACCACAGAGACCACAAAGCGCAAGTCTTATTTTCTCAATCTTCGGAATGAGCCACGATCAGTAAAACTTAATTCTCCAACCACCTCACAGAGCTGAATTTCTTCAGAAAAGTGGTAAAAGGAAGGGGAATATTTCATGTTGCACAGCTGACTGCAATCCAGCTCTCTCCTGGCAGACACTCAGCAGACAGAAGGGCAGGGAGTTTATAGGCAAAGCACCTGCTTGATCAACCTTTCAATTCCCCCATATTAGCTCTCAATCACTGAATTTCTTGCTGTGTTTTGAGTAGGGCAAAGAAAGATCTCATTTTATAGTGAGCAGACAAGGTGGATGTCATGTATCATTCATAGTAGGTTGAAGTAAACATCATTACACCCTCCTTCATTAATGGCAAAGACTTGTCTTCAGCACGGACCAGAACATCCCAAGCATCTAATGCTGATGCTGGTACCTAAATCATAGAGTTTCCCTGTTCTTACCATCATACTCAGGTTTGTCTCTTGTGATCTCAAGGGCCAAGATAATACTTCTGATACTTTATATCTATATGCAGCTATGGTCATATTTAAATATTCACACAATATACTTTTTTTTTCCTAGAACATAAAGGCAGATGATTTTCTTTTAGTTTTTTATGGCTATATAGACCTATGTATACACACAGAGGCAGCTTCTTCCGCATGGCTTTTTAACACAGTCAGATTCCTCCTACAGGTATGAAGCTCTAAGCATTACTGAAATATAAACAGAAATACACTGAAAAAATTAATACTGATACTAATAACCTGGTGTTCAGAACTACAGTCTTTCCATTAACTTGGATCTTAAAAAGAATAAAGACACTTCAAATGTTTCTCCTCTATTCAAAGCTTTCAAAACATCTTTTGAAGACCATTTAATTGAGACTGTGGTCACCAGCTTTTAGAAACATAATCTATCTGCTCTCATTACCACACCTTTCGACAGAATCAAAGTGCATTGAGAAACAGTGATGGGAGAACTGAGGGGGCAGCATTTATGTAAAAGGCTGTCAGAAGCAAAGTGCCTTGCCTCACTTATTTTCCCCGTATTTACATACTGTATTTTTAGAAGAGCATAATTCTAGGCAGGAAAACTCAAAACATCTCAGCAACGGAGCAATCACAAAAACAGGAACAGCACAGCCAGCACTTGAAGATTAGCAGGATCAAATACTTGTCATAAGAAAAATCATTTTCATTTTGACATGTTTTCAATATTAGCCTGGTACTTGTTTTGAAACTACAGTTGACTTGCTCCGCATGTTATATTAAGGATTCCCAAATGGATAGATAAAACCCTTCTACTGAATGGAGCATGAAAGGAAATCAGCACATCACTTCTAATCTAGCAGAACTTACAGACAGGCAGCAATACTTGGGACCACATATTTACACAGTTACTGTCGGCTCCTGTATGAGGACAGAAGGCTCAAAACCCTTCTAGGAGAAGCTTTGCCTTCACGCTTACTATTTAATAATTGAATACCTTAACACAGAAGCTGGTGAACAGGAAATGATCATAAAAATAAAATAGATTTACAAAATGTCAAGTCTAGGACTACAATATATTATTTACAAAAAGCATAGCAAATCTAAAAGCAAAATGTCAGAGTAGCCCTTGCTTCCATTTTCACGACAGCCATTTAGACGAGACTTGATGCGTTTGGGACAATATGACATTTCTAATTCTTTAGCTGCTGACAATAACCCTGCTCTCTGGAGGAAAGCAACAAAGTGCACAGCAGATAAAAGCACAGCACTTCTCAGCATTGGACAAAGAGCACTCTCACTTCTGGTTTTATTTGTTTTCCTTTTCTGAAGTCTACTTGCTTATAATCAAAGCATGGGCACAGTTACCAGGAATTTTATATGGAGCTATGTCTCTCTTTTTTTAAAGCTAATCCTAGTGAGGTAAAAGGTACTTTCTTTTCCCTAACAAGATATTTGCATAAACAGTATGAACTTTTCGGTGATAATGATGGTCCAAGATTTCACGCATGGGTCCTTTGATAACAAAATCAGTAGCGAAATTAAATACAGCACTTCGTAACAACTACACACATAACAGTTATGTTATAACAACTTTAACTCTTTGTTGATTTCTTTAAGAGTAGACCTCGATACAACTATAATATCATCTGTTCAGAAAAGGAGTGAATCTATGAGGAATATTTCTGAGCCTATTTGAGCAAAATAAAGTCCTTACGACCCTCTCCTAAGTCAACCAGTGTTAGTGAAAAAACCCATCGCAGTAATCCAAGCTGCATCCTGCAGAGCAGAATGAATGCCTGAAGCAACTTCAGTGAACTCCTGGCACCAGAACAATGCTTTAGACTATCAAGCTACCAAAAAACCTGGGGAATGTGAACGTTATTCCTGTATTAGATGGTGAACAGCCTGCTCCTACGGGGCAGCAAAAATCCCTTTGCTTACAGACTGAACAGCACCAAAAATCTCGGTCCTTGCTCTCACTTCAGCATCAGTAAAGGAGTCATTTCCATAGGAGAAGACAAAATTTAAAATTTATCACCTTCCTCTAAGATTCTAGTTTGCAAGCATTGCAGATTCAATAAAGTTTTGGTAATGCAAGACAGATTCATTCCAGCTCTTCAGCTTTGGGATTATTAACTAACTGTAAATGCAGGGTGTTTAATGTAGACAAATGGGAACAATCCAATTAACTTGAATAGACTCTGAGAGCTTTTAACTCATGTCTTCAGATATAGAGATGTGCTGAGTGTATATTAACTTTGTGAGTTAGATGCAGGAGAAAAGTTTTTGAAACATATGTGGGCAAAAATGGCTTCTACATTCTTTGCTAATGCGAGAGTTAAAAACAATTCTCTTTCTCCTGGGATTTTCTGTGTACAATTTGTGTTTATCTGATGGAAAAAGACTAAATGCAGACATAATAGTTTGAAAGCAAAAGAAAAGGAACCTATTACTGATAGCAGCTCCCCAAAAATATATAATAAACTATGTTTACTTTTCTTTTATTTGTGAAATCTGGTTTCCTGGAAACCGTACCGGTCAGGATCACAGATCAATGATATTCAGTAAGTCTTTTTATGCCAAAATTTTTTGACACAATAGTTGTTATCAGTGCTACACAATCTTATATTTTTTGAATTAATGACTACAGACATAATCAGACTTCTGTTTAGACAACACATAAATTAACTGCTTCATTTAACAGAAGAAATTTAAGCTTTATATTGTCAGTATATAAATGGGGGTTGGCCAGGCGTGCAGGGATCCGCAACCACTGCTCTGGACAGGCTGGGCAAACCATCATCAGGTGGTGAGAGCAATTGCATTGCATCACTATTTTCTATTATTATTATTTTCTCTGCCATTACTATGCTATTAAACTGCCTTTATCTCAGCCTACAAGCTTTGGGGGTTGTTGCCCCCCTGGCTTCTTTTTTCTCCCTCTTCTCCTTACCCCCCGGGAGTGGAGCAGGGAGGGAGGAAGGAAGGGAGTGAGCAGCTGCATAGTCCTAGTTGCCAGCTGGGGTTAAACCACAACAACAGCCTTCATATAAAACACAGTAAAGATATTAATTTTTTTTAATTTCATTTCTCAACACAATCAGTTTTATAGTTTCATAGAACATATCAGTTCATTCTTAACTTTTGTGTGGAATTCCTTTCGTGCAGACAGGAAGAACTGGATTTATAAACTCACTAAAGTGAACATACCATATAGCATGACACCTATATAATAGTCTGATATTCTATTGTCTCGAATATTAGTGCACATGACTGAAAGCACAGATGGGTGATTCAAATAAGTATGTGTCATATGCAAAATTCACTGAACCTTTAAAGTCTTCCAACTAGTTGCATCTGTCATATCTATTATGTCAAATAATAAACTGCAGAGCCTATTTTGGGTTTCAAGCTTGAATTAAAGGTCCCTAAGATCCTCCCCCCCCATCATCCTTCAGAGCAAGAATTACATTACTGACACCTATGAAGGGAGAATAAAATATCTAGAAACCTCTACCATTTTGGTGGCAGGAGATTCCATGCACACATCTGTCTTGTTACAACCACTTGGCTCAGGCCAAAACAATCTATAATTTTAAACCCTCCAATTAAAATTTGTCAGTTGAAAAATGTCCAATCTCCTTTTGCTAAAGATTTGCCCCAAAGTTTCATATTAACTTTGAATTTTAAGTTTCTTAATAAGAAAATGATATATTTAATGGACCACAGCTGCCTGGAAAGTACATATTTTATAGGCGTACGGTACTAATTTGGAAAATGAGTATGATTTACTTGATGAGTCACAACGAATGTCTGTAAATAGATACTGAAGTTCTTTACTAGAGACTGGTCTTGCGAGTGGTATTATACAGAAATCGTACTTAAGCACATGAATATCTCCCCTGAAGAAGAGGCCAAAGCTAACAGCTCCCATCCTCTTTATCACTTTCACAGAATCATAGAATGGTTTGGGTTGGAAGGGACCTTAAAAATCATCTAGTTCCAATTCCCCTGCCATAAGCAGGGGTTTTGGTTGCTGAAATCCAGAAGTAAGACGCTGCCAAAGAGAGCAAGTATTGAATACAACAGATTTTTCCCAGCTTAACCTATTTTGTAGGACAGAAATCCTACAGCATGGCAACGTTCAGCCCCTGCTATAATTGAAATTGCAGCTCCATTACAGCCAGACACCTCAGGCACTGGCCTTGCTATGAAGGATAGGGTAGGTTCTGGCATCCTGCAGCATATTCCTGGCTGATCTCTCCCTTTCAGGCCGTGGAAATGCATGTTTGTGTGGTTTATGTTGGGAGAAAACATGATATTGAGTCTCGGGGAGGAGGCAGAGTGGGCAGAATAAGCAGGAAGAAAATGCATAGACCCAACTGAATCTATGCCTTAGGGAACAACTCAGATTGTCCTACCAAGAAATCACTCGTTACATAATCCTGCTTATCAGATTCCCCTCTCATTTTGAGGAAAATGGTATAGAACAATCAAGAAGCTTTGGGTTTCCTAGATTTCAGCATGAGAAAGGAAAAAAAGGGGCATTTTGCATCAAGTCATCCTCCATCTAACAAATACATTTGAATAATTAGCACAGCGCATTGCCAGAAACATGGTATTTCAAACTTAAAAGATACCCATTGATAGCATTAATTTAAGATAATAAGGTGACTAATTGGGCGACTAATAGTGGTAGTGAATAGAAAAAGAAGTTGAGATTGTAATCAGAAGCAAATCTCAGCTCTTAGAAACGCACAAGACAGAACACTGAACACTAAGTTTCTTGTTTCTTATTTGCTCATATAAAGTGCTGAAGTATTGAAAATTAAGAGAAAATATGTTTATTACCATCATAAACCACCAAGCTGCTTTGTATCTGTTGATTATTTTCATCTTTAATTTAGAAAGAAATCAAATATTCCAAAACAGTAGAGCTCAGCCTTAAATAAGCCATTTCTTTGAGTAGCTTCTCATAGAAAGGAAAACCAGAAGATGGAAATCACCTCCTGTACCTAAGGATGGTTCACAATGTACAGATAGGAAATCAAAGCTATGGTGATAATGTGGCAAAACACTAAAGACATAAGCATTCCAGCAAACTTAAATACACAAGTAACCCCTATGAGTGTCACTGGATTAACCCTGCTTACATCAACAGGATCTTCAGTAGATGCTTTGGAGAAGTCTCAAAATGTGCTTTTAGAAAGAAGAAAGAAGGGGAAAGTCTTCTGTATATAATTAAAACCAATCAGCTGGCAACTATTTTAACACCACCAGTGTTTTTCAGTAAGGTTAAATAGTTGTACACTGTGGTGCCTAAAGCTCTGTAGAACTTTCTGAAAAAGTAAATGCCAAGTTGTAAAATTATACCTCAACCATGCCTTTTTTTGCTGAAATATTTTGCAGGACCAGCAGTTAACAGCAGAATGTCAGGCAACCAAGAAGGAAAAAAAAAAAAAAAAGGGAATCCCAACCAGATATTTTAATTGTAGAACATACTAACAACTGTAAATTAACATTTTAATTTTTATAAAAACAATTTTTCCTGCCTTCACCGGAATGAAAGCATAGGAAGCTTTTCCAGTATGTAAACTAATGAGAATAAAATCACCACCACATTTAACACATTAAGAATTCCTACATCTAGTAGGTACAGGTAGTCAAATGTTAATTAGCATCTGTGCAAGGAAACTGGAGTTATTCCAGCAACATTTGAAATCTGTTTCTTATTTTATTAAAAAAAAAAAAAAGCATTATAAACCTCGTTAAGATGACTATGCTGCTGTTTTAAAGCCCTCCATTATAACACAGTCCCTAGATTATAAGGGAGGGGTGTATTTACAACTCTAGATCCATTTTCACAAACCATAACTCGCCGATTACATGAAGCACCCCCAAAAGAATATAAACAGAGTCTTTTCTAAAAATAATAACTAAAAAAGCGCGGAAAGCCAGGACAAGGCCCATTTTACAAAAGCAAGTGCAGTTATGTCCTACTTTAGTAAAAGGATGAATTTCTGTTTTGCTGTGTTTTCTGAAACACGCATCCATCCTAGGTCAATATTTTGCTATTAAAAATAGCAAAGCATTTAGATGTCCGAGACCTTTTTAGAAATCTTGCAGGCACTTGCCCATAAATAAAAAGCATTTTTCAGAAGCAGATGCAGCGTTTTATTTTCAGAAGAGTTAAAGGATAAGTGTAACTTTATATGTAGGTTTCCTTGGGCTTTGGAGGATGAAAGGGATTAATGGAGGGTCACAAGAGGAGGACAGGCGAAATGGAAATAAGAGAGTGCTGTTGGGTTCAGCTTATCCTTTCCTTAGGCAGTGGTTAGAGATGTCTACCAGAGGAGAAAGGATCGGCTACTTCTTGCTGCGTATTTCCCACAGTTATTCCAATAGAAGGATGAGTATGGTCAAAATAGGATTTTCCTATTTTCTTTGTTAAGAATAAGACTAAGGCTGTAATGTCCTTTATACGGAATTTGATTTAGTGTAAAACTCTTTGCTCCTTCAGGCTGAGTTACTGGAGTGCCTGGCTGGGACTCTACATGCTCCTTGTTTTATTACAGGACTTGGAATAAAGCTGCAAAATGCATACTATGCAGTTACATGCTCTTTTTGGAAAGAATATATATCAAAGACAACATTGCCAGTACTCCTTGAGACTTGTGTGCCCAAACACCGAAGTGGATTTACAAGAATTCAAATTATTATAGACAAAGCTACAACACCTGGGTCTTAGTACAGAGAAATGATTCTTTATCAAGCACACGTTGCTGTATTATCATTGTTTAAAATGCCATTTGGATGAACAACAGTTGTAAGCGTAGGACTGGGTTTGGAATGCTTCCTATTATTTAAAAATAAGAATGAATCATGTTCCTAGGGACACAACCCATATAAAAAGTTCTATTGGACTGGAAAAGCTCCCGCTGCTAATACAGATCTTTGTACAAGTAAGGGCAGTGGGTGATGGAAGTTACACTGTTCTTCCGCTACCCAGACAAAAGCAAAAAATTCCACATTTGCAAGAGTAGAACCCATTACTCTATAAATATTTGATAGATGTTGCAAACACAGTGCACAAGTATCGCAACAAGGAAGGTCTTTTTAAAAGCCTGTGTTTAAGTTCATTTATAATGGAAAGGCTTTTCTTAAAAAATGTTAAGCTATGCAATTTCTGAGTCATCCTTCTATGTTCTGAAATATAAATACATTGAAAACAATGCTATAATTAATGTCTTGATATTAAGCCTTTGCATAGCATTGAAGGCAGAGAAAAAAGGCTCTATATAAATTTCAAAAAAATAGATTAGATTGAATTTTTTAAGAGGGTAGGAAGTGTACCATTACCTGGCAGGTCTCTCGGTCTGCTAAGCATATAATGAACCAGGACTGGGAGTAATGTGTACATTTCTGACTCTCAGATTATAGGAAGCACAACGCAAAGATTCAAAATACACAACAGATGGCATCTGAAATGAGTCAGGTTCTGTGCATGTAAGGCACGATACGACTACACTAAAATTAATTTCTAGGCTTCAGGAAACAGGAAACTGAACAGATACGTAACAGAGACAAGAAAATAAACAGATATGCTAGCAAGGAGCTTGAGATTAAGCCTACAGTACGGGCATACTGTGATATTAGTGGAAAACCAGGAGGACCTACTCTGCAGAAGCAATGCATCTGAAGACTGAACCCAGGCTTAACAGAAGGTCACTTAAGCATAATTCTCCCACAGCGTGGTCAGAAACAGAAGCTTTGCGCAGCTTTTAGAGGCTGAGCAGAGGGAAAACAAAGTCAAAGGTTCAACTACTGTTCAAATTTAACATTAATTGCAATTTATAGGGTTATATAGACTCAGGGTCTTCCGAGATGTGAGCTGGAACCAATTGGAGAGGTTTCCAGAGGCACAGAAGGGAGTTAAGTGCTATGTTTCCAGTGCCTTTTGACCCTCACTTCTTTCTGCCTTCAATATCTCTTGTTTTTATTATTGTTCTTACAACACTTGTGTCTATCTGAGTATTTCTTATAAATGAATGAAGTTACGATGGCAACTCACCTGTGAAGTACAAATGTTTTTGCATTTCCATTTGGGTGAATGGTAAACAAGCGAGTGATGAAGTGCTTTGCTTCAAGTCACATACAAAGTGTGGCAGAAGTGGTTTAAATTTCTCCTCTCCTCGTGCATCACTCTTCACAAAGCCTATAGACGCTTCCAGTACTGGAAACTGAGATGCATTTTACCCACCATCTGTGTGATTTACCAAAAAACTCCAACCCTTAAGGATGTTAATAGTATTCCCTTTCTTTTGACACAATTTTGCAAACATGTCATCAGCAATCAGTTTTTAATGCTGCTTTTTTTTTTTTTTTTTAAATGGGAAAAATATTCAACATCTTGTAACTTACTATATCAGCATCTTAAGGCAACTGCAATTACAAAGTATTTCTCCTTATTCCTGTTTTTACTAAGCCCTTTCTTCCAAGAAACACAAGGAATGGAATTTTTTTACCAGGGGTTTACACTGAGCTTTGACATTTTCTGCATTTTTGTGAACTTGGGAAAAGTAACTTCATGATTAACACAGAAATACAAGGCAGACCTCAGCAAGAAGAGATAGTCTAAATGGTTTCCTAGGAAGCCTCATAATTTAAAGTCTCTATGAAGTCTTTCTAAGCAAAATTGGGTGTTTGGTTTTTTTTCTTTTTTTTTTTTCCTTACATCCACTCGAGGTGGATGCCCTTTATCTTTTTTCTGCTGTTAATTGCTTCCTTCATCTGTGTGGCTTCAATTCTATGATTCTTTTTGCAACAGTGGGAATATATAAAAGACGATGTTTCTTCTTTTTCTACTCCACAAATGAGAGATTCTTATAACATCAAGAAAGTTAAACATCCAAATGCTACTTGTACAACTTCATCTCCCTTCAGAGTTCATCAAGCTTTCCCACTTGGTTTTAGCCACAACTACTCAGTGCAGAGTAATTTCAGTTTGCATGAATAAAACCAGTTATTGCAGAGTACACCAGATAACATCTGCTGCCATGCAATGGGCAAGTGGGAAAGAGCTCTACGCTTAACGTCCCTGCTGAGCCCTGTTCTGTAGGCTTAAGGCAGGTGTAGTGAGCAAATAACCAACTTGGACTAACAGGCAAGGATAAACTTTAGATTTTTGTCCTTTGTAAGATATATTTAACCATCACATAGAATGCCAATATCCTATTTGGAATGTGGACGTCCCCCCCCAGGTTGCATGGGGAACACTTCCCTCGCCTTCAGATTTGCTCTCAGTCTCTCACACTTTGGTGCTGGCAGACTCCCTGTATTAGTACTTCCATTCTTTTGCTAAGGTCTGAAATAAAAAAGCTGTTATTTTTCTCCTGCTAACTGCCCAAAGAATATTTTCCAAGGCTTGCTCAGAAAAAGTTATTGCAATGGTTTTGTGTCACTATGTGCCACCACAGTTAGGAAAAAAAAAAAAAAANCTTGAGCTTTCCTGTAAACCATGTGGAAAAAGAGATGCAACCAAAAGCAATGAGTGTCCTTCCCTTTATTTCTTCCTGCTCCTCCTCCTTCCTTCTATTTCCACTTAAACCTCTACAAATTTCTGCTGGTAGTCTTAAAACCATCTTACAAATTTTTTTTTTAGTGCTTCAAGTAAAAAAAAGTCTTCCCTAGTTCATAGAAAATTCTATTAAGAAGTAGGGTTTCCTGCAGTTGCTTACCTACCTATCCTTCCAGCTGTGGCTTTCCTTGCTCGCTCCTTATCAGAGTATTGCTCTTGTTGCAGCAGACAACGTTCTTCCATTTGTGTTCCATTACATTTTACTTCTACGTCAACAGAGTATTCTTTTATTTTTATTTTCAGGTGTTGGTACCACATCAATCAGAATCCCACCAAATCTATGATTTTGGTTCTGTATTTTGTTGTTTTCTGTCACCTTTGGGAAATCTCCATTATTAATCTTTGTGTGCTGCTCTCTTTTGAGGTTCCAGTCCTAAGCAGTGGCAGACTACTATTGCAAGAGTACAGGCGAGACTTGTTTGCAATGTTCCCTGAAAGGGTAAGTACCGACAGATAAGAAAAGGAATCAAGATATTGGGAATTAAATCCAGGTCTTTATCATTGCAGTTCAGAACACTTTATCCTGGCGATTGACGATTAACTTTCAATTCATCACTGCAGTTAGTAAATCATCTTCAAACAAAAGATCCCTGTGGGGACCCCAATGTTGTATGGTCATTTTTAATTTTATTTTAGTTTATTCCTTGTTTTAAATCTTATCCTTTAAGTTGATTTTGACAGTCCTTCCCAAGGTTTTTAGAAAGTTAAATCCGCGCTTTGCATTTTTTGAGTGATTTTATGTATCATTGAAAAGCATATATATCTTGGGGAAGAAATAAATGCTTATTCCCCTAACTCCATCAGATTTGTTGCTGCTTTTCCTGGTGATTTCATAACATGTTTAGAATGGATTTTTATTTCTTTGTCAGCAAGGGAATGCTGATGTTTTCATAGAGTCCAAAATGGTCATGGGTCGCTAATACCAGTTACGTTAAAAAAAAAAATAGTCTAACTGTAAATTCCTACTCCTCTCATTTATTCAGCTTTCACTCTATTGAGTTTATAAAAGTCAATTCCAATGAAGCTATTTCTAAAATGGTAAAAAAACCCTAATCTGGCTCTGTACTTCCTCAATTTTCATTTATCCAGTCCATCACGATTGAGGGATATTTCTTCACTACTACATTAAAGGGGCATCTGGATATTCTCCGTAACCAGTTTCCCACCTATGCAACAAAACTCTTAGCTCAGGTGTGAGGTAGCTCCAGTTTCCTGTAGATCCTTTTAGGTACAGTCTAACACTGCAGCGCTGCTCACTGTGAAATAGTAATCCACAGGCTTTGCACTGAGACATGCTAAATCTTTCAGGTAAAAATAATCCTCTCGCAGCTATTCAACACTTCTCCATGGTCCCCAAAAGACAAATTCTCCTGTGCTTCTCTGATAAAGGAGACCACATCAGCTTAATGGGTCACTGTCAACTCTGAAGGTGACATCCGACATCCTACGAACACCAACAAGTGCTGACAACACCAGCAGAGAGACAGAGAAGTGGTACATGTTCCTGGGCACCTTTTCAAATGCATCTGCCAAACCAGGAATTCACATAAAGGCCAATCACCAAAACTATCCCCTTCAGGTCTTCCAAGGTAGACCAGATCTCCACAGGAAAGAAATACATGCTGCTTCCTGGCTGAATCAAGGTTTCTAAATATCCAGCTGGTTTGCTAGATTAAAAAGCTCCCTAAACATTCATTTGAGTAGCTAAAATAATTACTATTAGCAAATTAATGCCATACAAAACTGCCTAACCACATAGAGATGCATCCAAGGCAGATACCTCAGAGTATGAGAAACAACACAAGGTCTGTACAAGTACCTATTCCACAAATAAGTCAGTAGCCCAGAACAAAAATTTCGTTTGTAATTATGGTGGCTAGAGATGCAGGTTTGCAACAAATTTTACTAGAGAATTGTTTTATCTTTCCTGCTCTTATTAAATTACTAGTAAGACTCATTTACATTCAGCTGATTCTTATTTCCCAAAACCTTACCATGAATTCTTTATTCTGTATTGCTTATAAAATATTTACGAAATATATAACCTTATCTACAAAGACATATCTCCCTCTAGCATACTTTTCGCATAAAGATCAGAACCATTGAGTAGGAATCCCACAATAAATTAAATAGAAATCCCAGTTAACTTGGAAAAAACCCCAAACCCAGATACTCTATAACAATATTTAACAAGAAGATCTAATAGCACCAAAAAAAAAAAAAAAAATCTATAAAACTGTCAGGATGATGAGAAGCAAAAGCCTAACATCTTACATACCAAAAGCCTCTCATACCATAGGGCTGCTTCAGGCAATGTACACCCATCAACCAAAGCTCATGCTAAGTTTCAGTCCAAAATTATTACTTTTGCAGTGAAAGTAAACATACAAGGGGTGAGCATGGGTCTCCAGAGGAAAAAAAAACAAATAAGAACCAGTGATACCTTGCTGCCTACGGTCCCTTGGTTAAGCCATATCAGTTTCTTCTTGGTTTGTGAATGAAAACTTTCAATTAATTCAAAATGCAGCTATTTAATTCCTTAGTTGTATCAACAGCTACCCATGCGTCATTCCTCTTTCTTTCTCTACACTGATTCCCCACAGAATATTGGGTCAAACTCAACGTCATGCTTTCACACTTCAAAACCCTCTAAGGAACCGATTCAAAATACCTGTGGGAACATCCTTGTTCATAACACTAAAATCCCAGGAGAACAACGTTCCCCAGAACCTCTGAAGCTGTCATCCTCAAAGATGACACTTATGATTACAGGAGATGGGACTGTTTCCACAAAGGACTTCAGCTTGGGTTCAAATCAGAGGAATTTACAGTGACCATAAATAAAACAAAATTCATTGCTGTAGCCTAGTATTTTAAAGACGGAATAAAAGAAGTAAAGATAAAGGATGGATGTTATTAGAAGACAGTACAAAAACATGAAATGAAATTAAAAAGCTACTGAATCCCAAATATTATGTGGGATGTTACATAGATCAGTAGTGCAGTTTATGTTGTTATGACTTGGAAAAGAGTTTCTGCAGTGAAGAAACATGAAAAGCCAACAGAGACAGGATCAGGCTGAAAACACAAGTGTTTTCATAAGTGAAATTTATGCCTCTGTTAAACTGAGGTTTTCAGACCTGATATAGGAGAACGCTTGCTGAGTTTATTAACACAATCATCTAAGAAAGAAGCAAATTCCATTTAAGCTGTATGGGCCACAGTTTGGACACCGGGACTAAAATGGATCTAAAGCTGCTTGTCAGCTTAAGAGTTGCCTTCTTTACAAATGAGATGGCCGCACAAGCAAAGGTTTGGATAGCAGCGATAGAATAAACACAAGAACTGCTCAGTGAGGGGTTCGAAATAAACCCAGGAAAGCAGGCCATTTCCCAGCTAAGCCTATCAGTCTATCTCTGCCTTATCTACCCGTGTCTGGCTGTTGCAGTAATCTCATACAAAATCATTCAAGGATATTTTGTCCCATGTGTGCTGTAACACTGACCTGGAGAAGGCATCGTGCTGAATTAATAGATAAGGAAAAGCTTTAGCTTCCACTTTCATTGATTTTCTTTTTTCTTTTTTTTTGGACTTAAGTTAAAACCATTTAATTATTTGAAGGCTTCTTTCATCTTAATGTTATTTATTCAAATATGTCTCGAGGATATAGCCTTCTACATGACACAGGAACATGGCTCATTAACATGCAACATTCCATTAATCAGTAGCATTGATTCTTGTTGTTTGTTGTAATAATAATGGACACTATTTCAATGGGTGTTACTGCAGAGAGGGACAAGTTCTTCCCTCCTTGCTGAAGCAATAGTCAACAGGAGAATTTTATCCAAATAAAGCACCAAAGACATTTTTCTGGGCCTTACATTCATATAAATAGCACTACTAAAATCTACAAAGGGAGCAGACACAGGATTGAGTTGTTAACAGGATACAGGATTTTTAACCATGTTTGTTTGCAGAAACTGAAAAATCATCTTTCACATCTGGAATACAAAAGGATCCTCACCTGATTTACGACAACATGTTTTTTAAAACCTCATTTCCCATTTCAAAATTAAGACAAAACGAGGCTTCTGCCTAAAACTAGTTGTCTATTTTGTCACAGAGTCCTTACAAAACCACACAAAAACATGCTCCAGGCAAACCTGCCGTGTCCAGCATTGCACACACTGGAACTGGGATGCATAATTCAGAGGTTATAGCGTATTGGGAACACTGCTCCCCAGACAGCAGGGGAAAACTTCACAAAGGCCAAGTTTATATCTATTTACCTTCCTCCTTGCAGTACCAGTGCAGTGCTGCATGTTGGACATATTCACCAGAGTAACCAAAAGGTTTACAGCCTCCCCATCAGCCTTGCTCAATGTGATCCAGTAGATTTTAAGATGTGACCACAGTGGTGTCACACCCCTCCCAGCAAAACACCCACCAGGATATTTTACATCCTGGACCATAAGTACAGCCAGAATAGAGGTACCTGTTGGTACAAGCTCCTTTATTCAAAAGAGGGAAAATGACAAATCAGTTGTGACACTCATCCTTTTATTCATATAGGATAAATAGATAAGCTCATTACTGCTCTTGCTTACTATTCTATCCTATTTCTATA
This sequence comes from Thinocorus orbignyianus, assembly GCA_013400375.1. NCBI lineage: Eukaryota > Metazoa > Chordata > Aves > Ciconiiformes > Thinocoridae > Thinocorus > Thinocorus orbignyianus. Next base: position 649,213 of record VXBW01001556.1, read on the forward strand.
AAGCCATGTGGAAATGTTTAATGTCAGGAACATACTCAGATTACCTTCAGCTGTCTTAGTTGTAAGAAAAACGAGCCAAACTCATTAAAAAATAACACTGTATGCCTACATGTGAATCTATGTGTCATACACATATGCATGAGGTACTTCATGGTGCCTGTACATCTGTGTGCCAGCTCTTCGTTTTACCTTTACCACCCAACTGAGAGGGCATCTGACCCCAGGTTCTGCCTCAGCCAACATTTGCAGAGTGACAAGTGTCACGTTCCTGCCAGAAATTCACCTCTTCCTGTAAAACCATCAGGTAATATGATCATGACGTACCATCTGGATTTATTTTGTCTTATTTTAAGAAGTATTCATTCAACTTCTAAAAGGTTAGGCTTGAACCATCTGCGATGTAACCTGGGTGGGGTATTTGTGAGAAAAGATAAAACTTCAGTGCAGACAGTTCAGCAAACTCAAGACCAGGGCAGGAGAGGGGGAAAGGTAGAGAAGGAAAGAAATGGTGCTAATTTCTCAATTCATATTTCTGTTATTTTTGTTGTGAAATATCTGACAGGGATTTATTTGGTTAGGTGCATATTAGCCAAAAAAAAAATTGAGCTAACTTACTATTTTATACTAAGATATTGTGACTCTTCAGCTTTTCCCTCCAGATACAGGAACATTAATTACACATTATATTTGGGTGCACTTCAGAGCTTTTGTGCCCTGAACTGAGCAATCCAGCATTAGAACCTAAGCAGAGATGATGCAGGATCCAGAAATTGTTGGAATGCTCTTAAGTCACTATTACCAAGGTTGATGTGAGCTACTTGAGCCCTGAAGCCATAGATGATGTCTATGTATGAGAGAATATATTTGGAATTTCAGCAGTACTTCAGATGAACATCTGCACTTTTAGATGCTCACCTAAACCAACCAGCGTTATCGCCGTAATGATCAGATATTAGAAAAACAAGGTTTATAAAGCGAGGTAGTATCATTAAAAAAGCCTAGCAGACTAGTTGCAGACAGAAGGTACGTGCTAAATATATTTAAAAAAAATAAAATATACGTATTAATTTGGTAAAACTGATGAACATCACGAAATTAAACCAAAAGAAGTTCTTCTTAACTTCAACTTAGCACAGAATTAGCTGTTACTTTGACCGAAGGAAAGGCCATTTGAGTAAAAGCATATCTTCTTTTCCCTACTACGTCAGCAAAAGGAAGAAATCATCGAGTAGCATTGCCAAAGTATCCTGGTATTTCAGTAACTATATATCCTTTTATAAGCTTACAAGAAGAAGGAAGGAGTGAAGAAATAAAGCAATGAGTCTAAACCAGAAGCTTTCTTTTCCTAAAATATTCTACCAGGTTTTTGTGGATTTTTTTTCCTTAAGACTATAACAGAAGTTATGGTAAACTGATATCAGTCACAAATCCTAAATAGAGTCAAGCTTTGAAAAGCTATGCAGAAGTAAATGAGCCCTCATTTCATTTTACCACATCACTAAAATTTCTCAATGGCCTTCCCTCTGCATATTTTATATGCTCTCCACTTCTTGCTTTTCTTTTTCTTAAATAAGGCAACAGTTTCATTGCCATAGGAAAAAAAAAAACCAAAATCTAAACAAACCTTGAATGCTACTTATTAACTGCAAGGAGCAAAAAGCTGATTCAACATAATAAGGTTATAATTGTAATAATTGAATGCTAGTGAAGCAATTGTCTTATATATTATGTTTCTGCTGACAAGAGTTCAATGAACTAAAGTGCTGTATATACATAGTCTAAAGCCATTTAAAAATAATCAGTAAGCCAACTGATGCTTCCAGTATTTTCCATATAAATCTAACCCAGATGGCAAATGAAATGCATGCCAAGATGTGTTGGAATCTAAGGCAAACCGTAACCCTCCCCATTTTAATTAATATTAGAACAAAACAAGCATACGATATCATTTTGATCATAAATATCTCATCCCATAACAAAGCCATGCAGTCTCTTCCTGCTTTTAACTCTTCAGGTGTTTTCCTTTTTAACCCTTTGGGTGTTTTCCCACCACAGAATGCCAGAAGCAGCCAGACTGGATTGCTTTGATTGGTTTCATTATGAAAAGCAGTTATTATGGCAGGAAATAAACCAATATTCTTCAGCTAAATTCTGAGTAGTACCTAACATACTCATAATAACAATGATTAGTATGGCTTTTGCACTGTCAACATGACGCATATCCACATTACTTATCAATCACCCTAACAATATCCTAGGCTCAGTTTAAGAACCAAAGCAGTGAAAGCTCTCCGAGACTAAGAGAGAAACCCACAAGTGACCTTAGTGACTATCATAAGACTCATAAACCTCCACTCAAAGCGCAAAATAGCCCTAAGCCATTAGGTCTCTTTAGACATGCAAGAGATCATAAGTCTGTTTTAAAAAAAAAAAAACAAACAACTAAACAGCCCCTCTAAAATAAAGCATATACTACATAACCAAGTTCTGCTTTGTCACATAAAAAACTCCCCAAAATGGTGAATACCAGCCAGGTGTGACAGACATTCTTCATATTGCTAAATGCTCTTTTAGAGGGAAACATTTTTAGGAAGAAGACAGTAGGGGAATCACTATATAACAGCACTGAAGATGTAACACAGATTGGCTAAAAACTTACTGAAAGCCTCTAAGTGAGAGGTGATCCAGAATCTGTAGCCTTTTTTACAGCTATTATTACTGAGACTCTGGCAAAGCTCGCCACTTCGAATCGGCCAAGCCCAGCAATCTCAGGGAGCATCTCAATCACAGCACAGCATTACACAAAGTTTCCCGAACTGCCTGAATCACCACAGAGGCAGAGGGAATTTCTAAACACATGGTTGGGTATTCTTGAATAGAGACAACTCAGTGTAAGGTTGATGAGTCCTCAAGATAACAGCAAAGAGCAAGAGGGAACAAACTCATCCATTACAGTGTTGAGGAGCTGACATTTTGGGGAGTTCATTAAACTGCCAGATAAAGCTGTGATGTCCTCCCAACCCTCCCATGAATTCTGACCTGTCAGTGGTTTCACAACCAGGCAAGAAAAGCAAGATTCAAAACTGAGCTTTCTCTCTCCAGTCTCAATCAACAAACAGCAAATCTTCAAACAGTAAGTTTTCTTGGATACCACGACTGCTGCAATTGTAACCTAACAGCCTGCAATTATCTTGTTGCAGGTTTATTTCAACGAGCCCCTCAGCCCATCAAGCAACTAGACGTAAAAAGGGAGTTAGCAAAGCTTCTGGAATAATCTGGTAAATATTTATGCATGCTTGATTTCCTTTAGAGGAAGCAGAGTCTAATTAACCCTGGCAGTTCTGAGAAAACAAACATAGCATTGGAAAAATTTCTTCGCCAAACAGGTTATCAAGCACCGGAACAGGTTATCCAGGGTTCAGTCACCAACCCTGCAGATGGTCACCATCCAGTTGAGTCACCATCCCCCAGACACATCCATGTGGCATTTAAGGACACGGTTTAGTGGTGACTTTGGTCGTCAATGATTGGACTTGATCTTAAAGGTCTTTTCCAACTTAAACAATTCCATGATCGTCATACCCACAAACGTTTTGTTGTCCTCTAAAATGTCGTACACAAATTTCAGCACCATTCATAATACCATAGAATGGTTAGAGTT
>VXBW01001557.1:0-43193 GCA_013400375.1 Thinocorus orbignyianus
GGATTATCTGAAGATGAAGTTTACATTAATTCAGGGAATTGAGAACTTACCGAAGAAAAAAATATGCTTCAAATCTGAGCTTTTTCTCAGTTCCAGCATTTATTCCAGGAGTATTTTCCTAGCTGAATGATACACAGGATTTCAGTACTTCCATTCTTGCTGTTCAAATTAAGCCCATCTGTAACCAGAAATGCCCAAATACTGGAAATAAAGGGACATAAGTAGGCATATACTGAGTTAAACCTACTAGATACATGGAATTACAGCAACAGGCATGTTCAGAGTCCAAAAACAGTCAAGAATCAAGGTATAATAATAATAATATTTAGCAACAACTAACTCCAAAAGAATATTTAAGAGCATTATATTTAATACCATCTATCTAGAGAAATAAAAACTCTGAGCACACCCCTTCATGGTTTGTTCTGGAGACTTCTCAAGATTGTACATAAAGGATTATGTCAAAGACCAATGTCTCACGTTTGCTTTAAGAGGTTTCCTGAGAAACCTAGTGCTATTCTAACAACTTAAAATGACCTTAGATCTACCAGGAGAGCAACTCAGGTCACTTGCTGCTCATGATTCAGGAGCCCTGAAGTGGAGTATTTTCCCAGAGCTGCTCTGTTCAGGTTGTTAAACCACTACTCTGGGTTGCCAGACAATTCAATTCTTTAGGCGGATTGCAATCAGGACTGAAAAAATCTTCACTGGCTCATCTCTCATCTCTCCAGAATTTTTATGTATCCTTTTAACAGACACTCTTAACATAGCTTTGTTTATGTTTGTGTCATGGTTTAACACTGGCCAGCAACTAAACAGAGCATAGCACAAAAGATAAAAGAGACCACGGTGCACGGTACAGATTGGAGAAACTAATATTATGACCCACAACTGTTAACATATATAAATTCCTTATAACATCCTCTGGTCAATCTGCTACTATCTCAAACCCTTTGAACTCCATATTGGGTGCCAAAAAACCTTTCTACCAGCAATCAACTATGCGTTACACAGCCACTCACATCCCAGCAGGATGGGGGGAAGAGTTAATAAATGGATAATAATGGAAAAGGAAAATAACAAAGAGAGAAATAAAACCCAAGAAAGAAAAGACATGCAAATGAAAACAACTTTCACTCACAACTGACCAATACCCATCCAGTTCCCAAGCACTGACCCCCAACCAACCTTCTCCCTAATTTTATTGCCAAGCATGGAGTCATATGGTATGGAATATCCCTTGGGTCAGTTCGAGTCAGCTGTCCCCTCCCATTTTCTTGTGCATCCCCAGCTTACTTGCTGGAGGGGAGGTAGGACAAGCAGAAAAGGACTTGACTCTGTAAACACTGCTCAGCAATTACTAAAACATCCCTGTGTTATCAACACTGTTTCTAGCACAAATCCAAAATACAGCTCCATACAAGCTACTACGAAGAAAATTAATCCAGCCAAAACCAAGACAGTTTAAAAGATTCACATGAAAGGTGAAATAGTGGAAGACACAGCAGGAAAATAAAACACACTGGATTTTGGCTGATCTCCTGTGTGATGCCAGGTAGGCTTACCTTTCTTTACAAGTTTCTTCTTCTATATGGCTCATCTATTTAAAATACAATTTCTGTGGGTATCCCAGTTTCCATTGCCAGATTCACTAATTGACTTACATTGGGGATTTCAGGGAGTTATTTTTATACAACTTTTAATAATATTACCCTTAAAAAGCAATAGCACATTGAAGCTATGATGTTTTTATGTAATTAATATCCTCATGTGCTTCACTTCCAACTAAAGGTGTCTGACATCTGTTGCTCATATTTGCTCAGAGTTTTCCCTGCAGCACCTAATATTTACAGACGCTGAGTGTTTTCAGCAAAGCATCATCTGGTATGATGCTTAGGCAGTTTGCTGCAATCTGTGAATATGCATGTACTAGATCTTTCAGATTAAGATTGTAATTGACCAAAAAGCCACTACAACTGAAGAAGGTTCAGTGGAAATTGGCCCATGAAGATCAAGGAATATGTAGGGTGTGACTGACCACAGCTGTTGTAGTGAAAACTCACTCTATGTCCACACAGATGACATTAGCAGGTGACTTCTGGTTTAGATAAAAAGCTACATCAGTTGAGTAGGTCAACTGGTGTTTCTTTTTGTGTTCATTAAGAGTGTGAATGTATCCCTGAGTTTGCTGACTAGCACTGTGGGGAGGTTCAGCCCAAAATAGACTATAAAACCTGAAAAACTAGCAAAAACATTTTGAAAACAGCAAGGGTTTTCAGATGACAACCCGTTTTCCTTCTTACCCAGTGGGAGTACACTGAGTATATTATAGAGACTGCTAACAGGGATCTCCTTGGTTTTGTGACTGAGCTGTGTATTGCCATTGCTGTATTTTGATAAGTGTATCTCATATTTTTCCTGTGCCTTCAGTGTGTTTTGTATCACTCTGATAAATCAGAAATCCCGTGTGGCATCCGTTATCTTTAAATAAGTAAATTTGATGTCAAACATTGCACCCTCCATGTGTGGAATACCTAAAAGACCTAGGTCAGAGAGTATTGGACTCTGACAAAGGCCTAGAACCTTGATCTCCCACTATCTAACTGAATATTTTAGGTTAAACTTCTCCTACAGGTAATAGTACAACTAAGATTATTGTATTCTTCTCACATTTCAATTGTCTTTTTTCTCACTAACTCCGTCTTTTTCTGAGTCATAGCATTTTGCAAACAACAGCGAGTATTCCTGTTAACACTAGCGGTATTTTGATCTGAACTCGATGCTTTGTGTGTATGGTCAGACACTAGCAAATCCAGAGAATCAATTTCTTACAGGAGTTATCTCTAACCCTCAAGCTACATGTATGATGTGATAGGTGTCAGTATAAAAAGGCCACAAGCTAGCATATGAGGCAGTAAATTTTTAGATGAATCAAAAGTCTTTTGCTAGAAATATTAAATTATTCAGACAAACAGTTTAGATAAGTAAGGTTTCATGTCCTAGTCTTCTGATTTTAAGGCACTTGTGCTTTGCCTAGAGTGCTTTTCAGATGTCAACATGCTATTTAGGATTTCACTTCAGGACTCCAGGAATATTTTATTCTTCACACAGTTCAACTACTCTGCTGTTTCCAGTTTTTGAGTGTGGTTTTTTTGTGTTTTATTTTTCTCTCCAAGTTTCATTGAGATCTTTCATGGATGACTCTGTTTATGTTTCTTTCTGACATTGCTATCAACCTAGTTAAATAGCAGTTTAATTAAGTAAATTTTATATGCTCTTTCGAGCTAAAGAATCGACCTTTACTCATTTGTCCTACTAATGATAGTAGGACAAAAGAATAAATAGTAGAATAAATGACCTAGAACAATAATGCTAATTATTCTCCATTTACCAGCAGAAAACTTACACATGCATATACTGGGTTGGGGGTTTTTTCAGTTCTGAGGTATATAAATTATGAGTAAATCTGCACATCTCTGTGTTTTACAATGAAATTTAGACATTTTAAAGACTACTGATTTTGGAAGTCCTTACAAACTATTTTATGATGTTCTCTCAACAGTCTCAATTTCAATAATAATAAAAAAAAACCTTCAAATTATTAGTTGAATATGTTGGACCATATTTTCAAAATGCATGTTAAATTTGGAAATGTGTACTTAGACTTAAAGAAGTACCCTACACTGGGTAGATCACTTAGAGCTGTGCCATTGCCAGGTCCCTGCATTGAAAATATATGTTATAATAAATTTCAAAGACTGCTTTGTAAAGAAATTATTCTGACAGATTTTCAGAATGAGGTTCACCCTTAACTTTTTTTTTCTATTATTGTCACAGGTTAAATGCCAAAGAGGACGGTAAAAGCTTGCTCATTTTATTTCTCAAAAGAATGATCCAGTTGAAGACAGCCTTTGGGGAGAGTAGAGATAAGGAATAAGAAACAAGCCTTCGAACTACAAGCTCTATTCCTAAACCTAGATTTATGGAAGACGAAGTATTAAAAGAGTTGTAGCAGTGAGAATGTCACAGGAATCATGGCCTTGTCTACACTAAAGAAAATTAGAAAAACAAATTCCATTGCTACTAGTGTTACCTCAGCTGAACTTACTAGGGCCTTAAAGAAGGTAGAGGAGCAAAATTCAGAACCCAGATCTGACAATAAATCATCTTTAGAATGAGATTGAAGATTATCGGAAAAGGTAGCTTCCTTAATAAAAACAGCAGGTGGAGAAATAATGACAGATTAAAATTTGTTCCGAATTTTTAAATTGTGTTTGCTAAATCAGTCCAAGACAAGAACAGAAACCAATGTTGGAAATTTTCAGCTAGTAGTGCTTTTCCTTCTGGCCTCCCATGTAAGCAGAACACAACAATTTAACAGTTGAAGAAAATAGGTTAATTTTTGTGGCTTCTGACTCGGATCTTTGGTGATGAACATTCCTTTATCAGGATTTTTAAATTACTTAAAAAAAACCAACCACTTTGTAACTTTATGAGTTCTAATACCCTAGCTGCTAGAAACCTTTGGAAGGAATACATTTGTTGGTGAAAATATCTTAAGCCTTCATTCTTTTATGTTTAGATTTTATCTATAACTCTAAAAACATTTATCTACTGTTATTTTAAACTCCTTCCATTCAATAAATTAATATGTTGGTTACATATGGATAAATATTACTAGCAGGTCAAATTTTATTTTTTTTTTATCTTTGAGATAAAGTATGAATGAGTAATCACAAAGCTCTTTAAATTTCATTTGAGATTTAACTTTCAAAAATCTGTACTGGCTTTGTGTGCATTATATATGAGTACCAAGTTGGACACCTGGGAATTGTTTCATTTTCATGTGACAGTATTAAAAAATAGGTCAGGTGGAATATCTGTTTATGATGAGCACAAAAGTAGCAGGAAAGATGATGGGAACACAGAGCACATATTTCACAATGAACTGCTACATATCAAAATTTATCCTCATTCTGAATAAAAATGGATAGTTTAAAACAACTTTATGGAAGATTTTTAAACTTTGGATGCATATGAAACTTGAAAAAAATTCAGAAACTCTCGTTTCAAAATGCATTTTCTCAAACTGTTGCCTTCACTGTTCAAAATTTTTGTGGCTTGGGGAAAAATGGATTGATTGTGTACCCCTTCCCAACATTTTGTCTTGGACTCTGCAATTTGTCAGTTGAATTCTATAGAGCTGCAATGGGGTGAAGCCTTCCTGAAAACATTGCTCATGTATATGGCACCTTGAACATGTCTACCTAGTCATTAGGTGATTCTGGTATGTGTCAGGAAAATGAGGAAAACAACAATAAATTTCACGAGGTGAGATTTTCCTGAAAGCTGAGGAATACATCTTCCCTGTTCTAATGGTTTAGTTATATACCAGGAGGAAAAAAAAAAAAAAACAAAAACCAACAACTCTTAACATCTTTATAGTTGTTTAACATCTTTGGAGTAGGAGATGGGAAATTGATCGTAACTCAGGTAACAATCAACTTTTAATAAAGAGCAAGTTGGAGAGATTAGTCTGGGGTGATGGGACCAGCAAGGCTACCAGAAAGCAGAAAGCAAAAATTGTAGCCTTTCACAAGGCAGATGGGAGTTTGTATTGATGTAGAGATTAAATTTCACTTAGGTTAAACCTTGACCGTTCTAGTTATTACAGAGTGTAGCTCAGTAACTTTAGAAAAGACAAAAGGGCAATATTGAAAAAACTCAAAACTTACTGGTACCTTGACCATCTAGGAAGATGACACTTTCTTCAAGTCCTGAATCAGGCCCTGAATGGGGTCATCCACTTCACTCGTAACATCAACGCATCTAGTTTTGCTCACAACACTTGGAAGTATCAATAGATCTTAATAGCTATGCAATGAAAGGTCGGGAATGAGCTCTACATTAGAGCACAATGTAATGAATAGACATCTGCTATTCATTCAGAAAAAAGAGAAACTGAGAGTAAATCTAGAGGGAATAATGGAAATTCAGTTGTGTTGGCCAAGAAGTGTTTTCTCACATTTAACAAATGTTCTTGCATACAGATATCATATTACATATTAGAATTTAGAAATATAACTGTTTAACTAAACTGTGTCAAAGAATTCAATTTCAAATAATAGCAGTAATTTTTAGTTCATTGGTGAACACTATGCTTTCAGAACTGCTGTAGTTCTATAGTAATATCCTATAGAGAAACACTGAAGTAAACCAAAGAGGAATATAATTGGAGTTAGGAATTTATTTTGTAGAAATATTATTTCTAAATAATATAATTCATTATGTAGAAATAAGTTCTGGACATTTTCAAGGCTGTATCCAGTCCCCATGTCTCTGTGTAAGGACCTGAATTAGCTAGAGGCAGTAACCTCAGCAGCTAACTCCATATTCTTCTTCAGCTATAGAAACCAAATTCACCCTCTTAACTAGATGTGAAACTTCCTATCCCTTTTTGGATGATACAAACTACTAGTGTCTTTCTGGTCTGTGGGTTATTTGGCTGGTGGTGGATGGTTTTGTTGGTTTTGTTTAGAGAATCTGGAATACCAGGCAAGAGAATCAAAATTGTTTCATTGGGTTAGATACAATAAAAAACTTGAGTCCTTAATTAGAGATTTAGGCAGAAACTAGATCTGTAAGGAGCTAATGAGAAGGTTCATGCCTATATCACAAGTTGTGAACTGCCCAGGAACAAATCTGTTGGGGGAATCGAAGGCTCTTTAGCCAGCTAATGGCAACAGCTCCACCCTCCCCACACACACATATGGCAATATGAGGTTTCACATTAGAAATGCAGCACCATATCCATATTACAGGATAACTGGGAGCCCTGGAGCAAATTTAATTATTTGACCAAGGAGGAAGTTTTCAGGATAACAATGCAATCAACTGAACTATGCAGCAAATAGGAACTGATTATACATATTATAAAAGTTCAAATAGGATCAGTTCATATCCTGTGTGTTGTTCAGTTAATTGAATTACCACTTGACATTAAAATTAAAGGACATAGTTAATTTCTCCCTGACCCATGTCATTGGAAAAATTAGAAGTACAACTACAGAAAGAAAAAATGTTAATTTAGAATTTATTTTAGTGAAAGTGTGTGGTTTGTCCTGAAAGGAACATTTAGGAAACTAATGTATTCTATCGCATTCTTAAGATTAAAATGAAACTTTATTCAGTGCCTCTGTCAGATATTTTGAGAAGCAGGCAAGAAGAATCTGTATCTTCTAATTTATGGGAAGAAATGGAGATGTTAAAGCATTCCTATATTATGAAATACTCTGCTCTTATCTGTGTTCTATGTCGTAACACATAAGATATCTTTTGTTTAGAGTTTACTTAACTAGAAGCTGCTTTCTCAATCAATATTGTATCTTCAAATCGTTATACTGATGTCTCAGTGGTACCTAGTGTACATGGGGGCGCTTCTCTGCCAGGTCTTGTCACACCACACCAACCACAAGTAGGGCAGGTGGGGGGCAATGTGTCAGCCCCAGCCACAGGCATCAGCCACATCCCTGGGAACAAGGATGGACCAAGGTTCGTCAGGGATGTGACCCACAGGTGGGGTTCAGGGTCAGGGCCCGTGAGAGGAACCAGGGTTAGTCACAACCCTGAGCAGCATGATTTAAGGCATTTTCAGCTGAAGCTGGAACAGGTGTCTGCTCTTTCATGTACTAATTCTTGGGTCATTGACCTTTTTCAGAAAATGTGCTTGCCATGTAAAAATTCAATTTATATGAATCTGAGTACTGGTCTCTGAATAGTAGTCACAGAACATGGAAGCTAAAATGGCCATCTGTAAGTAGCCATATGCATCCTAAAAAAAGTGTCAGTATAGTTTAGTTTTGATTTCAACTTTCTACATAGTGTCCATCTCCCTGAAATGCATCACGTTTCCAACTGTCAATAAGAAGTCATGGTAACTGTCACTCACTGTCATGTCCATGTGAATCTTCTGATTCAATCATGCCTGTAGACTGCAAACATCTGAGTACAGTGAGTTGTTCTGCCGACTGTTTTAAACTCCAAGCATCCATGCTTCTGTAATTTTCTTAGTAGAATGGATTTTTATTTTTTTTTTTTTGCATTTTTCAATCTACTTTAGTCCTGTGTTATCTAACATTGTTAGAAATCAGTCTTGTTAGCATCACCCATAGATGGCTTTCAAGAAGAACAGGTCACTGCATATTGTAGCTTGATTGCAGATATAGGTGCTAACTGGCTGGCAGCTGTCTTCTGCAAAATATATTAGTTGAGCTACAGGATCACCTAGGGGCACAGAGACAATCATGCTCACTGTTTGAAACATTTCTATCCTCAAGCCTTGAACATGCTTGCTTTTTATTTTCCCCATTTACTGCGTGGTTTTGTATCTGATATAGATGCTGTTTTCCCATGCACCATCACTGTTTATGATGCACTGAGCACAGCTTAACCAGTTTTGTGTTGCTGCCTCTTCTGCTTTAGCTTTAGTTTGCGTATGCACTGTGTAGTGCTTGCCATTTTCATGCTTTCTCAGGGTAGTTAATTGCTTTGGGGAATATTTTTTTCTGGTGTTGGAAGAATAAATCACAGACATGCCAAGTTTGCACATCGGAGTATCTTCAGTATTTAAAATGTTTCATGTGGTTGTGAGCACTGTAACGTTAGTATTTGTTCTCATTTCTAATCTTCCTTGTGCTGTCTTCGATGCCACTTTTGAAAACATACTAAAACCAAAAAATGTTTATACTTGTAGCATCTTTCTGCTTTAAGTCATAGAATTTACAAAAATATTTTTATCAACTGTTTCAATGTCTGAAGGAGGACTTTTTGGTAAGAAGTGCCCTGTGTAATGTTGGAGTTTTTCTATTTCAGTCTAATATAACAGCCTACATTAAACTATATAATGTTACTTTTCTTAACCTGTACATGTGCTCTTAACATGAGATGCAGGACTTGAGGCTGATAAATTGTTCTTTGTACATAGAAGACTACCTCATTATGGAACCTACATGAATCCGTAATGGAAGCTATTCCACATTCCAAACTTCATGATGCTGTTCACCTTCACTGGAAACCATCTTATTAACTTTTGTTCTTTTTTAGTTGGAGTGAATGGTAATAAAGTTTTGCCTTTTTTCTTTTTCTCTCATTCATCAGTTCTGTAAAACTCATTTTTTTTCCCATTAGTACTTCTACAGAAGCACAAAATGTACTTCTTTATGTTTGGTTGGGTTTTTTATAAAATGATAATTCATAATTCCCTATGCTCTAAGTTTGACCATGTTCTTTGTTCTGTTTACAGGAGAGATGTTTTATTAGTCTAGTGTACTCTCTTGCACAGAGAATGACTACGCTGAACATTAGTACTTTGTTTAAATAATGTTTACTGAGTAATCAGGTAAAAGTTTTCTGAATCCTAAAATTAAACAGATTCTCCTGACTGTTTCAGGCCACATAGAAACTTACTGAATTGCTATTATCCACTACAAATCTTTCCTTTCATAGCCTACAGGCTTTCTTCCAGCTCCCACTGAGATTGCTGCAGATAAATCTTTAAAAAAACTGCCCTGGTCTTCCCAAATCACTAAGTCAGTAAATTTTGATTCACTGTGACTGAACAGCTCACCTGTTCACTCAACTTGATCTTTCCACTTAGGACAAGTTTTCAGTTTCCGCACACTCTTATAAAGACTAGAGGGTGGGCCCTTATGAGAGAACACAGGTTACCTGGCAGAAAGTTCTCATTGAGAGCAGTATCCTCGTTGGGTGGCTACAGGACATGTGTCAAAAGGCCGCAGGAGACAATTCTTCATAGGAAGCTCCTTGGCCTGTTCCACATCAATGCCATTTAGACCTGGAATAAGAACCCAGCAAAAAGTTATGATCATAAAAATGATATATCAGCCTTCTGTCATGAGGGTTTGCTACTTCCTGACGTCTTTTTTTTTTTTTCTCCTGAACTACATACAGTTTCTGAGCTGCATGGTAATTACAGTAACTCACTACTTAGTACAACTTGTAGAGGTCATTAGTTCTCTAGCCGTTAGACATGTCAGGAAGGAGACATGATTTTCTGAGCTGCTCACTACTACTGAACCACAACAGAGTAAAAGAAAATAATGACTCTAACACGATGGCAATCCACTTTCTAAATGTTATAGTAGATTTTCCTTTTGATTATTGTTAAAGAAATATGAAAATCAGAGTCTGTTTTGCGAAGCAACAGTACAGACGAGCTTGGGAAACTGTGATGTGCATGTGAAGTCATCCTTGAACTAGCACAAGGGTTGTAAACACCTGTCAGAGCAACAGCCAAGTATCCAGTATGGTTCAAAAGGACGCCCCAAAGCTCCACCGAAACCAAATTCATTCAAATTCTACCTTCAAAATTAAAAATATATTTGTGAATTTCCTCACACATTTTTACCTCTGGTAGGAGGAAGTATACTTCAACCATGAAGTATTCAGAAAGCTATACATTTTCCTCAGGCTCTTTGAAATCTTGGGAGTGGATGAATGCACACTTCTCTTCCATCTGCTACATGTTTAGCAGGAAAAGCTTTAACAGCTGTGAACCTGTGTACATGATGTCAGAGAGTGTATGACTGAAGATGATTCTGCTGAAGATTAAGACCTGCCACCTCTTACTTTGTTGTCTTTTTTTTTTTTCCATTTTGTTGTTGTAGACTTGGAAATAATTTTGGTGGTATAATAGATTGTTGCCATGACATCCTTATTATTTGCACCGCAAAGAAATTAGCAGAAAATTACATCCCTGCAACTGTTGTTGCAATATAGTAAACCTCCCTTCGCCCTTACTCTAACAAACTGGTAGAAATGCAGACAGGGTCTCCAATTCTTTTATTCTAGACTGCAGACCCATATTATACTTTATATTGTGTGTTTGCTCTTCTTTCATTCAGCTCTGTAGTTGTGGCACAGCTGAGCCTGCACTCCTTATCCATATCTGAGTGTCAATATATTTTATATTTTATGCTGTTACTGACTACAGTTCACATCCCTTTTTCCTCCCAGCTGTGTGTTCAGTGCTCAAGAGCTTTTCATTCGAGCAGAGGTATAAAAGAAGATATCTTTTAACCTCTCAAATTCTTACTGCTTGTTGCCAACTTCCTGCAGATTTTGCACGTCACTGCTAATATCTTATCAAGACAGCCTTGTCACGTGGAAATTAAAAGCAAAAATCCCAAATCCACAACTCTGCAATGCATATTGAGTCAGGCATGATGAGGACATGGCGACAAATATCTGACATTGTCTGTGTTATCTTCTCCACCCTATTTGGTGGTATATGTTTTCCCCTGTATTTTACGATCTTTATCCATATTAGTTGGTAAGGCATGCAGCTGTGGTAATGGTAATCAGCTGAACTCTAGATTGAGGTGTACAGAGGAGTTCCTGGAGCCAGAAAAACTCAGTGAAGAGCAGAGGACCCTGCCAGGAGTTGTCAGCTCTTACAAGAGAGACTGACATGGCCAACAGGATGCTGGGTCGCATCAGCAAGGCCATCACCAACAGGGATACTGAAATAATTTTCCCACTGTACTCAGGACCTGTCAGGCCACGCTTGGAATACTGTGTTCAGTTTCAGTCCCTGATACATAAAAAAGATGTGGACAAGATGGAGAGGGTCCAGAGAAGGCTCACTAAGATGATCAGAGGCCTGAGGAGGCTACCATATGAGGAAAGGCTGAGAGAACTGGATTTGTTCACCCTTGTGAAAAGTCTTACAACAGACCTTATGACCACATTCCAGTCTTTGAAGGGTGGCTGCAAAGAAGATACAGACTCCCTTTTCACATGGAATCACACAGAGAAGACAAGAGGTGAATGTAAAAGTAATGTCAAAAAATGGGGGGAAAAAAAAAAAAAAGTAATGGGTGCAAATTACTCCTAAGGAGGTTCTGATTAGAATCAAGAGGAAAAAATTCCACAATGAGAACAATCAGCCACTGGAATAAGCTTCCCAGGGCAGTGACGGATTACCCAACACTGAACAGCTTTAAGATTTAGCTGGGCAGGGTGATGGGCCATCTTATCAAGACCATGCTTTTGCCAAGAAAGCTTGGGCCAGGTGATCTTTAAGGTCCCTTCCAACCTGGTATTCTGTGACACTATGATTATTTGCAACTGTGAGAAGAACCTTAAAAATGGAATACTAAGTGGATATTTCTTTTAAAGTATCTCTAAATTTTGCTACCATGAACTGATAATTATATGGATCCACTAGCTTAATCTGTCACAGTCATTATTAACATGATCACAATTATTTTCTCAGGTTTGTGAAGTTTAGTAAAAAAGCTTGTATGAAAAGTCGGGATCATTGTGGATTTGTAAACATATCTCATGAGCTACAGTATTTGTACCACTCCAAATTTTCTATTGAAGTGTTATAGCCCATTTAGTTCTATCTCTGTCCCCTAAAGAATAAACAAAAACTTGTTTACAAGTACAAATAAAACAGACATGAAGCTTTTCTGTCCAACAGACAATTCTGAGTTTTCAAAAACCTCTCGCTTTATATTGCAAAAAATATCGTATTTTAGAATCTGAAGAACTCACATGCCTTCTTCAGAATATCTAACATAATGTTTAATAAAGGATCAGAGAAATAATAGGCTAAAAATTCCTGTTTGGTTTAGTTGTATATGATGAAACTGATGAAATTTTGCCTCCTATCTGCTATTTGTTGTCTAGGTTAACAGGCAACAAGATGGAATTATGCCTGTCTTTTCTGATGGTGCTGTTTCACTGGGTATTAATAATTAAATACCCAATACTTGAGAAAGAACGGATTTAATAGCCTGGAAGATAGAACAGTTAAGGAAAATGGAACTTAACATCCTTGTTTCAAAAAGAACAATCCATTTTGTAGAGAAAAACAACTCAGATCTGAGAGACTGAGATAAATCTTTTAGAGCTAGCTCACGCTCATTGATTATTACAGTCTAAGTCAGGATAACATCAACTATAAGACGAGAACATGTGCTTTTTATAACCTGTATGAGGATATAGATACCTAAACTTTTCTAAAAAAACATTGAAACCAGACATTATGGTATATCTTAGTAAAAATATTTAGGAATTATCTTAAATTCAATGTAACTGCAAATGTTTGATTATTGTGGTGATATTTCATATCTATGTCTATGGCTCTTCTACCACTTGTACATTTATTTTTTGAAGATACTGAGGTAAAAGAATGCAAATAAGTCTGTGTTTGCACAACAGCCTGGTAAATAAAAAATTAACATACAACTGTGACAACTGTTGTTGACATACAATTAATGACAACTGTGCAACTGTTATTTCAAAGTTTTAAAAGTCTGTGGGGTTTTTTAGTGTGGTTTTGTTTTGTCTGGTCTGTTATTATTTTTTTTCCCCCCAAAGATAACAGGAAGGCAATGTTTATCGACTTGAGAGGTGGTTTGAAACTTCAGGAGAGAAATACTACCTTCCCTTAAACACTGGCAGATGAGAAGACTCTGTGCCACAAGGGTTCTGGTATGACATTGTAACCCCTAGAGTTCTTGAAAAGTTTTTGACATTTGTTCCCACAGAGTTTTTGGGTTTGATTAATTTAAAAAAAAAATAATATATATATATATTTAAAAAGAAATAAATTCTTGGTTGATTCCAATTACAAATTCATGGACTGACATGTCAAGAAGGGTCTAGGAAATAGTGGGAGTTAGGAACTTCTTACTAAAAGATTAGGCATTCATGTATTCGTATACGCAAGTGTAAACAGAGTGGTAATTTCATTTACTGGCCCTGAGATATTCTGAACTTCATGAACAAGGAGTTCAGGCACAGGAAGTTTCTGTTTGCCAAGAGTGGTAGGGTTTTTTTTTACTGTAAATGAGTTTGAAGAAAAAAATTGATAGGAATCATGTGCACCATTAGTCTGAAATGAAAATTATAAAAATAAAGACAGGTTTGCTGTTAGGAAGCATCAAGGTCAGCTCCAAGCTCAGGTGAATGAAACAGTTACATTGGGAACAGATTGCTGGGGCAGCAAAACTATTGCCTGCTTGCTCCTATCAGACACCAAGAAAGGACTTCCCTCTGTTTCCTACAAGCTGTGTAAACTTGGGGTACATAAACTGACATGTCCTTTGAAGGAAGGGGAGACAGGTATAATCCTTCCCAAAGATAGCAGTCGTTGCCCAATTTCTCCTGTCTTCAACCTTCCCCTTCTTGTGGCAAAAGAGAGCTGGTTCTTCATCTCCGGAACAGCAATGATAACTCTTTGTCGTACTTCTGAGGAGCCTTAAGCTGGTTTTCTGAAGTAGCTATTACAGAAAAACAAAAAGAGAAAATGAATTGCAATTGTTTGATAGTATAACTCTAGAATTAACAACAGGCAGTAATCTAATCCAAGGAATTATATGGATACACTGAACTTCTCTAGATACAAAAAATTTAAAGTAGCAGGTCCCACTTTCATGGATTTTATTGAATTGACTTAAAAAGTCTGAAACAATACCAAGGAGACTTTTATTGTTTATTATTGCACTTTTGTGTATGTCACAGTCCATTTCCCAGCAATTCTGTTTTGAGAACTCTCAGCCACCATTGATAACCTACGCAAAAACCTTTCATGTGAAATCCTAATTCTGAGTCCACACTGGTTACTTTACATCGCAAAATGACAAAAAAGTAACTTAATTTTCCAGGTGAGTAATCTCTTGCAATGCCCTAATGTCATACTAATTCTTTAGTTCCTACAATGTTCGGAGAAAATTGCATCTGGATCAAGCATGGAATACTAGTATGCAAAAATAATTTCACTTAGCATTCTTAAAAATGTATATAATTATAAGTAAGCTAAACAAGTTATATAAATTAACAATTGCTAAGAGTGAGCAGTCTGGATAGCAGAAATTGCAGAAATTGTATTGTTGCAGTTCAGTTACATCTTTTCATTTAGTGGAAACATATTGGAAACAGATCTTATTTTAGTTAATACGTCAGAATGTTATTAAATATGCTGTACTTTGCCCTTTAATTTTGTGCAGAAAACAACCACCAAATATTTTGTAAGTGTATTTAAACATAATCTTATATGTATTCAGATACATATATTGACTAAACCAAGAATGTAGCTAGGGATCATGCTTACTAATATCTTCAGAGAACAATGATTTTTACCTGAGAGATTTTACTTTATTTCCTTGACTTACATTTTGTTCCAACTTCACGTGTTTCTTTTTTGAAACTTGTATCAGATTCTATTAGTTTTAAATCATGATAAACAATTCAAGATGGCAATCTCTGGGCTATATATGACAACAAGTAATGTTGTATGTGTGTTAGTGGAGACAGATTAACACAAAAATAGTTGAGGCTGGTAAAGAGTGTATTATAAATCAACCAGGACTTCCTGGACTGTATACAGTAGAAGTAGGGTCTTTTTTTATGACTGGAGGCGAAAGAAAAAAAGGATGCATCAGAAAAGACAGTAACTTCCCACACACACACAAAAAAATATGATAGGAAACAGTATTTCACTTGTCATAGAACTGAGGCTAAGTCTCTTGCATATCCAGGCAAGAGCCAGAATAGCAATGACTCTTTGTTAAAAAAAATATCCCCAAGCATAATAATCTAGGAAATTCTAGAATTAAGGTTGCTTTCTGACTCCCTACCTCCTTGTAAATTTGCAACTATATAAAAATTGTACAATTTCATGCTTTCCTCCCAGCTACCTTCACTTCCCCCAGGACTATTTCATGAACTGTGTGAAATGGATGATCCTCAGGGGGGAAAAAAAAAATAATAAAAAAATCAATATTTTGTCTTATCTTTTTATTTTCACTCTACAACTGTATATTTCATTTATTAGATTTTATTGAAACCATGTCCTCAAGACAGTCACTGCTTTTCTCGTAGCTTTTTCTATTACAGTCATCACTATAGCAACAGAGTATCTCATAAGAATGAAGAAACTTATTTCATTACTTTATACAGAAGAGGAGTTTCTAGCTGTGTTTAAAAAAAAAAAAAGAAAAATTGATAAGTCAAATGAACTCACAAGTAAGGTTAACTATACTGAAAATATTAATCAATTAAGTATAAAGATTTTGAGTTTCTCTTTTAAACTGCAATTTGAACTGATTGTATCTTAAAAAACTAATACTTGAACATTTAATTGTGCTTGACAAGATCATGAAGCAAATCTTCCTGGAATCGCTGCTAAGGCACATGGGAAATAAGGAGGTGATTGGTAACAGCCAACATGGCTTCACCAAGGGCAAATCCTGCCTAACAAATTTGGTGCCACAGACTTGGTGGAGAAGAGCAGAGCAACAGATGTCATCTACCTGCACTTATGCAAATCATTCGACACTGTCCCACATGACATCCTGGTCTCAAAACTGGAAAGCAATGGACTTGGTGGATGGACCACTCAATGCATAAGGAACTGGCTGGATGGTTGCACTCAAAGTGTTGTGCACAATGTCTCAATGCCCAAGTGGCAGCCAGTGAAGAGTGGTGTTCCTCAGGGGCTGACATGGGAACCAGTGTTATTTAACTTCTTTGTCAGAGACAGAGACAGTGGGATAGAATGCCTCCTCATCCAGTTTGCTGATGACACCAAGCTCAGTGGCACGGTCAACACACTAGAGGGAAAGGCTGCCATTCAGAGGCACCTGGACAGGCTTGAGAGGTGGGCTAGGGCAAATCACATGAATTTCAACCAAGCCAAGTGCAGAGTCCTGCACCTGGGATGTAACAATCCCAAACAAAAATACAGGTTGGGTGGACAATGGCTGGAGAGTAGCCCTGAGGAGAAAGACTTGGGAGTGCTGGTGGATAATGAGAAGCTCCGCATGAGCCAGCAGTGAGAACTGGCAGCCCAGAAAGCCAACAGCATCCTGGGCTGCATCAAAAGAATTGTGGCCAGAAGGTCCAGGGAGGTGGTTCTCCCCCTCTACTCTTCTCTCGTGAAACCTCACCTGGTGTACTTTGTCCAGCTTTGCAGTGCTCATCATAGAAAGGTCATGGTCCTGTTGGAATGGGTCCAAAGGAGGGCCATGAGGATGATTGGGGGATGGAACACCTCTCCTATGAGAACAGACTGAGAGAGCTGGGGCTGTTCAGCCTGGAGAAGAGAAGGCTCCAGGGAGACCTGAGAGCAGCTTTCCAGTATCTGAAGGGAGCCTGCAGCAGAGCTGGAGAGGAGCTCTTGGTCAGGAAGTCTAGTGATAAGAGAAGGGATAATGGTTTTAAATTGGAAGAGGGGAGATTTAGGTTAGATATTAGGAAGAAATTCTTTCCTTTGAGGGTGATGAGACACTGGAAGTGGTTGCCCAGAGAATTTGTGGATGCCCCATCCCTGGAAGTATTTAAGGCCAGGCTGGATGGGGCTTTGCGCAACCTGCTGTAGAAGGAGGTGTCCCTGCCCATGGCAGGGCAGCTGGGACTCGATGATCTTTAAGGTCCCTTCCAGCTCTTACCATTCTATGATTCTATGAACTGTGCTGTGCATGAAGTCAGCGAAAGTTAAAGGGACAGAAAAATTTACTAAAGCGTAGTATAGGCAGAATTGTAATGAGATTTGGACCAACTCTCAAGTCTGGTGGTTTTTTTATTTATTTTTTTTAATTTTTTATTTTTATATATCCATCAAGAGCCCTGATTCTCCCTTCAGTTTAGGTTTATATTGAGTTCACATCAAAAGCAGATGTAACTTGTGCCAATGAGGGACTAGGTCTCTTTCTCCCTCTTCTAGGTTAGCTGATTTATGAGAAAATTCCTGAGCTTTAATCAATTTTGTATTAGATGCTGCTGTCTCATTACCTGTTTGACCCACTACTAGCAAAAAAAAAGTGTTAAAGCATTCTTTTTTTTTTTTTCTTTTTTTTTCCTGAAGCTATAGGTCTTTTGTGCTTTTGATAATCTTCTTTACTGTCCACTTTGTCATTTACTAGAACTGTGAAAGATCCACAGACATTATGACTGCAAGTTAGATTTGACTTCAAATGCAGACTGTCTATGTGAGCAATCACTCACTGTCTTCAGCTCAAAGGAAATAGCTGCTTGATTTCTAGGAACAGGGCAAAACTAAGTTCAGAGCCTTGTTCATAGGAGTCATTCATGTGTCTTGTTCACTAGCTGTTAATATAAAATAATCCCTTAAGCACTTAGTGGAACTCTCCTGAGTGATTCTGAGTGAATGCCTTAGATACTTCATATCCTTTTCTTTCATCTAAGTGACCTTAGATTTTTTTGTTCCTATTTTTCCCAGGGAAAAGGATTTAGACAGAGAATTGGAAATATTGTTCCCAATCTTAGAAGAGCCTGTAATTCAATTATGTACTTTCCTAAGAAATTTAAGATGAGGGCTTGAAATCCAAAAGACCGAGGAAGGTTTCAGTACTTGATCTTCTCATGTTGGACACATCTTTTAATCACTTGTGCTTTAGATTACAACTGAAGTTATACTGCTATTTCTTAGAACAGGTGTGAATCTAGGCTTGAGATACCACAGTTATGAAACTTCTTAAGTTATGTCTGAGCCTTAGAGTTATGAACCCTGTTGAGAAACAAAGGTAAAGCAAAATCTTATTAGAACAGGGAATATTCTTTCACCACTTCTGAACTGCCTCTTATACTGATGATAGCAATGGGTGACTGAAACTTGCTAATTATAATGTGGTTTTGTGTGATGTCATTTCATCTGGCAGTTTAGAAGCATAAAATAGGTATGCTTGGAAATACTAGACGATGTGTGAAAACATATGAAAAACACTAAATGAGAAAACCCAGAAGATATTTTTGAAGTTACAGGAAATATCTGCTTTTATTTTATCACCGTAGCCTGCTTAAGAAAAAAGGGAGAAGATTCCCGATTGCACTGCTGCAGAAAAAAAATGTCAAAACATCAACTAATACAGGAAGTTCCAACTCATGGAAAATCTACTTATTACATGCTTGAGTGACTTTGGAAGTGAAGGAAAACTGCAAGTAGGCAGAATAGTAGAAGATAGACAAGCTGACAGCGAACTGACTTCTGCTCTTTTTAATCTACTCGCCATTTCGGTTATCTCTTCTACTATTGTAATGACCATTTGAGGTCAATTGAGTTATGTAAGTTTATGCTAGGTCTTAGCAGATCCTTTCACACAGTTTTACTTGGCAAAACATGGACCTTATCTGAGAAGGTTCAGCAGGAAAAAAAGTAGAGGGGAAGATAAAAGATATACTGCATGTGTTTACAG
The DNA here is from genome assembly GCA_013400375.1 of Thinocorus orbignyianus. NCBI lineage: Eukaryota > Metazoa > Chordata > Aves > Ciconiiformes > Thinocoridae > Thinocorus > Thinocorus orbignyianus. Next base: position 19,245 of record VXBW01001557.1, read on the forward strand.
AATTGTGAGTAGTTGTGACCCACTTATCTATTGGCAACACTTCTAAATTCAGATTTAAATAGGAAAACTAAAACCATATTTCAACCCACTTACATCAAAGAACACAGGTCATGACGTCTTTCTCTAGCTCCTCTTTTGCAGGCAATAGATGCATTCATTTCAGACAGGAATTTCCTAATGCAGAACATGAAAAAATTTACAGAAAACAAATTGTACCTGTTAAAAATACAGAGTGCATTTACAGCTGTATTGATGTCTAAGGAAAGGTGGTGAAAGAAGTAGTGATGGCAACTTTCATTAGATAAACAGAAAAGGTCTAATCTCCCACTTTAAATATCAGTGTTCAGTTTCCCAGACAGCACCGTCATATAGGAAATATTTAGGTTTTCTGTGGGACTTTGTTGAAAGGTTATAATTTTCTTTTAAATTTGATAAGTTCCTTAGAACAAGTTTTATACAGAAAAATGGATTTTATTACATCCAGCATGATGAGTTTCCCTGAAAATGTGGTTATTTTGGTAAAATGGTATGAAAAATAGATTTTTTTTTAAAAAACCTAGTGTACCTTGCAGCTGCTGAGACTAGTTGAATATTGTGTGGACTATTCCTTACACATGAAAAGAGACTGCAGGACTACCTCTGTTACCTTGCCAGGCTGTAGGGGTGTGAGGACTCACTATCAAAACTTTCTATTTTGGCTGCATACTAATACCCCCATTTATTTTCAATACAAGTAATCTAATTTTCATGTCTGGAAATTTATAATGCAGTTGGCTTAGGCTTTGCTTGGCACTTCGTTTCATGTTAAATATTATAAAAACACATTCAGCACAATAATTCTATTGTTTTCCATAATCATTCCTTTTCTTCAGTTCTAGTAAATGATAAAATTATGTTTGCTTGTCATGGGAGTGTTTTAGTTCAAATAGCTGAAATGAATGTAATTGCTATTAGTTCTTTCAAATTTAAGTACTATGTACTTGTCCTGAAATAGCTAATATGCCATTTTCTTCAAGGCAAATGTTACAGAAGTCACTATTTTAGAGAAGGTGCAAGTAATATTTTCAGTTATATAGATTTTCTATGCCATACATCTACACCATATCCAAATTTAATGTAAGCTCGCTCATTCCTTTGATGTTTTAAAAGTATTTTGTGTATACTATGTGTCCATACGTATTTCCCCCCCCCAATAGTCTTTTTACACTGTTTTTCTGTCACTGATGATTTCTTCCTGATGTGTCACATGGGAAAAAAGTTTTATGAGTATAAACCACATGTGTTTAGCAGTCTTCTAACTGCAAACTCCTGCTGCGTGAACACCTAATTGTCATCACAGAGTCTACCCCCTGGGCTGGAAGTACTTAGTACTCTTAGTACTGACTATAGTGTAATTGATTCTAGGCAAAATAACCTTTACATACTACATTCATTCTTTTTTAATGAGTGCTGTCATACTGTCTACCCTATAAATGATAAGTTGCTCCAATGTAAACAATAAAACCAAAATACACTTTACATAAATTATTTTATGAAAGGTATAGTATGGTATTTTTAAAAAGTAATTTATTGTAATTAATGTTTTGGACCATTTCAGTTCCTTCCTCATGGGTGAAATAATGAACTCAAAAGCTTTCAAGTGAAGTGGAAACGAATCAAGTAACAGCAATAGTGTATGAAGAAATATAAACATAATATTTTCTTATAATAAATATAGGACACTGAGGATGATTGTGCAATCTTATGAAGATTCAACTGTATCTGCTATGATTTGAACATGGTTACAGTAGGTATTGTACAGGTAATAAGCATCTATACTTATATTTAATAAAATGATGATTCCTTCAAAATTCTACATGATAGCTATTTAATTCTTTGGTTTTAAATGTTTTGAAGGTTTTGAAATTAACAGATTCAATTGCTTAGGTTGTAGTGTGAACTAAAAATTATTTCCACAATAAATTAAAGTTTCAAAACTGTAATGCAAGTTGATTTGTATTGGTTTCATGATGATTTCTTGCATTAAGAACTTCTTAAGCGATGAAGTAGACACCATTGATGACTCATGAAGAGTTAATAGACTGCTGTGGTTTCAGTCAAATTTACCAAAACCAGATTGGCAGCTAGTCCTTCCTCCTCCCAAAAAGAAAGGAGAGGAAGAGACTAAAGATGTTCATGAGTTTAGAATAAAAAAAACTACTTTAATGAAGTATTAATACTAAAGTTAAAGTAAGAAGAAAATAAAGAAATAGATACAGTATATACAAAACCATATCAAGCTCTCAGGATGATGATCACATCACCAGCAGGCATCAGGAAAAGTCCCAGACTGAACTTGGTGATCAACAAGAACTGGATTCCAGATCTGGTGTCAGGAATGCACAGATTGGGGTGAAACGCAGGCAAACAGACAGGGTCCTCTTTGGGCATCAGCCATCAAAGTAAGAGAGCTGACCCTTTGATTCCTCAGCTTTTATACTGAGCGTGATGCAGATGGGATGGAATACCCAAGTTGGTCAGTTTTGGGTCACCAGTCCTGTCGGCTCCTCCCTACAGGTATGACCCCTCTACGTTTTTCCACTTTTGACCCTCCAACAGGGCAAATAAAGAAATTACCTGAACTTGGTTGTTATAGCAATAAATATATGCAAGGGCCTCTCTGCATACCTTTACTTTGTATAATCAGGTCATATTACTGTGAGAGTGAACAGTTTGAACAATGTGCATTTAGTTTCAGAGTTTAGTTAGTTAGAAGAGGCCCAGCTAAGAAAGTAAAATTTTAAACCAGAAAATTGGTTAGTTTTACCTCAAACCAGGACACAGAAAATCAATTATCCACAAACCAGCAATAAAATATTTTCAAGCTAATGCAATTTCTGTATACTTCATGCTGTAGGAATGCTTTCATTTGATTAATATTTCATTGATTGAAATACAACAATAATGAATGAGACTTTTATGACGGGAGACTTGTTTTCTTTCCAAGTTTGAGTTGTTTCCCATAGAAACTGATAAAGGACCCGCCAGTCTGCTGACCTATCAAACATAATGGGTTTAATTGTCTCTTCTGGCCATGTTGGCACAGTGGATGGAAAACCTGTTGTTCTGGGAAAGGAGCCCATGACAGGGTAGAATGCTGCTGTACTGGATTGTTTTTTTCTTTTCTCCTGCCCAGTCTTCCTAGCTCTTCTGTCGAGAGCCTATGAAAAGATATGGAAGGGGAAAAAGCCGATCAAAGCAAAGAAAACAAGAAAAAGAGTTTAGCATTTCTATGTGAAAATGTCCCAAAGCTTCAGAGCTTGATGGATGAGCTCAATTTGACTTTATCAGGAAGCTTTACCTTTCTTATTAGGTATAACTGTAAGTTTATCAAGACAGTTGTGTCAGATGTTTGTATTTGTTTCTGACATACTAGTCCTATTTTACTGAGAATGTTTAACAGTGGAGAAAATGTCAAAGATTATTACCTCAATGCACACAAAAATTGGCCTCAGCTACGCCAAGTTATGTTTACAGGTATTTCGAAATATGGTTTGATGTTTATAGGTAAGATGAAGTATAGGTTACAGCTTCTGTGTTAGTAAAGTGATGTCCTATTTTTCAGAAGAAATATTCTTGATACAGATAGCAGGAGAGACTAAAAAGAAGAGACTCAAAAATAAAGGCAATGGGGAAAAACATATAGTAGAAAAAACAAATTGCCTTTTACACATTTCACAGAATCATAGAATGGTTTGAGTTTGAAGAGACCTTAAAGATCCAACCCACCTGCCATGGCCAGGGAACAGCTTCCACTAGACCAGTTACCCCAGCAGACTTGGCTTTGAGCACTTCCAGGTATGGGACAGCCACAGTTTCTCTGGGCAGCGTGTGCCAGTGTTTCACTACCCTCATAGTAAAGAATGTTGCCCTAATATCTAATCTAATCTCTTTCAGTTGAAACCATTACCTCTCATCTTATCACTACACCACCTGAGAAAAAGTCCCTCCTCAACTTTCCTGTAGGTCGCCTTAAGGTACTGTAGGGCTCCTCTAAGATCTTCTGGTAGTCTTCTGTTCTCCAGGCTGAACAACCCCAATTATCTCAACCTGACTTCAAAGGAGAGGTGCTCCAATCCTCTGATTATCTTCAAGGCCCTCCTCTGGACTCACTCCAACTGGTCCGTGTCCTTCTTATGTTGAGGGCTCCAGAACTGGGCTCAGTACTTCAGGTGGGGTCTCATCAAAGCAGAATAGAGGGACAGAATCACCTTCCTCCACCTGCTGGCCACACTTCTTCTGACGCAGCCCAGGATGCAGTTGGCTTTCCAGACTGCAAGCATCCATTACCAGCTCATGTCAAGCTTCTCATCCACCAAAGCCACCAAGTCCTTCTTGGCTGGGCTGCTCTCAATCCATTCTTCACCCAGTATCTATTTGTGCTTGAAAGTGTCCCAAACCAAGTGTAGGACCTTACACTTGGCCTTGTTGAACTTCATTTGTTTTGCCCATGCCCACCTCTGAAAGACTGTCCAGGTCAATCTGGATGGCATCCCTTCCTTCCAGCACGTCAACCACACCACACATTTTGACATTGTTGGCAAACTTGCCGAGGGTGCACTCATTTGTCCCTTTTCTATATTATTTTCTGATAAGGGAAATCTCTGGTGTTTAGACGAAAAAGAGATTTAAAATTAAGGTTTTTTTTTCCATTTTTCCCCATCAACATAAATTATATACGACATACATACCCTTTGAGGGCATGAAAAACTGCAGATTGCTACTCAGAAAACAAAAGTGTAAATGGGAAAAAAGTTGTTACCAGAAAATATTATTTCTAGTGAAAAAAATAAGCATGCAAAGTAAATGCTATTGTTAAATGGTTCTTTTATGAGGCATTTCTTTGCTTAGAGATATTGGAAATAATTCTATTATTTCAATAAGAAAACATTTTCTAATTTCTCACTCATCTTATCTGAAAATGAATACACCAGTGAGATAGATGTATACAGGTATATGTACAGATGTATATAGGGTGAAAGGGGATTTTTCAGGGAAATCCTTGCAAAAATATTGGCAGCACTTCACTGCCTTTTTCTATGCTTCCTGAATTTGTCCTGTATAAAAGAAAACATATTTCGGATGAAAAAATATTGAAAGGCAGAAGTAAAAAGGAATTATCACATTAGCATTTTCTGATGCAATTTCTTTGTAGTTGACAAAGATCTCAAATTATCTACATGAGTTTATCATGGTATCAGTATTTTTTATAATCTGATGCGTGTGTATTTGTATATATAAACATACAAACGTGAATCTCATAAAAGACATGTTGTCTGAAAAGAGGATATGCCTTAAATTTTTGACATGAACCTGATTGATAAATTACAACAGATGCACAGTTCTAGGTACTTATTGCTCCTGAAATCTGGATTGCCTCTTACCTTACTTTAATTTTTATTTTTTTTTATTTGTAGAAACATTGATATCTGTGAAATGGAGTTAAATATGTCTTATTTAAGAGCATGGAACAGGTACACAATTGCTGGTACACTAGCTACCCTAAAATTAAATAAATTAGGGAGAAATTTATTATAATTGAATACTTTCTCTCCCAAAGTGAGTGTTGCAACTAACAAACCTTCTGTTTGCCACAGTCAAACCTATAGTCAAACACTTTTCTTGAATGATTGAAAGAATAGCAAAGCAAAGTTTTGATACATGCTTTAATGAAATAATAGAGACTGAAAGGCTATCATTCACAGAAGCAGCTCGGAGATGAAATAATTAAGAGCATACTGGAGATGCTAATATGTTATTAATTTTTTATGCCAGAAGGTGTAACTGGGATCACTTACACTCACCATCTGCCTGACAGTTGTAAGAGGGAACTGCAGTTGATCAGCACTAGTTGATATACCACATTTTCATGCATTGATGTCAAGATGTTTCCTAGTGTTCATTTAAAATTGTATTCATATCACCTAATGACACCAGAGGTTATGTAATGATGTCAGAAAGGGACCTGCAGGTCACAGTGCACAACAAGTATTACGGCCTTGTGGCAAAGGTGGTCAAATGTGCTCCGATCTGTGTTAGCAAAAATGTTGCCAGTAGGTGAAGGGGAATAATTATTCCCTATTATTCAGTGGTTATGCGGCTAAGTTTGGAGTAATGTGTCCAGTTTTTATTCCCTGGTGCAAAACATAGATGTACTGGAGTGGGTATATCAGAGAACCACCAAAATTATTAGAAGGATGGATCACAAAATATTTCAAAGGTTCAAAAACCTAAGTTTATTTAGAGTTAAGAAGATGTGGCTTAGTGGAGATATTAAGGGCGCTTTATGCAAAGGACAGATCAGACTTTTTGGATGTGTACAATGATCGACAAGAAGCTCTGGAAACGAATTGCAATGAGAGAAATCTTAATACTAGGAAAAATAAACTAGATAGTAGGATAAAGTTTTTCACCACTAAAATAATAAAAATCTGGGACAGGTTGTCCAGAGGGGTTGAAGTGGACTCTCCATCCCTGAAGGGATTTATACTCTACTGGCCAAACTTCTTAATAACTCAATCTAGTTGGTGCTGCTTGGAGTGAGGTCTTGGACAAGATGACTTCCAGAAATTCTTTCTAAATGATTCTTTGATTCTGAGATACATTAACTTAGGTGGCTAAATTAGGAAAATAGCTTCCCTGTACAGTGAAAAACCAGGCATTTCTGGAGTGCTCAACGGAAATGTAATGTAGATGCCCCAAATGGCTTTCTGAAAGACTAAGTGTCTCTCTAGGAACAATAAAAGAAGATTGGGAAAAGCATTGCTTTAATTTAGGAACACGGATTATCCTGTGATTAATATGGCAAGTATGGTGCTCAAAAGATTTTTTTACACTAGTTTCCAACTCTCAGTATTTGTGTGTGTCCATTCTTTAAGGGCTTCAGCTGGTATGAATATAGCTACTGCATCAGTGAATGACATGATGAATTAAATACAGAAGGAATACAGGCTACAGAACATATGATTGTAGAGTAGAGGAAGTAGACTATAAAGGGGATTATTGGATTTTAGAATCTTCTTTGCTTTGACTGCATAAGCCTTGATATGGAATTTGTCACATTCTCTAAAAAAAATCATGGATAGAACACATTTTTTCTCATAGTAGGTGAGTAAATCACCAAAGGAGATAATATCTTTTTTGTTTTTCCATTCCACAACACTGTTCTGTATCACAGGTTATTGGTTATTCTTTTTGGTTTTATATTTTGTAAGAATATTCTTTTGAAGTAGAAAATGAAGCTTAAAACAGGCAGAATCACAAAAGTGCAACAAATGAGCAATTTTATATTCTGAGATAAAAAGAGTCCTGGCCATGCTTTACAGAAGTATTTCAAACCAATACAAGAAATGTTATGGATACATGGTCGAATTAATAAGTTAAACTTCCTGACACAAAATAAGAGTAACCATAAAAAATGAATGATGCATAGATTTAAGAAGTGAGAGACCATAAAAAGAAAGAAGACTGCATAAAACTTCCCAAAATCCCTGAAAAATATCCTCTTGGGTTTTACTTCCTCACATATATTACAGTTAGGGACAGAATAACTATTATCTCCTATGGGAAATAAGACTGAATAGTGCCACAGTGAGAGAGAAAACTGATGGCCACCACATATGCCAATAGGTGACATTTGATTAACTGGACTTACAATTTCATCCTTTAGTCTCCAGCTTTCCAAACTTCATCCTTTTCCTTGGACTTTCCTGATTTCCTGGAATCAACCAGGATGATTTATTTTAACTGAAGAACTATTGAGATTTGAGAAGTTTAATATGCTTTGAGCTGTACAACACATCATATGCAACAGAATCCCAGTAAAGATCTGATTTCAAGAAACCTGGGTCATATCACAGTAGGCAGTCACATTTGCAAGTTAATAAAAGCAAAATGAGAATAACAAAGTAAACTAAAATTAGCACAGCATGCTTTTTGCCTGTGGCAACATCTGTGATATGTAATGGATGATGACAGATGACTCCTAATTTTTCCTTTTGCTTTTACTAATAAAGTAAATAAAAACATTTTATCAGTAATGCTGAACCTCTCCCTGATTCTGTGGGCTAAGAAACAGAGATTTTTAACCCAAAGATCATTTCTTTTTACTTTTACTCTCAGGTGTAGAACAAAATGCCATTAGTGACAGAAACGTACTGATCCCTTGCAGAGTGGCTCTGAATGTTCAGCAAAGACTGTAGGGTGCAGTTGGGGGCTGGAAAGAGGCAGCCACCTCGGTGGAGACAAGGAGATACTACATGCAATTCTTACAAGAAAGCCTCTTCCACAGGTGCCATACACGCTGCTGTCGCCAGAAGCAGCCCACCCTCACCTGTTTCATGACTTTTCCACACCTTTCCTCTATGAAAACACTGTTGAGATCATCAATTTCATAAAGACCAGAAGATAACGATGGAAAACATTTTCATACAAATAAAGTTAATTGGACTGATTTTAACTAAGTGGACACTAATGTAGTCTTTATTTCCTCTTACTAGCAAAAGTGGAAAGGAAATCAGCAATTCTACTATGTTGGTTAACAGAGAAGAAAGGAGAATTAGACTCCACTTATTCAGTAAAGCTCCTACAAGAATGATCTGTAACACCTGTGCAAAGTGAGAATTAGATGACCAACTCTACTAGTTGAGGGAACCATATATGTGTTATCAAACAACAATATTTCCCTTCTCATTCTGGTGGCATCCCCATAGTTGTATAGGTTTTTCTGATTTCCTACAATTAGCTTTTCATCTAATCTTAATCCTGCGTTCTGATTGTACTGTTCTTTCTAGTTTATAAGGGGCAATGTAAGAAACACTAAACAAAACCCGAGAAATGTATCATACTCCACAAACCAAAAACTTTCAGTCTGAGGCATACTTGAGTAGAATTTTATAGTCAGAGGTCTAAATATCAGAGAAGAAGTTACTATGCACCTAGAAGATTGCATCAGAAAAAAAAATAAAATTATGTCATTTGCTCTAGCCCATTTATTCAACACATTTAAAGAATTCGAAACATAGAATGTTTTGGGAAGAGACATAGAAGACTTCCAACAGGGGAAAAAACAAACAAAATAAAACAACAACAACAACAACAACAAAACACAAAAAAACCCACCTCTAATGTTAGATTATTCTTCTCATACTTATGTACTTTGAATAACATTTATGTCATTGACATACCATTCATCTGCTCTTCAGTTGGGGGAAATTTTATTTATGCTGCTTCATAGAAATTAAAGGCATTGAATTAATATGTTTACAATATTATTTTTTAACTGATTCTGTAGCAATCTGCTATCACTTTCTTCTATTTTCTGATCCTGTTATTATAACCAAGAAATTAGTAGAGAATACTATTCTGTCTCCAAGATTAAAGCAGTTTTCATTCTAGCACTCTAAAGCTCCCTTCAGGCCAAGGAGGGAATTAAATCTAAATCTTTTTCTGCCTGGGTGTTTTAGCTACTAATCTGCTTTATTTAAAATATTACACAATAGCACCCACAGCTTTTCTTCTGCCTGTCCTGCTTTCTATAAAGCACTTCTACTGTACTAAAATGTATACTATTACTTGTATTAAGCATGCCTTGGGTATATAAAGCAAATAGGTCATTCAAAGCCCTTTCTACTTTGTGCTTTGGACAAATCACCAGTAATTATAGGGCAGGTGCTAGACTGCATACGATTTGGATGGCCTTAAACTACAAAAAATACACAGTAGGAAACACACAAAATCAGCATCACAGAAAGTAGAAGCTTTTTAATCTAACTTCAGTCATCTAAAGTTTAGACAAGCAGTCTTAAAAAACAAATAAATAAATTTGTATGTCCTCTAGACTTTTAGATACCTGTCTTAGAAGAAGTTGACTTAGTGAGCAGCTGAGAAAAATTGTGTAACTACTAGAAATTATACCAATCCTATTCTTAGAAAACAAACTTAGAAGAATATTTAGTAATTCCATCTGCAGCTGTTGTTCCTGGATTATGGATTTGTTCTCAGTCTTTTGGTTCAGTCCAAGGCCTGCTTTATTTGCTTACCACTAAGTAAATGACCAGCATAAAAAAATAATTACAGATTTAGATAATTGAAGGTTCCTCGCTCTTTTTGTACAAAAGCTAGTTAGTGTTCTGCATCAAGTTGGAAATTCAGGTTTAACCTCAGAGTATTCAAAACTACAGCTTTCAAGATGAAAGAAGCTTGAGCTCCTTTGTGGTATCTATTCCTTTATACAGTAAGAAATTAAATTCCAAACCAAGACAGAAAAGAATGACGCCAATGCTAGGACACATCATCTGTGAGTATGGGACTCAGGTCTCTAATTATTTCTAATTTTTCTTTGGTGACTCTTTAATACAAATATGTAAGCAAGCCAGACAGCAGAAACCAGGGCCCTCTTATTTTGGCCGAGTCCTACAGATAGACTTTTCGTTCTTTTTAACTACTTTCTCCAAACTCTTGAAAAAAGAGGAAAAAAGGAGAATTCATTCAGACCCTTCAGCCTGATGAAAGTAATTTACAAATTAGTGCTGAGAATTTCTCTTACCTATATTTAGGTTTTTTTTATTCTTGTAGACTGCAAAACTAGCAGCCTCTACACTCTTCAATCATCAAGTGTTTTAGAGGAAAGTGATCGTGATAATGGTATCAAACATCATTCGGTGTGTGTTAGGTGTACCAGGAACACAGTAAAAGCATCAAAAATCGGGTAAAATGTACTGTGATCTAACTTATGAAACAAAGAAGTTAGCTATGTCATGGGTTTTGAGCCCTACTCAAATTGACAGCACCTTGGGCGTGACCTGTAGCAGAAAATTACGCAAGTTTATAGGTGAAATTTATGTTCCTACGGACCACAGAGGAACAGTTAAGAGGTTAATTTGAATTCTGTGACCACACCCTTGGCTTGAAGCATGTTAAGCCTGCATAAAATTTAGTGCAAGTATTTTGAGTTTTTCACAAAATATGTCACCTGGATCTTAGTACTAAGCTGAGCTATCTGTCTTTTAAATTTGTAAAGAGATTTGATTCTGGACAATAGTTTTACTGTATAAAGTGTCCATATATTTCAAAACACTGAAAAGTGAAAGTAACGATATAATTAAAATGTATTTAATTAACTCTTTAAAATGCTATTTATTATTCTCTTTTTTAATTTCCAGTAATATAAGAATATATTAGGTATTTATACAGTAACTGATTAATTAGTTTATATATGTTCCTGCTGATAACCTTTGTAAGAGAACATTTGAAATTTTAAATCATTTGTTCCCACTGGAAACCTGAATGTGACAAATGTTTGTAGATATGTCAGCTAACATAATTCCAAAAACAAATAAATAAATATATGTTTTAATGAAGAATTTGGAAACTAGATGGATTGGATACTGTGGGTGCTGTTTAATAAAGAAACATAAACCAAACAAATTGAATATTCTCAGTCATAATACTTGGAGAAGAATCTAGACTCCTTAATATTCATGAACAAAAATACTAAATTATCTTTCCAGGGTAAGGAAGAAATAAGATACCATTTAGTTTGCTATACATACAGCAAAGTGTGTTTTCATCATCATGTAATTTTGCTGTTTTATTACTTTTCAATTTTAATCAACATTGCAAAAACCGCAAAAAGGTCAAATATTGGAAGTATTGAGATATACATTCTTAGTGCTTTTATACAACAGCTGGATATAGGATTCTAAGAATTTTTATGCATTTCTGTAAATATCCTTACAGTCTGTCACTTTGTTGTTTACTATTATCAGTGATATAAATATATAAATTTATTTTTAAGCGACTGTTCAGTTCTTAGGTCAATTCCATACACTAGTAATTAACAAAAAATGCTACACAAATTTCCTGTTGCATTTGGATAACAAGTGCTGTCTTGTCTTTGTGTGGAAGTACATGCTTATGTATTTTCACTTTTTTTAAAATTTTAGAGTGCAACAATTTTATTCATTTTAGCAACAGAAACTAAGCGTTGTTCTGGTACAGCTTCTCAGGGTTTGAAAAATTTGATGTCTGTTTTTCTCAAGATAGCTTGCATGGAAATCACCTTTATTGTACTGCTTTCCATGCAACTGCTATTTCAGAGGAAACTTATTTGTCATCATACTGAAGAAAGAACTATATATTTTGTCCTATTCTTTTTTTTGGTGGTCGCTTTGTACACAGAGCTGGAAATCAATCACAACTAAACTTTCATCCAAGTGTTTGATCAATGCCCCGTCTACTGTTCTCAAGGGATTTCTTTCTCTTTGCATTTGTGTATGCAAGGGTGTCTGTGTAGGTATGTATACCTGCAGTATTAACAAACATTAATCCACAAATTTAGCTAGGTAATATTCCCAATGTAATACTTGCACTTAGGGTGCAAGTATTAGATTCTTTCACTAACCAATGCATTGTCACTAGTAAACTAGCAAATAACTCTGTTTCTTAGCATTTAAAAATTACTTATGTAGTCCCAATACATCTCTAAATCTGGGGAATCTAACTGATTTTTTTTTTTGTTCTGCAAACTCCAGGAGTCAGGATGTGTTTTCCAATGAAGTGTGTCTTCCCATTAAGGAATTTCTCTGTTCTGTAACTTTTCAACTTTAATAACATCTGTACAACCTGTAAGTACCGAAATAGTCCTACTGTTATGTCTTCATAGCACAGAGAAATATCAGGAAGAATCTTATGATTTTTCAGATTGCATTTATTATTACTGTCAACAAGAAACCCCTGAAAAGGTAACATCACAGCACGTTTTAATTTGTGAAAATCTTGTCTATCAACCCGCTTTGAGCTTGAAAATAACGGAAGCCTCTGTCTTCAGTATGCAACCCCAAAAATTATAATAATTTGCATTCCTATTGTTGGGTTAACTCAACAAATCTTAACATCTTCCATCCTCTTCTGATATTCCCAGCATTTAGACAGTTCCTCTCATATGAAACTCTCATTAATAGACACAAGAGGAAATGGGCACAAATTGTACATGAGAAGTTCCATTTAAAAATGAGGAGAACTTTACTTTGAGGATAGCAGAGCACTGGAACAGGCTGCCTGGAGAGGTGGTGGAGGCTTCGTCTCTGGAGACATTCAAAACCTGCCTGGAGAAGTTCCTGTGCAATCTGCCCTAGGAGGACCTTCATTGGCAGGGGCATTGAACCAGATGACTTCCAGAGGTCCCTTCCCAACCCCATATCATTCTGTGATTTTGTGATCTTGTGATCCTGTGAATAGCCTACTCAGTACGAGTCGCTGATGTGTATCCGTAGAGTGATAGACATGTTTCGTATTGTTTCCTAATTGCCTGAGACTGGCACTTCAAAACAGGGCTGGTGACAGAAGACATCACCAAGGAAATCAGGCAAACAAAACTGTTCCATAAACCAATTTATAATGTGAAAAATAATTTTTGTGGCGTTTCTCTATTTGCCTTCTAAAAAAATGGAAAGAGAGAAAGAAAAATGGGCAACCCCCCTAAAAACTATTTTCTGGAGTTGTTTCTTACCCACCTCTACAGATATTCTACTTCTTCCTTTATCCTTTTGTCTTCTGTGAACAGCTGTGCTTTTAAATAACTTTTTAACTTTTGCCAAGGAACAGCTTTCAACAGTATTGTGCTATTTATTTAATGATTTTGGAAGCTCTTCTCAGCTTTTATTGAAACTGTAGCTTCCATCTGAACTACAATTGATTCAATGAAGGTAATGTAAGTTGCTCTTTTTATTCTTTCTTTCTTTCTTTGCAAACTACATCTCAGTCACCTCACCTTTGCAGTACCCAACTCAAGAAGTGCCAGTGATGGATGACAGTATACAATGTCCAGCTCTTTTCTTCATATAATTGTAACTAAGAGCTATATACTCTTATCTAATTGACATTTAAGGAAGATTTTTAAAATCCCACTGCAGATAATCATCCAGGCCCCATTTTCTCCTAAAAATAGGTTATGCAGCATACATCTTTCCTTCATACGATCTATTTTTTTTCTATGACTATTCTATTCCAACTGGAGGTGTCAGATACTGAGTTACACTGAGTTGAGTACAAAACAATTTGCATCAATAACATCTATACAACTATTTTAAATTTTCAGGTTAGCGAAGGTATAATAATATAATAACAATATAATAAACAATAAAATAAATGCAATATAATAAACAAGAAGTAAATATTGTCTGAAGTACTGTTCAGTATTTTATAAATACGTACGATACAGGAGCTTTAAATAGAAAACTTAAGTAACAAATGAAATTAAATGTAAAGAGTAAAACCTAGCTTCATAGATTTAAATAATTTTTTAACCTCTTTTTTGCAAGCCCTAATCAAAGTCTTAACCTTGTTTTTTAAACTTTGGGCATATAGTCATGACTCATAGGAAACATCTTCTTTTATACTCTATTATGCTACATGAGAGCATATACAATTTCATTTTAGAGGAATGCAATTGCATTTTGGTTGCCATGTCCAGGAGATTTGCCTCTGTGTTTGACTGACAACCTAGCAAATTAATAGCCTAAAATAATTGCTGTCTTTTGAAAATTGCATTTGAATGGATAAGACAATTCATGTAATATTTTTAATCATTCTTCAAAGCTTGGTATTTTTGGAAGTGGAAGATCTTGATAAAACATGATTTTAGACAAAGAGTTAAGGCTCCAGCACTATTTAGGAAAACAAACACATGTTTTAACTTTCAGCATGTCCCTCTGTTTTTTTAGGGACACTACTTAAATACAGAAAGACTCTGCAACTGTTTTCTAACTTTGATTTGAAACATGTCAACATCAAGAAGATCAAAAGGAAAGTAAAAGTAACTTTTGAAATTCTACCTATGGAACAAATATTAAATATAGAGTTAATTTTGTTTTTTCATTGAGTTCACAGTAAACAGAAGAAAAATAGCTGTAGCTCTTCTAGTCTATTAAACTGAAATATGAAAATTGTCACTTGTTAAATGAAACTTGGTAACTGTTTTAAGCTAGTATGCAGTCATACAAATTTGGATTTATAATGGGTAAAAAAAGTCTCCATAAAAGTATGCCATATTTCTGGAAGACAAATTTTCCGTGGGTCTCTCCAGAAATCGTTAAAAGGACTTACATCAAAAAGATGTTGTCCAGACGCCATTGGAAGTGCATTTGTATGGGAGAAGAACACAAAGTTAACAGTAAACACTAATAGTTTCTTGAAAGCTATTTTTCTTTTTCGAAGAGATTGGCATTTATAGAGCTAGGGGAAAAAAAAAAAAAAAAAGAAACCAAACCAAAAAAAACCCCCAACAAATTCATAATATAATGCATTTTGCTATTTGGTTATATTCTTTTTAAAAATGAAGGGAGGAACTTTCACTTTTTTCCCCTCTCAGGATGAAAATTTCTTTACAGGTAACAAAGCATTCAGTGTCTATTTATCTCTAATATGAACACCTCTCCTCCAGTCTTCTTTTCTGAGAAGTTCATATAATCTGCTACACAGCTAGAAGTACCTGACAGTGTCATTTAAAAATATTTTGTAATAACATCCCAAACAGCAGTGATATATATGAGTACTTAGGAACGTAACATAATGTTTTGACAGAAATGGCTGCAAAACCACAAACATTTTCTGTATCTTCCTTGATGTACATTTAAATAAGAATATGGATAGACATGAAGGATTATACTGTGCTGATGGCAGTCAGTATCACAAATGAATAAAGGATAAATTTTGCTCACTTTATTAATGGCTACAGTTAATAAATCACAGTTTACAATCACAGAGCTATATTTTTCGTGTCTACATGAAACTTTGGTCTGGAAGGCTTGGTACAAAGACTAAAAAAAAATCTGAAATAATTGATGGAAGAAATATTTGTTAAAGATGAATTTACTCACCCAACAGTCTTCTATTTAAAATATAATTAACAGAAGGAATAAATTGTAAATTGCAAACTGCTAAAGCTGCTAAATCATACTTAACTAGTAAAACAGTGAAACAGACAGCAAGCAGCAAGTACAATGAAAAAGGACTGCACATACAGTATAAGTAATCAGGTATAATTCTGACTTAAGGTGTTGTGTGGTCACCCAGAATGAGTTTGCAATTTATGAACACAGCAATTCATTATAAGCTTGAAAAATCCCTGTGTATGCCCATTTCAGCAGTGACCAGCATCTATAGAAGTATCTCTTCATTTTACCTTTCAGTAGAGGAAGAAGGTTAGGGGATTTACATTATGAGCACATTCGTAACACTGATAAATATGAACAGGAAGATATTAGATATACAATGTGAAAATAAAAGGGGAAAATACCCAAACCATATTTTTCATATTCAGTTTTAGAATGCATATAAAAATCTTTATTTATAAACCCACCTGTCCTCCCTTATTTCATAAGGTCCCTCCCTTTTAACACTGTGCTTTGAGAGTAGTGGGATGTACCTGAAATTATAATCTCACAGCCTCATAGGGTTTTATGATCCTCTTATTCAGAATAAAGAAAAATAATTTCCAACACTACACCTTCATCTAGACTTATCCCAGTTACATCCACTTAGATTATTTCTGTGAAATTAAGGGAATTCTTGAGTGAATGAGGAAGACTGCAGTGCTAACAAACCCCTCTGCCTCTGCCTGTCAAGAAGTTGTGAGCAGAAGATGGATAATGAAAATCCAGTGTTAAGGAAATTACAGACCTGAAAGATTTATAGACACATACACAAATGAGACAAGCTAAGGGAACTTCACAATTAACCTGCAACATACTGTAGGCTTTGCAGAGGCAAAGTAAAATGCTAACTTGCTCTATGAATTTATGAAAAAAAAAAATGATGAAGCTATAGCCATCGAAGTAAGAGAGCTGACCCTTTGATCCCTCAGTTTTTATACTGAGTATGATGCGGATGGGATGGAATACTCGAGGTGGTCAGTTTTGGTTCACCTGTCTTATCCATTCCTCCCTACAGGTGTGACCCCTCTATGCTTTTCTGACCCTCCAACAGGGCGAATAACGAAATTACCTGACCTTGGTTGTTATGGCGATAAGTACAGCAAAGACCTCTCTGCATACCATTCCTTGGTATAATCGGGTCTTATCACTGTGAGAGTGAACAGTTTTCTGAACAATGTGCTGTTAATTTCAGAGTTAGTTGGAAGTGTCCCAGCTAAAAAAAGTAAAATTTTAAACCAGAAAATTGGTTTGTTTTACCTCAAACCAGGACAGATGAATTAGTCACTCATCAGAAATATAAAATATAATTTTCAGTAAAGTCAAAATCAGCTTTGGGATTTCATCTTTCCTGATTAGTTGGAACTTTTACAGTTTATATGGGTGTTGAAGTTAGATCTAATTTATCCAGTTTGATATATTTCCCCAACCATTTACAAAGGAATAACTGTGTTAAATGAGTTACATAGACGAAGAGAAGTCCCTTAAGAAATCCCCTTTGATGTCTATAATTAAGTGTCTTGTTAGAGACAACTGTAGAGATTCTCTTCTGTTAAAACAATGTTTTCTCCTAATTTATTCTAATTAAGCAGATTGTCATGAGGTCACGGATTTGGTTGTTCATCATTCTTTGAAGTTCTTTCTATGAACCAAGCACAAAGTGGTAGAGATTTCCTACTTCGGTATTAAATATATTGAAACTATTCTTTTCTATTTTCATTACTTCAGCAGGAAAATCACAGAACTTGTCATGTCAAATGGTGACTAATTTTGAAAATAATCGATATGACACACATTAAAAGAAAGGAACATCACGTCTGAGACAGGCAAGTAGCAGTAACCGAATGGGAGGAACTGTTTCCCAAAATACCCTTTCCTAGGAGGATCTCTTCTCTCTGGGTTACCCTTATGGCTCTAAGAAACACAAAGGGCTATGGTTTATCAGGCAGTGACTGTGACGGGGTGACACCCCTCCCCAATGGGGCTGCCTCCAAAGCTGAAGCTGGAAAAGGGGAGGCAGCAGTCACTGGCCCCAGAGTAGGCGTTAAGCCAGCAACTGGCAACTGCAATGAACTGAATCACTGAAGGAAGTGAAGGAATAGGAAAGGGAAGTTCAACTGGAAAAAACCCAACAAATTCTTTGCTGGATAATTAAAAGAGACTGAGAGTCCTCAATCTAGTGATATTGTTTCTAAGTCAGGTTAATAATCTTCCTGTTAGATGAGTAACTTCCAAATGGAATAAGCAGTTCAAGGAGAAGTAAAAAATATGTAATGAAGAAATGTGAATAAAGCCATTCCTGAAACTTTGTATTATTTATCAAAATTTTAGCTATGGTCTTCATCCAGCACTACCATCCTTGGTTTTCACTAAGGACTGACATTAGCAAAAGAAATGACAGGTGTTCACACTGTGAATAAAATTAAATATTGTACATTGAAATGAAGGTTACAATGGCACGGAGATATAACAGCCGGAGAGTGGACTAATTTTTTTTTATCTCAACTATTTTGTAATCTATCTTTTGCAATGAAAATGTTAGTGCTTTATCAATCTCCTGACTGAGGAAGCAAAATCATCAACAGTATCTTAACCCAGACACCTTGTTAACCTAATCAGAAAACATGAATTTCTGTTTCTCGTGCAAATGTTTTCCCACTCAAATAGTAACTTCTAATCAAAAGAAAGAAGGAGAGAAATAGAGATAAAGAAAGAAGGAAGGGTGTAAAGTAAGGGAGTAGAAGGTTAGTATTCATATAAGAAATATATTATATCAGAATACGTTTGATGTAGATCTGAAAGAAATTGTATCTGCATCCATAACCAGTCCTCTTCCACCATTGACAGTATATCATGTACTCCATTTAGTCATATTTTACTCAAGATCTATTATAAAAATAGCAAAGATTTTTTTTTTTTTTTTGCATACTAATCCTATAGGCACACTGTGTCTGAACATATTTACACAGTATTTTAAAATTTTGCTTTATTTTTCAGTCTAATGCAGACATGGTATTTTATGTTCATGTTTTCTTTTTCTTTAAATTGTTCTTTATTCCACTGATTGTTTTGAAGCATGTATAGAAAATGATGAAACCAAATATTTGCAAATATCTATCTATCTATCTATCTATCTATATATACATATATATATATCAGGTAAAAAGATTACTGTGTTGGGAGTGTTTTAAACACTGATAAATGAAGCTGGTTTTAAACTTCAAACTTTAAAACTAAGTTCATCCATTAACAGTATACTCTGTGTTGATGGCTAGTTTTTGCACAATATTAATCATCATCACTGCATATATAAAATTCTTAATAATTTATATCTGAAATTAACTGTTAATATACAATATTACAGAGCTGATAGTATACAATTAGTGTGATGAATACACTCCTTGGTGGTTCTTAGTTGCTGAGGTCAAAGTGATCAGGCTTGAGAAATCTTTAACAAGTGAGCTTGTCTTCTTTTCCTCCATCCTTCTTCTTCATGTGTGATGCTTTTTTGCTGCTTTCCCACTCTCAAAAGGGGCAACTTATTTGTTCTCAAAAGGGAGATTTCAGCTGCTCCCTGCTTCTCCTTTTTGGTTCTGTCAGTCACACTTCTCAGTCTCAGGTTTTTTGTTCTTATCCTGTTCCTTACGTGAAATTTTTGTTGCTTGCCAGTACACATCCATTTTTGCTCCATTGGTGGTCAGTTTAATGGTGTTCTTTAGCTGTAATGGTGTTCTTTGGCTAACCTATCAGACACCTCAACAGAGCTTAATCCTAGGAAATTATTTAAGTATAATTAGATATCAACATAATCAATAAAATATGCACCTCTGTCCAAGATTTATTTGTTAGCAAAGAACGTGTCATGTTGAATTAGTCGAAAGATGCATTATGTTCATATATTGACTCATAGAGAGATCAAAGTGTTGCAGAATGGCTGCGGCAACAGGGCCATGGATCCACAGAAGCATTGTACAAGCAATCCTCTTGTTAGCCTAAGTGTTTAGCATAAGTAGGATTTTAGCCACAGTAGGCCTCAGTGAGAACTGCAAGTTACGCTGACAAGGAAGAAGAGCCAAGGTCACACAGACCCTGCGAGAATGGTAAACAAGGAGAGAGGGAGAGTGTCCTTCTGGAATGTTGGAGAACCTTGAAGCAGAAACTGCAAGTAGGAGGTGTATGAACATGTAATCTTTAGAAGCCTAGCCAATTAGTGTGTGACAAGTAGGCATAATTTACAATAAGTGTATAAATATCTGAGCTATCCGAATAAATGCTGGAGCTTGCTTTATCACTCATATTGAGTCAGCCGCATGTCTTCCTGGGCCCCTCCCGACATCAAAGCTCGATATATGGAGAACAGTAATAGAAAAGGGCAAGTCTTTCTTCTGTGGGTCTAATTCCAACTCCAGTCATCTGTAGATGGAGTTTCTGAGTTAGACATAGTATTCACTGTCACATGACAGATTTCTTTTCTATGAACTTCTCTTCCGTCCCTGGAGCCCATTCATACTTTGACCAAACAGGGCATACTACAATGTTGAATTCCACAACTTACCTAGACATCAAGTGAGGATTCCTCTGCCTTTACTTTTCAGTTTCTTTCTATTCGGTCTCCTTAACAGTAGGTAAGGTAACCACACTTTAATTCCAGTGACTCTAGTTTTATTTAGTGTCCCTGCTAGTGATTTAAGAATAAAAGTTATTAAATCTGTGCTGCTTCCTAATTATTGCTCAAACTTATTACTCCCACTGATCAGTCATCTACACAGAATTGGAACAATTCATTTCACTTCAGAATGAAAAATCTGAAATCAGGGGAAACACAGGACAAATTCACTTATAGGCAAAGGAAATTTACACTTTGAACCACTTAATCATATGGAAAAACATTCCAAGAGTAACAGGTGATTGATTATAATAATTTATCTCATTAAGCTAGTCTGTGCTCTGATTGATAGAGGGAATGGAAAGATAATTCTTAAAAGGAACACACCATTTAAAAATATATCAGTATCCATTGTTTCAGGAGGTGAAGTGAAAACGTTTTTAAATAATACTTTGTTGGTGCCAGCTGACTAATTTGTGGTATTTTGATCCTCGAATATAAATACATCCACTAATACATCATTATTATTATTATTATTGTTGTTGCTGTTGTTGTTGTTGTTGTTGTTGTTGCTGTTGTTGCTTCTGTATTTATATATTTTTCCTTCTTGATTCAATGAAATTAATCATAAAAATAATGTTTACAGTGGAGGTGAGCTGCAAGCCCTGTTTTGTCTGTCAATTAGTAACTTGTCTGTGGTAGTATTTCCTGGTTCATAGTGAAAGTGTTTCAAAATTCTATTGGTGATGGTATTTGTTAAAATGCTATATTTGATATTTTCTTTTATTTCTAACTAAGAGGATAAAATAGGTATTTCTTTGTGCTTCCAGTATATCTTTTCTAAAAAACATTAAATAGTTAAGGAGATCTCAACTGCCACAAAACCACTGTTAGAGGCTATAAATGTGAGGCTGCAGGTTGTATATTGCTTCAAAGTAAGAAAAAAAAAAAAAAGATATTTTGGAAGGCAATCCATTCCAGACTACTGGCTGCAATTTAGCAGTTCTTTCTAGATAGCTCTACTGATCTGGGACCTGACCTAATACTCACAAAGGCTAGTTGCAGTTTGTCAGTGTAGACGTTATATGAGTTCTGTTAGTATCCTTTGCTGTGGAAGGAAGCCTCCAGATTGAAACCAGGAATCACTGATAAACTTCTAAGCAAATACTGATTTCGTTATAGCGTAGGTGGAAAGAGAAAGACACGATCAAAACCAACCATAAAGAAAAGCTGGGAAAAACATAGCTCTAGAAAAGCATGGAGGTAAGCTGTAGGGCATAGAGGAATTGAGTCTATTGATTTTTACCTTGTGCACTATAACTTTTGATCACAGCCAGATAGTGTTTCCCAATTTAGAGTGAACTATTTGGTGTCTTTTATCTTTTTCTTTTAAGAACACAAGATATTGTGATATCATGATGGTAGCACATGATTTCTTATTCATTAATGTCTGTCATATTTTCTTAAGTGAATTTGATGCTGGAACCAAGATCAGCAATGTGTAAATTGTACTGAAATGCTCTGTGAACTTAGGTGATTAAATAGCAATCTGCTATCATCAGTAAGTTGCACTGACTAAAGCTCAGAACACAAAATGTTTTAGAACACAGTCTATGAATTCACATTTCACAATTTAACATGGCTTTACTGAGGCCACTATCTTTTTACTTTAAGCTACAAGTTCAAGGTGTGAGATTCTTAAATAGATGGGAATGTAATATATTTATGTTGGTTTTGATGTTATTCAGCTCAGAGGTTTTGTAAAGTGTACACCCCAATTCTTAGATTATTGTGGAATGAATCTGATTTAAAGGGGAGGAAAACCTATTTCTGATAAATAGATTTCACTTAACATGTATGAGTGACTCAGAATGTGGAATAGTGAGTAACATGCTCTTGCACCACTTGAAATGGTTCAAATGGGGACACCAGGTAGATTCAGGTCCCCAAGGGCTGTATAAATACCTCAGTGTTGGATATTATGTGAAAGAAATCTTTACTACAGGTAATTTTTAATGCACAGTTTTAAATTGAAGATAAAAGTCATTCAGACAATTTTACTCGTATTCATGCATATTCTTATTTTTTTGTTTTTATCAACTCTGCAAGTTTTCTTATTTTTCATGGTTTCAGTTTCTTCATGATACAGCGAATAGATGTTCCATTAAAATTATGCTAAAATAACAGAGTAATGCCTATGAATATTCATAGAATAAATTATTATTCTTGTTTCTTTATTATGATGGAACATGGGAAAGCTTGTACATGCAGAAAATAATATAAAGAGGGATTTGGAAGAAGGCATTTGTGTATAGTTTTCAACTTACAAATTTCTGTTCAGGATTAGCATTTAAGAAAAAAGTGTCAGTTACTTTGAAGAGGAAAAAAAAAAAAAAAAAGAACAAAAAGGCCATCAACAAAAAATACCTGATAAATCACTCAGATAAAAGAATCACAGGAATATCAATCTCTTTGGAAATTAGAAGCTAATACAGTAATAATATTCTTGAATGGCTCTGGTCTTTCTTCCCTGTTGTGCTACAAAGACCTTCAGAATGTGCTGAGGTCAACTAAGAGACTACAGAAAAATCACAGAAACTTAAAAATATAGTCAGTCAAGTGTTAAAATAGCACGTCAAGTGCAGCTCTGATCTGCATGAGGAAAAGGGATCTACTCAGCCTTAAAGGCGCTCCTGTGACACCTTCCCCATTTGGATGGCTTCCACACAAAGGATACATCCAATTTCCAGTCCCATCTGCTGGGTGTGCTCCCAGGCTGTGTCCTAGCTACCCATCAGGACAGGATTTGGCTACATGCTGTAGTCTCACATTAACTTCTTTTGGAAGGCAAACCAAGCATACTGGCAGGGTGAGTGCTTGTATACAACCCCCTTATTAAATGATGGGAGGAAAAAGGCTGTGAGGCACATTCTACAGCATAGTTTCCCTGCCCCTGTAGACAACCACATTGTGCATGACAGAGCTACTGAAGATACTGAAGTTCCTTTGTTCCATTGTACAGCTAAATACCAGATTCTTATGACAGCCATTACACAAAAAGAATCAATATGCTTCCCTACAATAGTGCATCCACGTGTGTGTAATTAGTTGTGTGCGTGAAAAAATGTGGGTGTGTTTATGTAATTAATCTACTTCCTTCAAAGATTCTTTTTGGCTAAGGATTAAAATAATTCCGTAAAATCATCCATAAGAATAAAATGTTCATGAAGAAATAGCTGATGAAGACATAAAATGAAGAATACCCATTGCCTATAAAATATCTATATCAATTGTAATTTTCAGCATGAAGAAAAACCCCACTTTGCCTCAAGAGATCAGTGATCAGCAGGCTTTATTACCTTTTTTTTTTTT
>VXBW01001557.1:43213-53335 GCA_013400375.1 Thinocorus orbignyianus
TTTTTTTTTTTTTTAAAGTGATTATGTGTCATTGTCGTTTTGGCTGTTGCTAGGTTAGAATTCCCTCTTGTTCTATCTCTGCAGCAATGTCATCACAAGATTTTTTCTTAACTCCTTCATCTAATAGAAGATGGAATTATCTTTTAAGACAGCTGAAGACATCTTTTTGTCAATGCACTTGGATAGGTATTTGCTTATGCTCCTATAGGATGACATCATACAGACCCCATCATGCATTACCAAGTTCCTTAGCTCTATAGTAATGTCATGTCAGCCTAATTTTCTGGTTTCTTGCACCTGGTGTTATCACTGACATCATGGACAGGGAGGACAAAATGCAATGGGTTTAGAATTCTTGGTTGTGGTTTGTCTGATGTAAGAGTCTGCATCTGAGTCCATTACTGTAGTCTCCATTTAGAACCAATGAAAGAATGAACCAATGAAAGAAACATTGGTTTCATTTAGAACCAATGAAAGAAATGCTTATTTTGAAAAGGACTTAAATCTTGTTCAGAAGTAGGTGCTGGCATTTTTTTTTTTTTTCCAGATTATTTTATGACAACACTACAATTCCACTGACGCTGCAGAGATGTACAGTCGATGTTAGGATGACTAGTCCACATGTGGATACCAGCACTGGGAATGAATGCAGCTAGGTGAGATGCGCTGTATCGAGACTCCCTTTACAAACAACGGAAAGATATGACATTTCAAGGGGATGATTCACCTTGTCTTAAGTAGGCGGCTGCAACAGGTGAACAGATGAATCACATTTCTTCTTTGTCATGCGGTTTTCTTTCTCTACATTCTAAAATTATCCCCCAGGTGGGAATTATTACAGCCATTTTCCATGTGGCTAAGTAGTGATTAAAAAGCAGATTAGAGAAACTGTGTACAATCCCTGAATACCAATTTTTTCTCAACTTCTCCACTTTAATTGTCTTTAATATCTTTTTATTTTTTACTTACATGTAAAAAATATTTATTTATTTATTCAATGTGTTAGGTTTTTCTTCATATATGTGTGAATAACTCTTTCAAACAGATATTACTAGAATCTTTGGTTATCTTTAGCCCAGCATTGCTGGGCTCGAGTTACTTTATAGTCAAAATATTAGGAAAAATCAGTTTCAACTATAACCACACTACAAACAGGGAGGAATATAGCAAATATAACATGGGGACAATCAAGCTAAGCCTATTGGTCAATTAAACCTTTTCCCACTTTTTCTTTCTTTTCTTTTTTTTTTTTTTTTCCCCCCTTCTTCCTTCTTTGCCAACTGGAAAAGAGGAAGGAACACTGTCTTTCTTCACTCCTGTTAAAATACAAAAATAGTGTCAGCCACTTATAGGAGTAAAGACATGGAAAAAAAAAAAGGCCTGTTCCACCCTGCTTCTTTGACCTTGTGAATGGATTCCCTAGCAATATCATCAAACGATGGGGAAGAAAAAATATTAACCTCTTTCAAATAATGCTATCAATTTTGCTGGCCGCAAAGTTTAATTGAAATTATATTTATAAATATCCAGTTGGAACTATTCGGCTAGGTTTTTTTTATTATTTTTATTGAAAGCTACATGGAAAAGACACGTTACTGGCAATATTTTATCTAGTTATCCTGCATAATTTACAGGAAACTGTGTTTCACTTACACAGATATTATCTCTTGCTCATAACAGGCACGAGATTCACAAGGGATAAAAATTATAAGAAGCTTTTATCTGTATGGACACAGAACTTTCATGACTTGTCTGTAAGAAGTGAAGCCATAAATTCTCACAAATCAGTTTATCAAATCACAAATGAGTTTATTGATCCCAAAGACGTTTAGAGAAAATAGAGTAGTGCAGTTTATGCAATCTTTCCTTCTCTTCTTCATTATTTCAATGTAATTTCTTTCACTTGTTCAAGATATTTTATAATTATTTTTACTTTGAAAAGTTCATAGGTAGCTCTTTTCAAACTGTGAAAGAGTTTCCGATTTCTTAGTCAATGGTTAAGAAAGTCCTTGAAAATGCTTTCTCACTACTAGCCTCCGACACACAAGGCAAGTTGCAAGAACACTACACATTTCTCATAGTCTGCCTTTTAAACAAGAGTGTGACACAGCTATCCGTATCATCAGTTATTAAATCAAGAAGCAGCAGGAATCAATTGCAGGTACTGAACTGTGATCTCAAATTCAGATTTACTACTGGCTGATTTAAGCAGCTCCCCCACATCGATTTCAGCGTATTCATTGTTTTGAATCACAGGAACTTAATCTAGCACTGTGAATTCCACCCCCATAGTATGGTGCCTAAAATTTACATATGATGATACTGACCATTGACATTCCTGACTCTCTTTGTGAATATGGGCTTGACAAACTGAAATTGAAACTCACCAAAAGAAAACTAAACCAGTATTACACTGTATCCAGTAGCAGGTAATAATAGCTATTTCAATCTTAACAAGATGTCTCAGTTTTGGAAACTGATTTTCTTATTTTGAACTATGAAAACAGTTATGGTAAATCATATATCTATTTCTATGTGTTGTTTATCAACTGCATAGCAATATAATTTGCTTCTGAATTTTTAGATATATTTTACACTGTGGAATGCAAAGAAATAATTTTTTAAGATACTCCTTAAACATTTGTCTGTACTAATTGAAAATAAGCACCATGTTCCTGTAGAGAAATTGCAGAAAAGTGTACTAAATGTATTTCCACAATCTCTACAATTATTTGTAGTAGTTTTATCACACAAAGGTGTCCCAATCTAAGGGACAATTTTTTGTCTTTCTAGCTGTAAAACTTTGCTATCATGTGAGATAAATATAAACTGAAATGCATCAAAGAAAAATGTTGATTTTTCCCTACTTAACATCTGCATGCATCTTATCAGGTCTAAAGGTCTACCTATGTCTATTTTTGCCTTTGCACCTCCAACACTTTACCTGACAGCACGCCTCTAAACCCAGCTGTGATGACTCTCGTTTCACAGATGTTTGCCTTTACTAGTTCTAAAGTCACTCCACCCAATGTTTCAGGAAAAGGTGCCTGTACTAGACAAAACTTTAGTGTTATTTTCCCCCCTTCTAGAACATACAACCTGTCCTCAGCAGAAGGAAACCGAAACCTTAAATACAGATAATTTAGATTTTAGTTTAAACACTCTGGTTTCTTTTCTACATACCCTGTCCCTGCTGAGCTATAAAAACGTGCTTTCCTCTATACACAACCGTACAGAGCAACACGGTTCACTTAGTAAGTTGAGAACATGAAAAGTGTGCTTTAATATAACCATAGATGGAAGAAAACACCAAGGAATGCAGGTTGGAAGTCTGTAGTCTGCGTAACAGTGACAGCACAAATGGACAAATGGACATGGATTGACTAAAAAGACCAATTATCATGTAGTACTTACGTGGGAATTAGGAACACAAAGATCGGTTTGCTTCTACATGCAATGTATGTTTTGTACTTAGTGTCTACACTTTGAAATGTTGAAAAATTAAAGAAAAGGTTGCAGAATAAAGCCATATAAATTGCCTAGGGACTGGAGAAAATTTCTGACAGTAAGAGCACTAGAGAGCTCAATATATTTATTTTATTACAAGAAGATGGAGAGGTGAATGGATTACAGTGTATAAAAAACCTTCAGGCTAGGAAAAATGAACAATGGAACAAGTATTTTGTTTTATTTTTCCTCTCCTTAGTAAATTTCATGTACCTCTCTACTTGTTCATGTCAGGTAAAAATCCTGAACTTTGTGAAATCTATCTTAATATAATCATTATGAAATAGGATCAAATTTAGTGAAATAATACTAAACCCTTTATTCTAAGTACTGTGATTTTCAAGAAAGTTTTATATAATCCAAGAAGTATATCACTTAAGAGTGTCCTGAAACAGACAACATAATTACTCCTAGCTTGGGACCAGCAAGAAAAGAGATCACACATGTTGGTGAAGAATACTTTTGCAATAGTTGGAAACAGACTTTAAAAAAGAGTAAACTCAAAATATTGAGTTCCTTCTCAAAAAAGGAAGCAGAATTTGGAACAATATGAACTACTGCAAATGTGCGTATTTGCTGAGCTGTGGAAATTTGTATGAATGATCTAATTAAAGTGGCTAATGTCTCTAACTGGTGTGTTAATTCCCAGGCCATCTTCTCTTCAGCAGGGATCCTGGAAGACTTGGTTTCTCGTGTTACTTTTCATGTTGCTGGCTCGGTTACAAGACAGGGTGGTACAGGGATGGCTTCTGTGAGAAGCTGCCAGAAGCTGCCCCTGTGTCCAACCTAGCTAATGCCAGCTATGTCCAGGATGGAGCTGCTGCTGGCAAAGGCTGAGCCCATCAGAAATAGCGGTAACACTCCTGTTATATTTAAGAAGGGGAAAAAGTTACTACACAACAACAGCTGTAGATGAAGAGAGGAGTGAGAATATGTGAGAGCAACCACTATGCAGACACAAAGGTCAGGTGAAGAAGGAGAGGGAGGAGGAGCACCAGGCACTGGACCAGAGATTCCCCTGCAACCCATGTAGAGCACCATTGTGAGGCAGGCTGCCTTGTTGCAGCCTGTGGAGATTAACAGTGGGGAACCCACACCGGAACAGTCTGTTCCTGAAGAACTGTACATTGTGGAAAGGACCCACACTGGAGCAGTTCATGAAGAACTGAAGTCCCTGGGGAGGACTCGTATTGGAGAACTTCATGAAGGACTGTATGCCATGGGAGGGAGCACATGCTAGAGTAGAGGAAGAGTCTGGAAGGAGCAGCAGAGACAGCATGTGGTGAACCAACCACAATCCCATTCTTCTTCCTGCTGCATTGTAGCCTGGAGAAAAGGGAAGAAGGTGTTCAAAGATTTGGTGATATTTCTCACTATCCTACTCTGATTTGTTTGGCAATAAATTAAATTAATTTCCCCAAGTCTCATCTTGTTGCCCATGACGAAAATTAGTGAGTGAGGTCTTTCTGTCCTTATCTTGACGCATAAGCCTTTGTTATATTTTCCCTCCCACATCCAGCTGAGGAGGGGGAGTGAGAGCTGCTTAGGTGGGCACTGAGCATCCAGCCAGGGTTAACCCACCACATGTAGGAAATGTGTCCCTGAGTCTTGCCTGAAGCCTGGATGACAGGAAATCTCATCTCCCTGGACCTGAAAAATGAGCCAAGTCCTGATGAAAGCCAGAACTTGGTTGGACTGTATTACAAGAAATGAAAAAACTTACCTAAGGCAGACTTTAAAGTATGTCTGTACTAGCACCACAGATCTCAAAAGCTTCTAATGTAGTCTGGGAAGTGTAGCCATCCAAACATCTTAAAGAACAGGAAATCACTGGAATTCATCAACACAGATTTACCAAAGGTAAATCACTCTTGACCAATCTGATAGCCTTCTATGATGTTATAACTGGATGGCTGGATGAGGGGAGAGCAGCAGATGTCATCTACCTTGACTTCAGCAAGGCTTCTGACACTGTCTCCCATAACATCCCCATCAGGAAACTGAGGAAGTGTGGGCTAGATGAGGGGGCAGTGAGGTGCATTGAGAACTGGCTGTGTGACAGTCCTCAGAAGGGTTGTAATGAATGGAACAGGGTCCAGTTGGAAGCCTGTAACCAGTGGTGTCCCCCAAGGGTCAAGACCGGGTCCAGTCTTGTTCCACGTACTCCTCAATGATCTAGACAAGGGGACTGAGGGCACCTCAGCAAGTTTCCTGATGATATCAAACTAGGAGGGTTGGCTGACACTCCAGAAGGCTGTGCCACCATCCAGTGTGACTTGGACAGGCTGGAGAGGTGGACAGAGAAGAACCTAATGAGGTTCAAGTGTGGGGTCCTGCACCTGGGAAGGAAGGATGCCAGGCACTGATATAGGTTAGGGGTGGACGTGCTGGAAAGCTCTTCTGAGGAGAAGGATCTGGGGGTCTTGGCAGATAGTAATTATCCATGAGCCAATAATGTGCCCTTGTTGCCAAGAGGGCCAATGGAATTCTGGGCTGCATAGGGAAGATTGTGGCCAGTAGGTCGAGGGAGGTCATTTTCCCCCCTCTACTTGGCACCTGTGAGGCCACAAGTGGAATACTGCATCCAGTTCTGGGCTCCCCGGTTCATGAGAAAGAGGGAACTACTGGAGAGTCCAGTGTAGGGTAACAAAGATGATTAGGGGATTAGAGCATCTCCCTGATGAGGAAAGGCTGAGAGAGCTGGGACTCTTTACTCTGGAGAAGAGAAGGCTGAGGGGAGACCTTATTAATGCTTTTAAGTACCTGAAGGAGGATGGAGCTGTACTTTTTTCAGTGGTTCCTAGTGGCAGGACAAGGGGCAATGGGCACAAGATGGAACATAGGAAGTTCCATTCAACTATGAGGAGAAAGTCTTAAATTTGAAGAAATGGACAACACAAAAATAAAAAGATGACTTTGTTCAATTAGCAAAATGATCTGTTATGGTAACTCCATGAAAAATGAGATAATTCTATGGACCTACTCCTACTTTGAAGTTAATGGCAAAAGTCCAGCTGAAATCAGTGTGACTAGAACAAGCCTTAAACAGTGAAAGGAAGAGCTTGGCAATATTTCTGGAATCCATTAGTTTTAATGATTCATGCAGTGCCAAGTGTTCGGTTATCTGGGACTAAAAAATAAACAGTTGCTGTTCTGACGTGTTACTGCTACAGGTGTAGCAATTTAGGAAGGATTACAACATATCTATATGCATAGAGTAAGTATTGTGAGTACGTAAATGTTCCTGTTTGGAAAGTATACTACTTAGCCCAGAAATATGTTAAAGCAGAAAACAAATCAAAACATAAAACCAAACCAAACGTGTAGAATAAATTTTCTACTAGAATTACCCAGGAAAATGATGTGACTTTGCTTTTTCCGTGCGCGTCACATCACTCAGTGTTTTACAGAGCTGTAACCTAAAGAATAGAAGGTTAAAATTACCAATAATACAAGTTGGTTACAAGAAATCAACAATATCGTGAACAAGAAATACCTTCAGGTATAATACTTAGGAAATCCGTTGCAGATTACCCATTTGGTTTGATAGCACCCTCTTAAGAAGGATGGCAATATTTCTCCTGACACCAGCTGTGGAAAAAAAAAAAAAAAATCTGATTGTATGATTATGACAACTGATATCATGTCGTTCAGAGGAAAATTCCAGGCTCATTGAACAAGTGATTTCAATGGAGCCAGGATTTCATCCTTTGTATGCGCGGCTATGACATATTCATTATATGTCACAAATCAGTGTCCGTTAGTCAGAGATAAAACATCCACCAAACAGGTCATTTATTCCATAAGTATGTATGTTTTCTCAGGAAAATATTATTTAAGCCTTCTGATAAAATATTTAGGTATTCTAAAGAGAGAAAGATGAAGAATATGGTCAGGGTTATTATTACTAACCTGTTAAAATCTTAGTGATACATCATTTCAGAAAGTTTTCTATTTAAAGCAATATCAAAGCCTTTACTGACTTAAGTCAAATCTCTCTCTCTCTTTGTTGGTGAAATAGTTCATATCTGCTACAAATTACACTTCCGTTCTTTTTTGATAGCTCACACACACTGGAAGGAAAGAACTAGGTGAATGAAATTCCTGTTTGGACAAAATGAAGGCAGACAACATGACAGGAAGCAGATAATAACGGGTTAGATAGATCTCTGCTCTGATTTAATGTAGAAATTCTGAGGAAGGATTACAGAAATATTTTTTGTGGATTGCTCCTTGTTCGTCCATGCAGACCTCCTGGCTTTTTTTGCCCAACTTTCTCTTTTTGGGATGCACCTCTCCTGAGCTTGGAGCAGGTGATCCTTGAATACTGTCTTTCTTGTTCCCCTCTCCCCTCCAGTATCTTTTCCCATGGAACCCTGCCAATCAGTTCCTTCAAGAGTCCAGACTCTGCTCTCTTGAATTCCAGGGTAGTGAGCTTGCTGCACACCCTCCTCACTGCCCTAAGGATCTTGAATTCTACCATTTCATGATTGCTGCAACCAAGGATACCCTTGAGTTTGACATTCCCCACCAGACCCTTTGTGTAAGTTAGTACAAGGTCCAACAGAGCTTCTTTCCTCATTTGCTCCTCTACCATTTGAAAAAGTAATTTGTTATTGACACATTCCAGAAACTTCCTGGATTTCTTTCCAACAAACTTTCCACAAACTCAACACTTTTCCATAAACTTCCCAGTTTTGAAACCTAGGCTGAATTAATGTGTCTGAACCTGTTTTCGGTGCGTTTGAGTTGCATCCATGTGTGGGGATATATATACATTTTGACATATAATTAGAAATTTCAACTGCTAAATTGTTTCCAGAATGGAGTTTATTGATACCAACTAAATTGTTCTCTTTCTTTTGTCATGTTCTAAGAATCTCTACTTGCTGTTTATTGCTTGAATGTTTTGCAAGCAGGAAAATAAGAAAACTTAACATAAGGCTTTATGTGCTTTTTCCTCTTGTGTATTCCAGTGATTTTTCTTCTAGAGATTTAAAAAATTTAAAAAATAAATAAAAAGTTGGGGAGGAAAGTAAAGTGGAAAAGGAATAGAAAAGAATTTTTCCAAAATTTTCTAGTTTTTCTTTCTTTTCTTTCTTTTCAGCAGAAGCTTTTTTCAGACATGCTCCCTAAATTCTACTTGTTTTCTTAGAAATTTTGTTGTACCTATATTAAAATTCCTTTTAATTGACTCATCTACAGGCAAAATACGTATTTTCTGAGTGATTTGTAAAAAATGCCCCAACTCATAAATGTTGAATATAGTCTTTTCTGTTCTACAAGTATCGTCTCACGCTCAGCTAACAAAGCTGACTATATCAATGAATAAGGTTGTCAGCTCCCAAATATTTGGGTTTTGTTTTTTTCTTCAGGACGTTAAAGCCTGTTTATGTCTTTGGCTTTAGTAGCTATAGAGTCTGCAGCATTTTGTATGTGAGGCTTGAGCAGAATATTAATGATATTTGGTAGTTTAGACCACATCACATGTATATATCACAAATATATAAACCATGCACAGTAACTAAATGTCTTCGATTCGATTTGATTAGTTGCAAAAAAGACAAATATATACACAGATGGGTTAAACTGCAGGGGAAGGGGCAGGGGGTGAGGAGAAAAAGAAGAATTCTATCTGAAACCTCACCCCTAAGAATCTACATAGGGTTTCAAGTATGATTGCGTGTGCGGGGTTTTCTGTAAAATTTCAATGCTTTCCCAAAGAATAATAATATAATGCTGCCTTTTTAGTGGCACAAATTCTGCATTCCCTAATTTCATGACATCCTGTCAAGCATGAATTGTCACATGTGTTTAAGCTTTCTGTCACAGTTGGTAGCTTTCAATCACGTTGTTGAGTAGAACACCTTGGTGAGCACATGATATTGCAGGTGAATTCACAGACTTTCCCTTAATTTTTCATTCCTGTATACATATAACACTTGCTGAATTTAGAGACAGCCTTTGTTTTAACATTTTTAAATTTAGTATTGTTTTTGCCTTTTGCCAGGGCATTGAGTGTTTGACCGTGCTGAAAATAAAGTTATAAGCAGTAACAGGAGTAATGATAGACATCCATAGACACAACAAAACACCACAGCATGTTCTTCCAGCCTCAAGATCATGCTAATGTTCAGAGTACAAATTAGAGGAAATAAATATCTATTGGTCAAGGTAGAAACCTATATACATTTTAAGTCATTTAAACAAGAGATTTTAACCAATATGGTAAGCATTTCACCTTGAAAAAAATTTTAAAAAAACACATTGGTTTATTTATCAAAGTTCAACTATGGTGCTTACAAATTACAAGGCAAAGACAGATTTTATTCCTGTTGAAATTTAAAAAACTAGAAATCCCATGGAAAATTTAAAAACAAACAACCCAAACCTGATTATCTTGTGTTCTGCAGCTATTTTAGGTAGTTGACAAAAATTTATGACATATTACCATGGCAACAATGGACTATCTCAATAGCAGTATTGCTTGGGAACAGAATAAATTCTCAGGATGCATTATAATGGGTATAATTATTACTCAAACTTCTACATATTCTGTAGAAATTGAAAGCTGGCTATTTCCTTTTTCCCCCTTCTTTCTTCTTCTTTTTTTTT
>VXBW01001557.1:60285-100662 GCA_013400375.1 Thinocorus orbignyianus
TATGAAATGGGATATATCTACTTTTATCAATATAACATTTCTTACATCCAAAATGTGAGCAGCTGCAGTGTGACTATTTCTATTACATGAGATTGCTATGGTTGTCAGAGCAACAGCTCATGCCATACATGCTGCCACCAATAGAACAAGTGATCAAGTTCATTATGAAACTAGAATAAATCTCCTCATTTTTGTCCAGTGTAATTTTGTTGGGTTTTTTTGCAAATAAAAATTTGTTTTAATTTAGTTTTAGAAGGAGATCGTTGCTGTTGTTGATTGACTAGACAAAAAATAATTTTCACGATTGAAAAGCTAAGCAACCACTCAACTGGTGTGATTAAATTGTTCAGTTGAGAGTATTCACATTTCTTTTATTCATATCAGCTACTAAGATAAAAATTAAAATGCTCTTAAAATCAGGTGAATAATCACCTGGATGTAGTCTGACTACAAAGTAACCGAACTGAGATGTTTCAGAACATTTCCATAGTCAGCAATTTGCATATTTGTTTTGCCATATTGTTTAGTGATTAATTTATTTGTAGAAAACAGAACTGGCTTACAAATTATTTATTAATTAAGTCCTAAATTAATGAAAGAGTGAAATATCCAGAAAAAATCAGTTATTTTTTTCTTGGGAGAAAAAAGATGTTTTAGAAGTATCAGACTTTTTATTTTTTTAAAGTCCACCCCTAATCAGCTCAGTTTCAGTTTAAAGTCTTGCTCCAGTTTGCATCGTAACATAATATTTTATATTGTAGCATTGAAAATTAATCAGGCTGCCTCTTCTATTTATCTGTTAATATTTGTGAAGCTAAATCATTTGCCCATGCTTCTGTTGTGTAATAAGGAAGGCATCTCCAGAAGTAAAATTACCCCTATGGTTGTTACATATGAGGGGCTGCCCTGGGCATGACCATCTCTCTCCATTGATACTGAATAAGTTTGGATGACCAGCTTATTCCACTCAATATGTGGAAGGAGATATCCCTAAAACCTCCATATATAATTAGATTAAAGAAAATTATCCAGAGACTCCATCAGAGAAGGAAATTATTTGTCTGATCCAAATCTCACAGACAGTAACTGTAAGATTCTTAGTGCCTCAGCAGAATTTGTGTTATGCCACAGCTTACAATATTTTTCTTTTGCTCATTTGTACAAAAACGTTTACAGCAAACTGTAAAATAAACAATTAAAAAAGCATTGCAGATAGGATTTGTCTTACCTAAGTTTAGACATCAAACAATTCATTATCTTAGGCTAAAACAATCATCCTAGGCTCTTTTTGTAGGTTAGTAAAGATAAATAGACAACTGTAAAGGGCAATCCATCTCACTAAGTTTAGGTAGACATCTTGAGCCAAGAAGAATCTCTCCTGGATGCATCTGTCTTTCACTCCTGAATAAAATGGGAGAAGGCAGTGATTAGTTCAGAATTCGACAATTCACTGTTAAGAGTCTAAGCCAGGCAAATTGAATTCAAACATAGATTGGGTAATGTTCTAAACTCTTTCCCTTAACACTTCAGTTACCAGGCATTCAGTGAAAAAACCAAACGTAGAAAGAGAGCAACTTTAGTCAACCTAAGGGTCATATTTCATAAGTTTGAAGTTTGTTCAAAGATTGATATTTCACATAGATTGGACAGCTTCCCACAAAAGAGATTCCTTTCTTTGAGGCCTGGATAGCAGAGAGTGTTGTATTGAACAGAATCTTAGGCTATTTTTAATCAAAAGTTTTAATAAATAACAAAACCCTAACACATCAACACAGCCTTTTATAAATACAAAGCATTTCTGTGAATCCAACATTCAGGATTGTGCTATTGTTGTATTTTAATATTCTTCATAATTTGTGAAATTCAGAGTTATAAGACTGGACATCAGTCCATCTATACTACACAGATTCATACCATATCAGCCTTTCCAAATGCTAATTAACTGTGTTATAAAAACCACCACTGAGAAGATAGAAACTGTTTTGCTAGGTAGAATACAGCATCATTTATTTATCAGAAAAGGGGTTTGTCCTCATTGTAGTTCAATGTATGTTTTAATTTTTGAAATTAGGATTTTTATTCTTGTTCTGCACCTAAACAAGTGTTTTTCAGCAACTGATGGCTGCTGCTGCTCATCAGTTTGTTGAGTGAATACCCTTACTCACCCTTACTCACTTGCAGCTGGACTGCAAGGTTGTCAAAGGATGTAAACAATAAAATCCCCACAGGAGGGTTGAATAGCTATTCCAATTCAAAACATGAATATGGTGGCCTTCACTGTGGCCTAACCTGTGACTTCATTATCAGTTGCTTGATGTCTACTACAAATAAGCAGAACTATGTTTAAGTTAGATTTGAATGTATCTGATGCGTTGACAAAGAGTCCAGGTCTTATTGTTTCTCAACCCTAGGTGTTATTTCTTGATGATAAGGCTAGGAATTGCTTTTCTACTGTTTTCCTACTTGTTCCTCCTCCTCGGTCACTCTTTGTAAAGTCTTAGGTGTTACGAAGAGCTAATCTTTTCAGTCAAAGTCCACATTCCTCCCAGACAGCTGTTTTCATTCACCCTGTTTACTTTCATTTAGTTTTCTTTCTTCAGGCTTACAGAGATATTCAGAATTGGTTCTACTTTATGCTGATGCTACTTTATTTGGCCATGTGGTTCATTCAATACTGTATGAACCACAGTGCCTCTAGCTGATTAAGCCAAGTGATTTTGTAACCTCCGATGTGGTACAAAACTTTAAGGATTTCTCATTAGCATTGACATCAAAAGAAAAGAGCTCATTACTTTTTTTAATAACAACACGTCTTTTGAATTAGGAGATCACTGGGTTCCTTCTGAGTCTTGAATTTCTTTTATGAATTTCATAAACAAACTGATGTATTTTGTTGCTTTTTTCTCTCCGGTCACTAATTTGTCTCGAAGTCCCTTTAAGTTAGCTGCTAAAGTATCTGTTTGGACTTCTTAGTATACTTAATATTCTTGGAGGTTTCCCTGTCCCAGTGGATTGCAAAAGCTACTTCAATTTATGATAAATTCTGTTCATTTTCATTCATCTCAAATAAAATTTAACTTTTGATAATCTGTATTATGCATAGAACTTTATTAGAAATCCTGTTCCTTTTCCATTAAGTGTTGCCTACACACTTATTCCTTTTTGATTTTGATTTCTTCTCCAAATACTTTGCATTTGGCTTTATTGAGTATGAGCTTGATAATTTCGTATCACTTCTCCAAATTATCAAAACCATGTTCAGTTATCCCAAAGAGTCCTCTCACTTTCTAGAAACTGCCACAGATTTCTTTTAACTACTCCCTAATTAACCATCTAATTCATTAAATAATTACGGGGCATGACAAGGACAAAATTCCAAGGAACAGCAATTACCGGAGCTGAACACTGACATCAAGTCATTGATGCATATCCATTAAATGTATGGTTTTCAACTAGGAATGCCCACATTGAGTGGTTTATTTATTATTTTTCTAGAGGGTTATATCAAAATCATTACTAATGCAATGACAGGCTAAAGTTAAATTACCCACTTGTTCTCATAAGGTAAGAAAGTAGGCCTGTTAAAAAAAAAAAATAAAAAAATAAAAAAGGAAATTAAAAAACTCTCTAAATTGATTTGAGGTAAGTTGCTCTTGAGAAATCCATCTGGGCCGTTTCTTTCTGCATCACCATTTTCTAATGGAAAAATGAGTCAGTTGTAAAGAATATCATAAATGTTATGAAGAGGCATATATGATTTCGAAGGTTTCTTTCAGACTTAATAACATCAGTACGCATAAAAATTTTCTGGGTTTGACCAATAATGAACTACTTACAGTAAGGTCTAGGATGCTGACATAGACCAAATGCTGAGATGAAGATTTAGTTATTCAGTTTTCAACTTCCTTTAAGACTGGATATAAAACCAGAATTTTCACCCTTATGTTTATAGCAATGGAACAACTCCTTTCTGAAAAAAACTAACAAATTCAGCATCATTAAGAAGCTTATGGATTTCCAGGCACACATAGTAAAAAACTAGTAGTTTTTCATTAGCCTAATGGAGTTTCATCCAATTTGCCACTATCTTCTCTGGTACTAGTTGCTCTTGGCCTGTATAATTTAAAAGAGAAATAATTGTGTTACTTTTTGACTACAGTGTAGGATGTGTTCAGGAGCTTGGTCACTTGGTAAAATGTCCAGGACGAAAACCTATTCCTCAGCCTACTGACTGTGTACCTGCTGATACAGCCCTGGAAACCGTTGGTTATCTGTTCTGCCGGGGTAAGTGCTGGTTCACACTCAATTTTTTGCCCACCAGCACCCCCAGGACCTTTCCTGCACAGCTGCTCCCCAGGCAGGCAGAGGTTCTTCCTGCCCAGGCTCAGGATTTGACACTTTTCCTTGCTGAGTTTTGGGACATTTCTGTTGTCTCCAGCCTGTCTAGGTACATCTGAATGGCAGCCCTGACTTCAGGTTTACTAACTAGTGCCCCTAAAACTGTTCATTAAATACAGGTGAAAAAAAAATTCTTATTTTCAAGTTGTTTCAGTGGTTGCTACTGTTTGATTTGCATTATTTAAAAAGTTTAGCTGTTTTCAGCGAAGAAAAGAGCTTTTATGAGAATGATATTTAAATTTTTCCAGTTAATTAAGAAAGAGAGGACTTAAAATCTTTGGTGTTATTTATTTTCAGTCGTCATGTTCTTACAATATGGTTTAATGCATTGCCTACATGTTTTTAAAGATGAAGGTCAGCATCCACTGTGTGTGTTCTTCAGTTAGGAAGCTCTCCTTCATGAGACTTAGGTGCTACTGCAGCATGTGTTCCACCAGAGAACAGCATCAGTTGTGTAAGTCTGTTGGGCTGATGTCAGTTTTCATCATATCTTGGATCTATCTGCACAGTCATGGAAGTGAGCTTTGCTGCTGCTTCCTCTATTACTCTTCCACCTCAGAAGTTCTGCTTAGACATGTTATTTCCACGAGCAGAAAAGTGGAAGAGATGGATAACAGAATCACGTTTACATTCTCCAAGCAAACTGCTAACATCCAGACCAGTGTGAGTGTCACATGCTGAGATTACACTGCAGTATATATAGCATACCTGAAAGAATCTATATATCCTTCTGTAATTATCTAGCTACTTACATCTACCAGTAAAAGGGTCTAAATCTGCTGAAGAAAGGTGAGTTTTCAGGAGTTCTTTGATCTCAGTGGAGCACACGCAGAACATGAAGTAAAAACTACAGTGCTACTTACGCTTTTTTCTGGTTTAGAGAATGTTCCATGCTTCATCATGGGTATCCTATCCAAGATTGTACCAGTGACTTTCTACATTATGGAGATACTGCCTACCTAGTAAAGTTATTTAAATATTAATGCTTTCCAGTTTGGAACAATATTCTCAGATTCTACAATAACCAAAAGCTTATGAGTGCATTAGAAAGAGGATATAATGCGAGAGTTGTTATATTCATATGTTTGGTACCATGGAGAATATTATTTTTTTGATGCCTTTTTAAAGGTTCAAGAGGTATTTGAATAAGGTGAGAGAAGTAAACTTGTGACACATGCCAAATAGGTGAGTGGAATGAGAAAGGAGAAAAGATGTCTTTTGGGTGATACAGATGAATGCCCACTTACAACTGGCATCACAAAACAAGGTGACAAGTGTAGTAAGAGTTCTTGAATGGCCGAGCAGGTTTTTTGTTTTTTCCTGAACAGATGAATATTTTCATCAGTTTTTTCACTATGGTTTTTGTTAAACAGAAAGTTTAGAGGCTGTTGAAAATTATCCATCAAATAAAATATTGTGTGTGTGTGTTTGGGTTTTTTTTTGTTTGTTTGTTGTTTTTTTTTTTGTTTTGTTTTTTATTATTTTCCCTTTAAAATTATTAATGCCTCCAGTAGTTGTCCACTTTCAAAGTTACAGATTATAAGGCTGATCTTAGTGCTTTGCCTTTAATTTAATTTCTTCGGCTCTGGGCAGATCAATTTACTAGCCAAATCTTCTTATGATCAAATACATAGTAACTAAGTAATAACTGAAATCTGTAATACTTCAGTCAGTTTAGTCTCAAATATTTTCATTACAGCTTCATCTGAGAAAATTCTTCTTCTCAAGCTCTGGAACTGCTCTGCAGTGTGAACTGATGTGTGGTAAATGGGATGATGGAGAGATTCACTTCAAAAACATGCTGTTCATAGTGTTGGTATTTGTATTTTTTCTTAAAAAAAAAAAAAAAATCTATGTCCTCCTCCAACTGAGGGAAGCAGGGAGACAAATCTTATTTCTGTTTGGCAGCGTTTTTGCTATGTGAATGTTCCTCTCACCAGATACTGGTGGATTTTTCTTCTCTCAGGAGCAAAGGGATTCCTGAAACTGAGGAAAAAATCTTGTCTCCTCAAGTCAGGAACAAATTTTCCCTTCAGCTTCACTAAAGACAAGATTTCACTGAGTGTGAGGAAACATTTAACTCAGCTCCTAAATCGTATCATCTTCTTCACTTATCTTGAGTTCATCTGTATCTTTTCTTTACCTAGGACAGGTGTACCTCTGGAGTTAATCTCTTAGTAGACCTTGCAGGCTGTGCTTTGATTCACCAGGCTGTTCTTGCTATTTGTGTAACTGGTTTCCTTTTTGCGTGAATCTAGACTGCAAGACACCTTGAACGACAACATCTAATGTGCTGCAGCTGCTTGTGGCCATTCAGTCTGCAGAAAGAGATTGCAGCAAATCTGAACTAAAAATACCCAGAAA
This sequence comes from Thinocorus orbignyianus, assembly GCA_013400375.1. Taxonomy (NCBI): domain Eukaryota; kingdom Metazoa; phylum Chordata; class Aves; order Ciconiiformes; family Thinocoridae; genus Thinocorus; species Thinocorus orbignyianus. The sequence goes on from VXBW01001557.1 coordinate 67,048, forward strand.
TGTAGTGTGGGTGTCTGAAATAACTATTTCACCCTACAGATATTGTGCTACGCTATTTGTTAATACAGACATAATTATTTCTGATTAAAGTATTATACTGTTTAATGCCAATGGTCAAAACTCACAGATATGATTAACACTAGTGTTAAACTAAATCAATCACTTGATTTATGTAGGAAAAGCTAGAGGTTTTAATGACACCCATTATTACCTTATCTAAATACCTCCCATGTGAAATAAAATTCAAACAACAAATTCTCTCATGGTTTGTTTTTATTCACATATACTTATATATATACCTACTTATAAATTAATGCCTATGCAATTAATTTTTTTTCTTTGCCTGCAGATGGAAACACAGGCAGGATAACTGATTTTTCATTCCTACTTTTATTTCTTGACAGTTTTCCCTGAAATAAACCATAGTAACCTAAGTAATTTTTCACTCTGTTCCATGATTGACAAACTGAGTAAGGGATCTGAGAATTTTATTATTTTCTAGTGCCGACCAGAAAACAATTTTTCGGTTTCATAAAAGAAAAGGGAAAATGTGCAGTTCCAGAGTAATTTGTTATGTTTCTGGTGTAGAATCAAAATGGCACTTTCGGAGAATGTGTGAGAAGGCTGTGATAGGTACTATCTCAGCCTACACAATGCCCAGACAATAACCCACTGGCTAGAAGATTTAATTTACGTGTGGGAGTAACTGATCTGCTTGTTTATGACAGATTAGGCTCCCACAGACTCCATCCCACGTATCAGGCAAGCTTTTTGCTCACCAAATTACGGACTCTTTAAAAATGTCAGATTCTCCTCTTGCATATATTCCCTTCTATATAAACAGCTAAATAGAAGACTAGTTTCCCAGTATAGTGATTATGGGCGATATTCCAATTTATATGGTGATTATGGAACAATATTCCAGTATCTGTTATATCTGATTCAAAGCGGAGACTAGGTTTTAATCTTTTTATGCCTCTCGACTGTTTTTTCCCTGGAAAATGTTGTAGCCTGAAACAATGAATTGAAACATTTCAATGCAACTGCTCTTACTTTATTATCTTGTTATTAAAGGGGAGGAAAATGTTGGTTTGAGCTACCTCTCCTCTTTGGTGGGCCACTGTGACACCTGTCTCATCTCATTGCCTGCCAGAATGGAATCTGTAGCCATTATTGCCGCATTATTTCATAATCTTTCAGCAATGCTAAGCTTATGTATGTGAACATGCTGGTGACATTCTTTCCAGAAGCTAAAGCAGGTCTTAGCTAATAAGGGAATCTGGAAGTTTTATGAAAATTAGCCAGTGATTATTTTAAACATCAGTAACTGGTACATATAGCACAACAAATTTTATGTCCTGGATTGTATATTAATAAGTGGAAATAAGTGGAAAAGTTTGAGACTGTGACTGGATGGAGATACATATCATTAACAGAACTTTACTGAATGTGTTACTTGTGAGTACGATTTTTTCTTTAATGTTTATAGTCAACATCGCTCTGCACGGGGGACATTCTGTTGCAAAATACACATAACTATGAGAGGTCATAGGAAATTCCATTAAAACAGTCAAAAGGTCTTTAAAAGTAAAACATCAGTCTGAAAATAAAAGACTGCAAATCAATCAAAATGTATTTCTACAAAATATTGTATTAGCACTACTCAGAGAACAAAAAGACAAGGAAATGTCTTACAAATATCTGTCAAAGAAGTTAATGCCTAGTATATAATGGAATGATTGAGAGCACTGAGAGTATGTAGAACACACAAAATCAAGACGAATTACATAGTCCTGCGATTGTAATTTCTGGGTTTAGCACATTGGTAACTCACAAGAGAAAAATAAAAATTAACAACTAGTAATGGTTAAGGCAAATAACACTAATACTAAAGAATACAGATACTATATATAATTATTTCCAAATTACCCAGTACAGAACATGTTGCTTGAAATGGCCTTAAGACAACTGGTTGAGGTGTGCTTTAAATATAGCTATAAAATTAAATTAAATTAAATTAAATTTAATTTAATTTAATTTAAAAAAGTGATAAATTACTACCAGCTTAAGTTCAAAGAAGCAAAAGATGAGACAGTTCCTGAAGTCAGTTAAATGGCAAAAGAAAAGAAGACTACAAAAACACCATTCAAAGGGAGCTAGCTGGTACGTTGTTCAGATGCTTTTGTCTCCTGATAACCAAAAAGATCCATTTTCCACCCATTTTTATGTTGGGTTTATATAAGTCTGAAAAACAAGCAGTCCACTTGTGCTTTCTTTCTCAGGGAATAGCTTCTGTCTACAGAATTCAGAGTGAACCAAAAGGCTAAAGCTACAAAGCAATGATCCCCTTTATGTGCGATACCTTGGCTAACACAGAAGGCCATTTTCAGGAAAGAACAAGGTGCTGGACACATTACAGAACTGCAACATAGAATGTCTGTAACACTGATTCATATTTATATTACGTGTCTCTCAATCACAAAATTTAATTCCTAGCTATAATGAGGACTGCAAAATGTCAATTATTTCCGCTTTTTCTTGAAAAATAAAACAACAAACAAACAAACAAAAAAACCCCAGCAGTCGAAACGTCAGGCAGAGGCCTCAGCTCTTCAAAACACAAAGGACTCGCAGTAATTTCTTTAATATTTAATTAATGTAGGGAACAACACACTGTCTTTCTGCTTCAGAACCCAGAATGTTTAGATTCATCCCAAGAATTTTTCCACTGACATGTTTTCTAAAAGAGAAAATGCCATTTTATGAAAGAAATGGCCATGGGAAAATTTCAGAGATGCAAAAATCTTCATCATCATTACCATCACTTTTACGCCCATCTCAGAGAAATACACTGACATCTTCTTGGCTGCCTTCCCGGAATGGTCTTGTCCCTCTTTGCTTGCAATGAAAAAGCAAAGTGAACAGAAGCCCCCCAAAGCAGGGAGCCACATCATCACAACCCGCTTTGAGAAAAGGAAGCTGGAGGGAAGCCCTGTGCTGGGTGAGAGTCAGGCTGCTGGCTTGGCAAGGAGGCAGAGAGCCTGTCCGCGTGCCCTGCTGCCAACTGTCTCGGGGGTCCTGCTCAGTCCCACTCTCCCTTACTGAGACTAAAGAGGCACTCACTAGAGTCTTCCATGATGGTCTCTGTCAAACCAGTAATTCATTTGGCTTTGTTCAGAGGTAAATCTGTTTTGGAAATGACAGCTTCTGAGCTGAGCTGATGTCCAAAGTTTTTCTAATTGTCTAGTTTTATTTTGTTTTGGGATAATTCTTATGTGCCTGGGTTGTGCAGTTGTGCATATATACACAATGTTCACATATTAAAACATTTGTACGTATATAAAATAAATATATTGCATGCATATATATATTATATATAATTTATTTAATTATTTATTTTTAGAAAATAAACTTGTACACTGATGAAGGATGCTATATCCATACACCATATCATGCAGTATCTACAAAGAATTTCTGGTGTAATTCCTGGTCAATCACAGTTAGTATAACTTTTGTTATTGGTCTGATTGAAGGCAAGACTGAATCATTTTATATTAGATCTGAAAAAATAATACTTTAATAAGTAAAACTAATATTTAGGGAGAGGGGATTGGTTTATGTTGGACAGAAACAGATTACCTCACACCTTACTTGGCAAAATTCAAAATAGAAGATGAGAAACTTTCCTCACCGAATTGGCCAATCCCCAAAATTCTGAGTCTTATTTCACAACTCTGTATTGCTTCCAATATTAGTATTAACAATCATAGCATCAAAAGTAAAAAATGNAAAGATCCATTTTCCACCCATTTTTATGTTGGGTTTATATAAGTCTGAAAAACAAGCAGTCCACTTGTGCTTTCTTTCTCAGGGAATAGCTTCTGTCTACAGAATTCAGAGTGAACCAAAAGGCTAAAGCTACAAAGCAATGATCCCCTTTATGTGCGATACCTTGGCTAACACAGAAGGCCATTTTCAGGAAAGAACAAGGTGCTGGACACATTACAGAACTGCAACATAGAATGTCTGTAACACTGATTCATATTTATATTACGTGTCTCTCAATCACAAAATTTAATTCCTAGCTATAATGAGGACTGCAAAATGTCAATTATTTCCGCTTTTTCTTGAAAAATAAAACAACAAACAAACAAACAAAAAAACCCCAGCAGTCGAAACGTCAGGCAGAGGCCTCAGCTCTTCAAAACACAAAGGACTCGCAGTAATTTCTTTAATATTTAATTAATGTAGGGAACAACACACTGTCTTTCTGCTTCAGAACCCAGAATGTTTAGATTCATCCCAAGAATTTTTCCACTGACATGTTTTCTAAAAGAGAAAATGCCATTTTATGAAAGAAATGGCCATGGGAAAATTTCAGAGATGCAAAAATCTTCATCATCATTACCATCACTTTTACGCCCATCTCAGAGAAATACACTGACATCTTCTTGGCTGCCTTCCCGGAATGGTCTTGTCCCTCTTTGCTTGCAATGAAAAAGCAAAGTGAACAGAAGCCCCCCAAAGCAGGGAGCCACATCATCACAACCCGCTTTGAGAAAAGGAAGCTGGAGGGAAGCCCTGTGCTGGGTGAGAGTCAGGCTGCTGGCTTGGCAAGGAGGCAGAGAGCCTGTCCGCGTGCCCTGCTGCCAACTGTCTCGGGGGTCCTGCTCAGTCCCACTCTCCCTTACTGAGACTAAAGAGGCACTCACTAGAGTCTTCCATGATGGTCTCTGTCAAACCAGTAATTCATTTGGCTTTGTTCAGAGGTAAATCTGTTTTGGAAATGACAGCTTCTGAGCTGAGCTGATGTCCAAAGTTTTTCTAATTGTCTAGTTTTATTTTGTTTTGGGATAATTCTTATGTGCCTGGGTTGTGCAGTTGTGCATATATACACAATGTTCACATATTAAAACATTTGTACGTATATAAAATAAATATATTGCATGCATATATATATTATATATAATTTATTTAATTATTTATTTTTAGAAAATAAACTTGTACACTGATGAAGGATGCTATATCCATACACCATATCATGCAGTATCTACAAAGAATTTCTGGTGTAATTCCTGGTCAATCACAGTTAGTATAACTTTTGTTATTGGTCTGATTGAAGGCAAGACTGAATCATTTTATATTAGATCTGAAAAAATAATACTTTAATAAGTAAAACTAATATTTAGGGAGAGGGGATTGGTTTATGTTGGACAGAAACAGATTACCTCACACCTTACTTGGCAAAATTCAAAATAGAAGATGAGAAACTTTCCTCACCGAATTGGCCAATCCCCAAAATTCTGAGTCTTATTTCACAACTCTGTATTGCTTCCAATATTAGTATTAACAATCATAGCATCAAAAGTAAAAAATGAAAAAAAACATTTCACAACACAAAATTAAATGTTTAAGCATTACTAACATAAAACATTTATTTAGAATAGGAGAAAATGGAAAATTTTCAGATAAAAATGTTTTGCTGACTATGGCATAATTAATCCCAAACTCCCAGTGATAAAATTCATATTGACTGGAGAGGAACATTAGATTCAAACACTGTCCTTTTGAAAGCATGTTCATATTTAGCTCCTTACTGTACTAAATATCTCTGTTCTACAGAGAAATAGGATAACGATCATCATTATTTTTAGTTCCATCTTTTGTATTGTTGATTTGGGCTTTTTATGTGAGCAACTCATTTTGATTAAGAGTAATTTTATTCAAATACATTATATGAGTAATTTCAGCTTATATTTAGGTTGGTAAGCTGGAAATGCTTCCATATTTTACATGAAGTGTTAGCATCTGATGATACTGTCCCTTTGTTATCTATAGCTCAGCAGTGATAAGAATCATTTATCATCATCAAAGTAATAAAAATGTATTTATTCTTACAAAATTGCATCACTTTGGAAGTCATAGGACTATTATTTCTAAAGTTAAGCAAAAACCGATTTTTGTGCAACTAGTTTTTAATATTTAATCTATTCAGAGAGGGAACAACGTTAGCAAAGTCATAAAGTATGATCCCTAGATTTCTTACAGTATAGGGAATAGCTCTTTCAGACAGTAAAGTGAGGGGGAAAACTCTATATTTTTGTGTCTGCCTTCATTATATTGTTTGTCGATTAGTGTATTACAGACTAAGATGGAAAAAGGGAAGCTAAGCGTGCATTACATTTTCTGCACAGGCTTCTGCACAGCTTTTTTTATCCAAATTCCTTCTCCTCTGGAATGTGTAGATAAAAGTTTATGCTTCTTGACCTTATGACATCATTTAATAGGATCATAATACTGCGTGTGACCAACAATGGAGATGCTGGGCACAAGCTTGATTAACCTTTTATCATTTCATGCCTATATTTGCAATGAGGCCTTAAAAGGTCAAGCGCAATTGCTAGAATAACACGTATGATTTATAGGCAGTGGATCCTATTGGCAGGCATCCTATAACAGCAACACTAGGATTTCAGTTTTATGGCATTTATCCAGAAATCTGTCAAGACCATGCAAAAACATGAAGTAATTACAAACAAATACTTTGATTTACTGTTGGTAGATGACTTCAGTTCCACATTTCAGCACTGCTAACAAAACTACTTGTTGACATGGCTGTGGACAGTGAAAACTTCATTGGAGTATAGTGTGTAGTGTGCTTAAAGACACTTTCCACCTTGCCCTGGATTCTCAGAAGTCCTTGGTGTGAGGTCCTTTGCTGAGCTGAAGGTGAAACATTGTAAAATCTTACTTTTTAAATACATTACATTTTTACTGTTATCAGCATAATACACAGAAGAGCTAAAGCAAGATTCTATAATAAAGTTGTCTTGCTTCACTCATGAAATGAATACACTGGCTGAGATTCACCAGGTGTATGTGGTAAAACATATGAATGTGAGAATGAACCATGTGAATCCAAGCCACTGAGCTTTCTTCAGACTGAACAATGTGTGGTTGAAGTACTTAATCTTTTTCTTTTATTATTTTGGAAAGTGTCAAAGTTTGACAGGTGGATTCGTTGTGCAAGTCCACAGTGAACCATTTCTTTAACATTTTTTGTTCAAAGAAGTCTTTTTTGTCTCAGGTAAGTTGAAGTACTTGAAATTCCTGGAGGCAATTTTGATCTGAGCAGTATTGCATGAGGGAGAATAAGTCAGTCAGCTGAAGAGGAAAAATAATGTGTAGAAAGCAAGCTAAACAATAATTTAGAAAATATCCACCAAACTCATATTTTTGTTATTAAGAAATATTTTACGTTCATTTTACATGTGTCTATTCATGATCTTTGGGTAATTTTTTTTTTAACTTAAAAAAAAAAACAACAAAACAAAACCAGGAAAATCTTAATGGAAGGAATTCTTTGGCAAAGAATTTGCATTTTTAACATTCAAACTGTGTCAGAAATGTGAATTAATAAGCTGTTTTATTGTTAAATGTGAGTGGTAGTATAAGAAAATAGATGAATGGTGATGTATACATGATAAGGTAAGAATGCCACATCTTAACTAAGGGTCTGCCTAGGGAATAAAAGGAACACAAGAACAAATTTCAAAGTAAGTGGCATATCCAAAATCAAAATCTAATGATTTTATCTGGACTATAAAAAAAACAGATAGAAACACTTTTGTACAGTTTTACAGTTTTGTTGCTTTCTGTGTATAAGTCTCTTAAGAAGCAAATATTTCTCCCCTTACGTAAAATAATCCCCTCCTGCTTACTTAATATTGTGACACTGCAAACACAGGAAGTCAAGAGCCTAAAGCTACTGAGACTTAGCTGGTTAAAAAAAAAAAAAAACCAACCCCAAACTGAAATCCAGTTACAGCTCAGTTCAGACAAATTGCAGTTTAGAAGTTCTGGAAAACTATATAGGCTCTCTGTAAGTTCCCCTGCAAGGCATGAGTGTTTATATTTGTCTAAACTGTAAGTAAAACAAGATATAATTTAGGAGGTTAAATTCTGAAGATTAGTAAAATGTTGTTATATGCCACTTTGGAATGCATCATAAAGTTAATCCCTGTATAGCATTTTATACGTATTTACAGGATCACAAAATGGTTGAGGTTGGTAGTGACTTCTGGATGTCATCTGATTCAAACACCCTGCTCAAACAATGTCACCTAGAGAAAGTCAAAAAGGATTAAGTCCAGATAGCTCTTGAAGAACAATCTATAGAATATGCTAAGGTCTGGGAAAGCTATCTCAATGATAATAAAAAAACATACATGACAAGAAATTATAATACTGTATCACTGAATGCAGTCTGCTCCTTTGTTGGAGAAATACAGATTAAATTAATCATAATAATACTTCACAGTACAATAATAAATGTATGATAGCATATTTCGTACAAGTGATGAAACCATAATCAAATGCAGCCTCTTTACAGCACCATGCAATTAAATTATTAATGGAGAAGATATTGTGTAAGCCAGGTTTTGTGTAAGAATTATGCTAAAAGGCAGGAAAAGAGAAAAGAGAAGATTTCTGAAATTTAATTTTAAAATACTTAAGAGATCAACATTCTTTACTACTTTACAGGTTAAATAGAAACTGCAATATATCATATAATGTACGAATCTGGACCAGGTATCTTAAAAGAACATTTCCTGAAACCTTTGTTTTAATATAAATTATATAACATATGCTTGCACAGTTTCAGTCAAACATTTTTTTTTTTCTTTAATAATGTTGATGCCATGCTATTGTAAACTTTCTAACTTTAGTAAAATATTTGGGCTTATCTTAAAAATTCAGTGGCTGACAACACTTTTGTTCAGGCAATGAAATACATTTCCTTTCAAAGACACACATAGACTGTAATGAAGGTTAATATTTTTTTTTTAATATGCTCATTCTTTTACAATCCACTTTTAGAGCTGAAACAATTAGTTCAATTTTATAGGGTACATTTATGTTCACAAACACACAGTTTAAAGTTAGTTACCTTGAAAGCAATGACAACTTGTCACTTATTAGATCCTCCTTCTGAAAACAGGTCTGTATAGCCCTTAAATGTCTGTATAGGATTTCAATAACTATCCACCCAGTTACTTATTATGGTGAGAACAGTCAAAATACAAGAATTTATAGACAGAATTTCATAGGTATACATAACATACACCGACCCAGTAAACTTAAAATTCAGGTGAAAATCCTTTGAACTTCAGTCTTTACGCAATGTTTCAATCAGCAGCTGAACTCATTCTGAAATCAGACCTAACATGACTGAGAAATAAGCAGTGAAATACAAAACCTTGAAGCTTAGGACTTTGCAGAATTGATTTGTAACTTTTGTTTCCTTCCCTGTAGACATATGGCAGGTAAAAGAGAGCACCAACAAAAAAACAAACCAAAACAAAACAAAAAAAAAAAAAAAAAAAAAAAAAAAAAAAAAAAAAAAAAAAAAAAAAAACTAGATCCTAAANAGGAAGAAAGAAAATTATAAAGAACTCGTAGCCTAATAATTACTTGGAAGAACAGGAATATTTAGTTGCATTATTTAGTGCTTTGTTCTGTTTAGTTGCTTTAAAGTCTACATATGGGAATTTAGGATAAGTACAAAAGATATGGCGGAAACAGAATGGGGAGAAGACAGAGTATCTAGCTGAACTTGGGAGTCAGGGAAAGCAGAACTTGCACTGAACAAGAGGATTGAGTTGAGGAATGGTCTGAAGATTCACAAACTGCTTGAAGAGTACACAAATGTACAAAATCTGTGAATTTCAATTGATTTTGATTTTCATATGCTGTGTACAAAATTACAGTTGCATTTATTTACAAAACTATAGTTGTATTTATTTGATCTTCTAGCTACATGCTTTAAGTGCCTAGTGATTTTACTATGTTTGTAAAGATAAATGACATATTTAGAATCAAGCTATAGATACGTTTATATGAATGCCGTATCTTTTGTTTCCTTTTGAAGACTATCAGCCACTGAGGTAAAGTGAAGCTGAAAAATTCTGCAGTGCACTACGAATGTATCTATGAGTACTTACAGAAAATATCATAATTATTTCATATTTTATCGTAGCATTCTTTTTTCTGCACAGGGCATATAATTCAACATATTATTCTAAAAGCCAAGCAATTTGTAATTGTCAGCAAATTATATAAAAGATAAATAATTCTCTGAACTGGTAAAAAGAATAAATGGATTCCCTAAATAAATGGCTTCAAGTTGTGCCAGGGCAGGTTCACAGAATCATAGAATCATAGAATGGTTAGAGTTGGAAGGGACCTTAAAGATCATTTTGTTCCAAACCTCCCTGCCATGGGCAGGGACACCTCTCACTAGAGCAGGTTGCTCAAAGCCCCATCCAGCCTGGCCTTGAACCCCTCCAGGGGTGGGGCTTCCACAACTTCTGAAAAATGCGAACATTATATTTAGGAAATAAAAACCTAAAAATGGAGAGGAAAAACTCTGAGATCAACGGGAAAGTTTTCATTGCTTGTAATGAATACTAAATACTCACCAAAAAAAAAAAAAAAGAGGAAATTGGTCTATTCTTCTATAGAATTTTACATAATGATCACTTCAGCCTTTTGTGTCTCATTCCCAAGCAGAAGAAATATTGTAGACTAACTGACAGTCCTAGGTAGAGTGCTTATTTCCAAAAGGTTTTTTTCCCTCAATATATCTGTAAATCCTAACAAACTTTCGCTTGTTTAGATTGATCTGTCATTGACCACACAAGATTTACATAAAACAAGACTGTTGGAAAGACCATGTGATAGAATAGGTAAGACAGAATAGATACATAAAGCTTCTTCAAAGATACCTTCTCTGAAGAGATATCTTTGGTTTGGATTGGCTAAGCGATTGTTTCTCCAGCACAACAATTTTGCTTCTTGAATGGTGACACTCTTGTTTTTATATGATTTTATATAATAGCTGCAATGCATTCCTCACTGCCAGAATGCATACTCACACACGCTTGGATGTCAAGTAACATTTAATTTAGGGAACATCAACAGAGAAACAGGAAGCATATGTATTTTCATCCTGCTTAAACTGGGGTAAAAATACATCTAACTTTTAAAATAATTCAGGTCATCTTTCCTCGAATGAAGTAATAATAGTCCTTGTACACTATGAATATATACAATGTTTTTCCTTATCTTCGTGAATCTTTTGTCTATAAAAGAACTCTTATCACTATCGTTCATATTGTTAGTTTCGTGAATGTTTTCCAACATGTTGAGCAACAATCTAGACTGGAAGTGTCGTATGTTGGACTGTCCTATTTCGTGATAAAATTGTTTACACTCAGTAGCAACTGATTGAAAATACAGAGTGTATAAAAAGAAGGAAATAAGACAAATCAATCAACAGAACTTTCCACTTGTGAAACTCTGTCTGTAGACTACTGATGGCTTTACTCATTAAAGTTGGTCTCACATGTACTGTTGAATGCTAACTTCCCATTCTCAAGCCTGTAGAATGAGAAGTTTATGCAAGGCTAAAATCAGTTCATCAGTCTGAAAAATTCAAGCCACTTTTAATATCTTTGCTTAAGAATATTTGATTACTTTAGACATATATTATTCATAAAAAATAGAACACATACTAGGAAGATAAAAATAAATCTTTTACATACCAAAATAAAAAGAGAAGGAAAGCCCATCAAAATTTATTTTTTATCTGTTTTATCCTGCTGTCATAGACAAAAAAGAGCATAGTCCAGGCAATGGAAACATAATATAGCAATGTAATTTTTCACTTCGACATATTTCCAGAGTACAAAAGAAAAAATAGAAAACTTGACTGAATTCAAATCTTTCAAATTGCCTTATTTCTTACTGTACTTCCTTGTTATTTTGTGCACTTTACTTTCAATTTCTCTGAAAAAAAATGTTATTTATAAAATGCTATTTTGGGGTATTTTAAAGACATGCAGGGTTTTAATTTTAAAGTGATTAAACTGCACCATCCCTAGAAATGCTAAAGGCCAGGCTGCATGGGTACAAAGACCCATGCATCCTGCTCTAGTGGGAAGTGTCCCTGCCCATGGCAGGGGTTTGGAACTCGATGATCTTTAAGGTCCCTTCCAACTCTAACCATTCTATGATTCTATGATCAAGTCAGAGATTTTTATGGTTTTATATTTTTCAGGTAGTTTGAAAGGATTTTGGAGCAGAAATTTATTTCTCATCTTCATTTAAAGAATCTAGAAGTACTAAGAATCTTCAACAGAGATCCAAAATAATAAATGCAGTAGTTGAGGACCAGAATAGAAAATTCAGAAGTAAAAAGAAACTAACAAATGACTGAAAATTAAATGTAAGAACTGTGACCTTGAAATGAAGATATGCTGGAGTAGAACTAGGAAACAATCTAAGTTTAGCTTCAGGCAGCAGCATAGAACCATGTGGCAGCAGCACTCTCTCAGCTCCAGCCCCTCTGCCACAAGGTTTTGAGGGGAGAATTGGAAGAAAAAGGCAAAACTCATTGGGACAAAAGCAGTTTAACAGAACAACAAAGGGAACAAGAAAACAATAGCAGTAACATGGATATATGCAAATATATATGCAAACAAGGAATATGCAAACAAGATTACAATACCACCACTCGCTGAACACACCTGGGACCTCCCTGATTGCTCCCCCACTCCCTATTCCTATCCTCACCTTCCCCAGCCAGCTCCGGCTTCCCCCAGGAATGGCTCACATGGGATGGAATGTGTGTTTCCTAGATCCTGGGAACAGGACAGGATATCTAGTCATCAAAGGATTTGTTAAACTCTATTCAGTTGACAATGACAACAACGTATCAAACCAATTTTGTTAACAAAGTGATATGAACAACACACACACAAAAAAAAGATTTTATTGGTTTGGAGTTTTATAAAATAAATTTATATATTCTAAATTTTCCTTGGAATTGATGGTATAACCAAACATATTTATTCTTCCTTGAGAAATAAAAAAAATAAAAAAAATAAAAAAAATAAAAAAAATAAAAAAAAAATTCACAAGTATTAGGCTCTCCCAAAAGTTATTTCATATCGATGCTAAAAGAGATGAAAAGTTATCTTGTAATTTAAATTTTGCATTTGATTTTCTTTTCCTTCTCATTTTTGTTCCTGCTCTCTAAAGTCTCAGGTTATTCTAATGCCCATTTACACAAGCTTAACAGAGACTTCTGAGGAACCTCAGAGGTATATGAAAACAAACTCAGTAGACCGATTTCTTCATGTACAAAATGACTGATTCTTATAAATCATTTCAATTTGCAATAGCAGTTAGGCTGATGGTTGTCTAATGCAGGAACATATCAGTCTCATCTGGGATTTTGGACAGGTAAATTACTCTTCAACCTATGAAATAGTAACTTTTCAGTGGGGTAAATAATGGCATATATTTGATGTCTCTTATTTAGAAAAAAATCAGTAGAAGTAATGATAAAAGTAACAATTTTAAGGCTTGTGCCTGTGTCTGGAAATGTTGTCAGGTAAGAGCAGACCTTTGTATAGTATAGTGCTCCTAAAGCCTTTGTATCTGAAAGTAAGTGGCTTGTTGTGCCAGATCACAGAGTTTATTTCTTGTTCCTCTTTTGTTATGGTGAGAAATCATGCCATTAAAATATTTATATTTAGAGTTAACAGCTCACTAAACAGGGACCCTCAATAAATTTCACTTTGCTGCTTTTTATGATAAACACTGGAATTGGATTCTGCAGTAAATCCAAACACAGCTCTACGGCATTGATTTTCCAAATGGTTCGGTCAAAATTATCCAGTAAAAAATGAAGCAGCAGCTTGATGAGTTATTTTATAAAATGATATTAAAATATGATTATGGAATAGAAGATATCAGTAAGTTGATAGTTTTTTATTAAGACAGTCTAAGGATATCTAAGGAATTGATATAATTTTCTTAACTGACCCTTTGTAAATGTACATTGGCAGACAGAGACAGTGTAGTTCATTTGTTGAGACTGAGGGAAAAATCTTCTCAGTGGTGTCAAAGGTGTTGAATGATGGTTCAAATGGAAAGCAATTTAAAAAAAATGCACACAAAAATCTCCCAACAACACAAAAAAGCCCACTTTGCAATTTTTTTCAGTTAGGATTTAGAACATAGTTCTTGCAGACAGATAAACAATTTTTGGACAGAGGAACAAAATTTTATGATGACTTGTACATATGCTAAACATAACACTTGGTTTATTAATGTCATTAAATTATTTTATAGCCTCTGTGCATGTATCACTAAAATGTGCATGTATGACCTGCACATAAAATATATGCTATCCAAGAAGATATTTGTTCTCATTTAATTCAGGCAAATTAAATCTCCTACACATATATAAAGTTTTTGCCTGGGAAAGAAAGAAGGGGAGGAGGGGAAGATGTGTGCTATAGGAATAATCCCCTCTCTTTTTGGTGAAGAGATAAGCATTTTCCAGCTAAAATCGTAAATCTACAGTAATTCTCCTATAGTCAATTTAGTCTCTGAGGATGGAACGTGGTGACTGTTTACAGTAGGGCACAGAACCGGAAAGTTAAAGATGTGACAAACAGTTCAGAAGGATCTTCATACAAATAAGCATAAAGGTGTAACCAGTCACTGGTACTGACTGTATGGGTTATGCCATGCTCAGATCTTTTAAAAATCAATATGCACTGATTTGCTGCAGAATAAGTTGTTCACTTGGCCGCAAAGTAAAAAGAAAACCAAGTTTTACTTTCTACCTCCAATTGGCCCTTGCACACTCTGTATCCTTTCCTAAGATTTATTTCAGCCATCACTGGGTTTGTGTGTATTTTAGTATGTGCACAATATTTTTTAAATACTTTTCAAAAATAGGAGAATATGAACACTTATACATCATCTTGTTTCTTAGTTTGCCTTAAATTCCATAAAACCCCTGTCATTTTCTAGAAGAAAAACTAGAGAGCAATTCATCACTGCAAATCAAGTTCTGCTCAATCTTCTGTTAAATTTTTAGTATTTTGAGTAGGTAAAGATACTTGTTTCAGATCTAAGACAATAGTCTGAAATTCTTTTCAGTCAAAATATTGCTAAATCTAATTGTAAATTATTTTAATAATGATTATTATAAACATAAGACTAATTAAAATTATGGAAATAAAAAAAAAATCAGTCTTCGTAGTAGATTTATTCTTTCTGCTTATAATTTTGTAGGAAACTGCCCTAAATTGAGTCAGATGAATATACCTAAAATGAGCTTTAATTGTAGATTATATAATAATAGCAGTAAAAAAGTAATTAAGTGTCATACAGAATTTTAGCAAACATGATTTTGTTATACTTAAACCTCTGAATAAGACTGCTTACATAGCTACACTAAAATATGACAAATAAAAAGGGTTATCATTCCAGAATCAAATCACATTTTTTACCTGAAAATGAATGTAGATCCCCTTTTAACTACAGGACACTCTTTCTGTAGCGAATTTTGTACTGACGTTGAAACTTTAAAGTTTTTATGAAATGCTTACAGTTGAGTTTTGTAACTTGAAGATTTCTATAATTAAATCAGTAAGAATAAAGGCTGAGATAATATCAGAAATAAGTATACACACATTTTTTATATATTTCTCTATATTTGCTACCAAAAATCATTCACGTTCCTATGAGAAAAAAAAAAATAGAGATAAATGTAAGTTATCTGAAAGACAAAAGTTTAGGACATGCCTGGGTAAGATAATATGGTTTTTTTTAAATACTGTTAATGGAAGCTTTTTTTTTTCCTTTTTTTTTTTTTTTTTTTAATTTAATGAGAAATAGTAAAATTCCTTTCAAAGACAGGATACCAATGAAAGATAAAATATTTAATTATAGTTTTCATATAGTAGGCTAAGTGTGCTATTTGTGGATTTGTGTTTGCTGAAAAGACAAAAGCTAGTACTAAGGATTGTGATTACAGTCCAAAAATGGAGTGGTGGTGGGAAGGAGATCATTAAAAATCCAGGGTCGGGGGGAGCATGGAGATGGGGGTTACAAGCAGGTGACTTGCACAAGTGACTGCAACCCTGATGCACAGCTTCAAAGGTTGAGACAGAAGCCGGTGACAATGATGCACAGCAACAGCAAACTGAAAAATAGTGGATTTTCTCATACTATCCAGTGAAACAGGCTTTTAAAACACTCTATGTTAAAAAAAACTTCTCAGAGAACTGGTTGTTCTAAACAAGTTGGGCTGAAGGAAAAGAAAAATACTGCTTTTTAAAGTCTCAGGCAATAAGTGAATTTTATCCAGAAAACAGAAGGAAAGTTGAGGCTAGGAGAGGATTTTCTATGAAGCATCTATCTGTTATTATGCTGAAACTTCAATTACAGCATTCTAATTGTCTATCTGAATCTTCCCTTAACTGGTTAAAAAAAAAAAAAAAGTAATATACATATATTACTGTTCAAAGCACCATATACAACCATTCCATAGAGAAAATTTCACCTTTCTGCAATGGTTTCTGAAAAATATCAGGAATTAATTTTCCTAAATGGGGAAAATATGGTGCTTAGTCACTGTGTTATCTAAAATACCTCTGATGTTCAGTCTCCTTGAGGTGCCATTTATCTCTTCTTTTTTTTTCAATATGCTCTAGAAAACCTATCAAGCCCAAGCCGACTATACTCAGTCAATTTAGTTAGAGGTTGCTTTAAAGACTACATACAGTCAATCATATGTTCAAATTCCTTTTTCTTGAAGTGTCATCTCTGAGAGAGAACATCAGTTCTATGAAACCATAAATTACTCAATAAAAAAGAGCTGTTAGGATCACATTTGGCAGAGCACTTCCACTTGTTTGAGAATCTGAATTGTCCTGTCGACCGCAAGAGTACTTTGTAATATCCTAGTGAGAGCCATATTTTATGGATGTTTGGCTAAATCCAGGTTTTAACAGGAGATTGTCCTGTCCATTTTTTTCCCCAGTAGATCATTCTATTAATAACTCACATTCTATATGAACTGGACACATTTTAGAATACACAAAGAGAAAATCAACAGGTTACAGAAAAAGGAGGCTTATAACCCCTATGCATTTGATCAAATGAAAGCAGCAGAATTTGTATCCTGTTTTGTAGAATTACTTTAAATTTAAAACTAAACCCACAGTGCTAATCCTATACAAAGTATATTCAATATAAGAAGGTTGGTTTGAGTGAATTTATTTTTGGGGGGGTGGTTCTAAAAGCAATTTTTCACTGCTTTTCTATGGATGATTTCATTTAGTTAGGTGATTGCTGTTGACTAAGATTTGTTGTAAAATTTGTGAAATCTTTCAGTTTGTACATTTCAAACCCACTAGCAGCACTATTGATTCAACACCACTGGAAGAATATAAGCATCTGTAAGTCACTCTTTCTTCCACCTTCTTTCTCACTCTGTCTATGAACAGCTCTGTCTTTTCATTTGCAACTCTTCAATTACGGTTGTCCCCTGTATCTACATTAACAGATATATCTTCATGATGATGAAATATTTTAAACTATTGTAAATTTAATTCAGGGTAAGAGGCAAAATATCACATCAGGAAAGGAAATCTCTTTCTGCCATTTCTGAGCAGATTAAGACTTTGTAAATTTACACAGATACATGCTACATAGGGCTACTAAGGTTTACAGAAGTTGTGTATTTGTACCGTTGAACACATGATGGATATTAAATACTACAAAATATGAAAACTTTTTTTTTAAACTAAAAATAGCTCCCCACAACATATAAACCAGTGGAAGCAGGGAGGTGTGGTTTGTTTGTGTTTTGTTTTTTTTTTTTTTCTTCTGTCTTAATACGATCTGTTTTGACCTCCGTGTTCGCTTTTAGCAATTCAAGCAATTCAGCATATATAGCAAAATAGCTTCTCAAGACAACTTTTCAAGAAGAAGTGCATTTAATAACTTTATTAGTACTCAGTACCTTTACAGAGGGAAAAATCTGAGCAATTAAAGTGTCTGTAGTCCATAAGAGAAAAGCATAACAACGTGAAAGTCAGGCAAATTCACATTGGGGCAAACTTTTAATTGAGTTGCTAATTCACCATTTACTCAAATTCTGGGCAATTATATATCTCAACACTTCTAATTTATGAATGGATGTCCTTTTTTATACATACTTTAGTTATGTACAAGTCAGTGAGCTTAATGCAGGACCAAAGGCATCCAATTCTACTGTTTATGTTAATCAGGAAATCAAATTAGATAACCCAGTCACGTCTTCTAAGAATTAAACACTCATTGGCATCTTCCCATTAAATCAGAAGTTTAGCACTACTGTTGAAGAGTCAGCTTCTTTAAAAAAAATATAAATAAAAAAAAATGCCAAATTATGCTCTGTGGTGTAGTGATAAACTTAGTGTAACAGACAAAATTCTGTGCACCAAAGCCACAGTAAAATAGCCGGTTTTCAAGATTTTCTGACAGCATAGATAAAAGTACTAGTTGATGAGGGCAAGGAGAGCTGTTGATTAACAAAATAGTAAATCAATGGCCATAAACATTATGATAATGGATTCTCTAGGAACACAGTGAAAGAGCCAGAATATATAGGGAAAGAAAGAAGCAGAGAGAAAAATGAGATGGATTACAGTGAATCTTAAAAATAAGCTTTCCTGTAATTGGGAGAAAATCTAGGTATTCTGTCTTGACCATCAGGCTATCTTATGCAGCTTTTCATTATTCAGACAAAGTATTGTTACCAAAATGAATTCATCAATATAACAGAGATAAATGATCCAACATGGAACAGACAGAGCTATCTTCCCATTCTTTTGAAGAAAATGGTCTCTTTGTACGATTATATCAGTGACAAAGATGTCTGGACTTTATGAGCATTTCTTTCCATTTAGTCTGCCTTAAATATTAATAATGCAATGATTTAACCTCTCTATACTAGGTTCAAGAAAGAGTTTAAAAGTGCTAATAAGGAATAGGTCTGTTTCAAGCAAAAAATGTCAAATGACTTTTAAGCTACGGCTAGTTCTCACCACTTTGAAAGAATTAATAATGTTAAATAAAAAGGAAGTGGGTAGAAAATTCTGACCCTCTGCTCCTCTGTGGTGAGAACCCACCTGGAATATCATGTCCAGCTTTAGACCCTTCAGCACAGGGAAGACATACACTGTTGGAGTGGGTCCAGAGTAGGGACCACAGATGGTCAGAGGGCCGGAGCAGCTCTGCTATGAGCACTGGCTGAGAGAGTGGAAGTTGTTCAGCCTGGAGGAGAGAAGGCTCTGGGGAGACCTTATTGCAGCCTCTCAGTACTTAAAGGGAGCCTACAGAAAGGAAAGAAACAAACTTTTTAGTAGGGCCTGTTGCAATAGGACAAGTGGTAATGGTTTTAAACTAAAAGAGGGTAGATTTAGACTAGATATAAGGAAGAATTTTTTTTTACTATTAGAGTGGTGAAACACTGGCACAGGTTACTCAGAGAGGTGTTAGATGCCCCAGCCCTGGAAAGAATCAAGGTCAGGTTGGACGAGGCTCTGAGCAACCTGATCAAGTTGAAGATGTCCCTGCTTGTTGCAGGGGCATTGGACTAGGTGTCCTTTAAAGGTCCCTTTCAAACCAAACTGTTCTATGATTCTCTGAAAAGAAACTGAAAAACATTGAGGTTCCTTCTAGTCTGTCTAATTCTTTAAAGACAAATTGCATTAGATTATGATGTTCCACAAAGTATAGTCTTTATGGATATGTAAATTTTAATCACAAACACTAGGATCCCTATTAGTCCTATAAATCTCTGGGGAACACAAATGTTTTCAAAAACAAGTGAAAAAACAAAAAAAAAATAAACTAAAGGTAAAAGAAAGACATATTGGGCCCGTATTGCCGGTTTGTACCTTAGAGTGGTGAAAAATAACACCTGAATCCTTAACCTGAAATTCTATTTAACTTAAATATTTTAAAGAATTATCATATCTCAACATACCAGAGTTAAAATTATCTGCAGTCTTTTCTAGGTTATTTCTCTCCTCCTTGCTTCTGACCTTAAAACTGCATTTGCTGCAGAAAACTAAAGCACATTAGCTTTTTTAAATGAAGTAGACAGTTTCAAAAGCCAAATGGTTAATACAGTTCCATGATTACTTTGCAAGCCAGAATGGGAAGTACTGGCAGACAAATCTCCTGAGTCACTCAGCTTCAAGACTCTACACAAGGAATTAATTTGGTTTCCTTTAAATAAGATTAAGCATGAATGGCAGAGTGAATCTACATTGGTAGAGCAGAGACAAGCTACTTATCTCTTACTATATACTTCCCTTTAGTATTGTCCTTAGATATTAAATGAGGGCAGGTTGAAAACAAATAGATACATATGTATTTATAGAAGATGAATGAGCCCATGAAAACCAGAGGATTTGTTGTTCAGCAGGGGATATGACCAAAATCTCCAGGATGGTACCTAGACATGTATTTTCCCTTTGACATTTGTACTGTCCTTGTCTTATACAGGTTGTCACAAGTTTGTCTTATAGCAAACACCATGTAACAGAGCTACAGCCATTGATAAAAGACAGGCCAGAATGAAGAATCTGTAGGACAATTTTACTAAGTGATGGAAAATGGAAAAAGGATATTTTCCTATTACCTGACGTTTGATTGTTGAAGAAAATATAGGAATGGATTTAAAGTAAAACTGCCTAGTAGCTGGTTATGCATTAAGATCTTCACTAAGTGAGTTCCCCTTATGCGACACCATAAGGTGAAACAAAAGAGGCATCCCATCTCCTGCTCATTTAATACTAACGTCTCTGGAAAAAAACAGAAAAGACTGGAAGTACACTTTTCTAAGAGCAATAAACAAAATATATTTGTGAGTACTGTTCAGCATAGGGTTGTATTTAGTCACATCATCAAATCCAGAGTTTACTACAGGATTTAATTAAGTAGAATTCACCAGACTCAGAAAATACAATACTATACAATGAATAAAGTATCAGGTAGCAGTATATTTGTGGAAAGAAAACTTACTGCTATTATTATAGCATCCAGAATTGCCAGTCACGGTTTGTCTTGGCCACTGTTCCAATAGTAACATTAGTAGATGTTCTTGTCAAATTTTAAGAGCTTCCCCTAAAATGCATGTAGGTCAGAATCCAGAGGTGACATACAAAGTATCTAATAAATGTCTCTGTCCTTTCATAAATGAAAGGGAATTTCTGAAGAAGCCAATTAAAGAAGGAAAGATCGGTGGTGCACTGAAGTACTTTCTTAGGAGTAAGTAATGGATTCATGTGTCAATTCTGACTATGCTGCAAAGAACACACATCACAATTACTAAGTGAAGTTTTCAGTTAGACTTTAGCTCAGTAAGATTTCTCCTGCTAACAGATGATGCCTCCCTCCTATTTAAGAAATTAGACTGTGTCCCAGCTTTGTCTACTTTAGCATATTAAATTCTTCTTTAAACATCACACTAAAATGATAACATGTAAGATAACATACAGGTGGTGACATGCTATCAAGCTAAAAGGAGTGACTCAGTTAAGGTGGGGCCTTGACCCCAAAGATCAAAACTAAAAACATCTTTCCAAAAGAGCAAAAGGAACAGAAATTTAAGGAAGAAAATGGCAAAAATAAATTCTGAGGATTAAGTAAAAACTAAATACCTACTTAGAAAATTAGGGCAGAAACATCAATATTATATCTGAGAATACTTGAAAACTCAGAAATTAATCACTAACAAGCATGTAAAGAGAGAATTAGTCATTAATCAGCTTTGCATGAACAATTCCACTGACATCAATTTATTTGTTTTCTACACAGAGACAGAGTATGGTCAGATTCCTATTTTTCTTTTTATTGCTGTTCTTTCCTTTCATTCCTTTTTTTTTTTTTGGTTTTTTTGTTTGTTTGTTTGGTTGGTTGGTTGGTTGGTTTTGGTTGGTTTTTTTTTTTGTTTTTTGTTTTTGGGTTTTTTTTCCGTAAACAGGGTTAAAAAGTTTAAGGTGAACAAAATAGCTATTGAGCAAAAAGATTCTGCTCCCCAGCTCTACATAAAGCTAAAATCAGATGCTGAAAATAATAATAATAATAATAAAAAAGCTAAATTTAGATACATACAGTAATCAAGGGTTTAGAGTACAATGTAAGATGGAGAGACCCTTTTTTCCACATGTTAAAATACAAACAAAAACTCCAGTCAGGGAAGATGTGAAAAACATGCCATTAGAGGGTTTGTCTTATCACAGAGAAAAGGAGAAAAGGATGTAATAGATTTTAATCTAGTCATAAGATCAAGAAAACAGAAAGCTAATAAATGAATAGACACAAATAATGTGAAAGATTGTTTGAATATGCCACATTAAGTTAAGCAAAACTCACACCTTTTTTTTTTTTTTTAGCACTTCAGTAATGCATAAGGAATCTCTTCACAAAGCAATTACTAAATAAAGGCTTGTGGGAAGAATTCTGTTTGCATAATAAGGTATCTACAGAAAAAGATAATTATCTAAGCTCTCAGTAGTCAGTGGATAATTCAATATGATAGCAGGTTGTAGGGAGAAATTCACAGAATCATGGAATAGTCGGAGTTGGAAGAGACCTCTAGAGATCACCTAGTCCAACTCCCCTACTAAAGCGGGATAGCCTAGAGCATATTACTGAGGAATGCATCCAGGAGGGTCCTGGAAACCTCCAGAGAAGGGAACTCCACAACCAAGGAGGATGGAACTGTACTCTTTCCAGTGGTTCCCAGTGGTAAGACGAGGGGCAATGGGCACAAGCTGGAACACAGGGAGTTCCATTCAGACATGGGTTAAAGCTTCTTTCTGGTGAGGGTGACAGAGCACTGGAACAGGCTGCCCAGAGAGGGTGTGGAGTTCCCTTCGCTGGAGGTTTCCAAGCCCTTTCTGGATGCATTCCTGAATAATATGCTCTAGGCTATCCCGCTTTAGTAGGGGAGTTGGACTAGGTGATCTCTAGAGGTCTCTTCCAACTCCAACAATTCCATGATTCCAGAATTTATGTATTTGTTTCATATGTATTGGAAACAGCAGGCTTGATTTTTGGTTTAAAAGTGAAAATTGTACATTTATAGGATTTCTTGCTTGTGAAAATTATATTAAATTTTTACCTTAATACATACACAAACAGACCTGGTTAGCAATACATTATAATAAGTATACTGGCAGTTATATAAAATATGCCAATAAAATATTAATTTATATATCTAAGGAATCTTACTCCTATTCTCTACCTGTATAAACCCCAGATGTCTTTGCTTGCTCTTCCAGCTTGTTCCTGGTTCTTCTGATGTATGTTATTAGAAACTTAAGGTATATATAAATAAATAAAAAGCTTACTGCTGTTAAATTTATGATACAGCAAAAAAACTTCCTCAGTATCTAGAGCATCTATTTCAATTGTTTTAGGTACTGCTACCTTGTTATATATTTTAACTTCTTAGAGAAGTGTTGGAAAGGAAATATAATAAATAGTTCAGAGTATATGTAGCTAGGTCAAAGACCAAAGATCTGACCTAACAATGTGTCATGGTCAGTTTGTAACCCAAGGTCCGTCAATGTCTCCATCGTGCTGTATTTAAACAAAGGAATTACAAGCATGCATCAAACTATTGCCATCATTGACAGTACTGCAGAAGGAGCTGCCAAACATTTTAGTTAACTCTTGCACAGTGATTGATATTCAGCTGTTATTTTTCAGCTAATACTGTTGAAGACACTGTTGTTGTAGTTCAAATTACGAACTTTGATAGTGGAGGCAGCCCGTATGGGAAGGGGAGGGCAAAGAGTAGTGTGGAATGAAACTAGAAAGGAAGGCAGCAGTTGCAAGTAACAAAATTTTTAGCCAACTTTTCTGTGTAAAGTCTAAATTCTCAATGCTGTTCTCAAAGCTCTAAGAAGGTATATCACAGCTAATTTTCAGATGTCATTTAATTAAACATTTAATTAACATTTTATTAGAATGAGAAACCCTAACTAAAGACCAGTTAATACAGTATACTTTTTCTAGTGCAGCAGCCCAATTAATGCTATTGCAATGTAATCCTAATCTTTCAATGAATTCTTTACCGTCAAACAGTCATCAGGTTCTCTAAATAATCAGGGCCATAGATTTTAATTCATTAAAGCTCCACTAATAAACTTGGAATACTGGATACTTTATTTTTTTCTCTACTTTTTGTAATAGGACAAAAAAAAATTTAGAGATTGTTTTTAAATTAATATCATCAAACTGATTTGTATTTTTATGCATTGTCTCAACCTTGGCTTTCTGAGTTGTCTTGTTGTGACAAAAACTACTGTGAATCAAAAGACTTTACAAGTAGGGTGTACACAACTTTAAAAACCAAAACAATTATTTATTGACTAACACATGGTAGATAGTGGGGACTAATGAACTGCCAAGTTAAGCCTTAATATGCTCACCACTCGTGATAGGACATCTAATAAATCTTTGTTGGCCAGGCATTCACCAAGTAAATAAGTAAAAGTTGGCTGCTGTTACTTTTTGAATTGCACTGCTCCTTTTACTTCTGATGAGTTGCTCTTTTCCAATTCCCTGTTGTTTTCCTTAGGATTTTATACCTTTTAATGTCAGTGTTTTCTCTCCTGAATCCTTGAGCTGATAACCATCCAGTCTCAACAGTCTTTGTCTGAAATTTTACTTTTCTTACCTTGAATGGCTGTGATTTATGCATTTTTCACGCCTCTTTCCAACAACTTAGCAGTTTTCTCAGGAATCTAAGACAAGGCCTCACAGCTGTGGCCTATCAAAACCAGACCTTGTAACACAGCCACCGAACTCCTGGGAGGAGGGTTATGTACAGGTTACATGGATACTGGTTTATTTAACCAGGTCAGGGACAGTCCCAAGGCACTGGAAGACAGCCAACTGTGTTATTAAATTTCTACCATGCTTCTTAGCACAGTTTGGTCAGGGCCAACTAGCACTTCCCAGATAGTATCCGGGCATGCTTTGAAGGGGTTAGTATTGCACAGGAACTGTTAACACCAGGTAGTTTTGATGTGACTTCCCAGTACTGGGGTGTAAGACAGTTTAATAATGCAGGCTCCAACACCAGAGAGTAAATACAGGCATGTTTAATTTATTAGTACAGATTTAGCTTATCATTCTGTCAATCTGGTGTCAGCAACAGTGCCAAAGAGGAAAGGGGCATACAATCTAGATCAGAATAAATACAATATCCTTCATTCCAGCTAGAGTGCAATATTATAGCGAGACGCTCTGGGGAGACTGGGGTAGTGAGAATATCTGGTTGTTAAAAATCACCAATCTCACTGCAATTCAATAGCAAATTGCACAAAGCTGTAAGGAAAAATCAGTTTGCCGAATAAGGACAAATTTGTTTTAAACCATATACAACTTTTTTTTTTCCCCTGAACAATATACACAAACACACATGCATGCACACATGAAACTGAGTATCTTCTGGTGAAGGTTGCTAACACACCCCTTCCAAAATAACTTTAAAGAATTAACATAATGAATGTGTAAATTAAACCAGAAACATGTTTCATTTTCATTACCTTACAAGTTGAAAGCAGCTTGGCTTATTTGCTTTGAACTTTCAAAATACTAATCTTTTGTAGTTTCAAACTAGGCAAAAGAATTTCCAGGCCAGACAGTATAGGTTGTGTTTGCTTTTAAAACAATGACAGAGGTGCTGAAAAATAGGCCAACAAATAGAATACTGGTTGCATCCTTAATCAGTTCCGTTCTTTCAAGTTCTGCAGACTTATTTCATAATCTGTAGAAACATGCAACATTTCTGTTCTTCTATAGGTTTGCTTAGCAAGTGAAAGTGGAATTGGAACATTCCTCTCAAATTGCAATGTATTTTACTCCTCCCTCCTCAAGGACTCTGCATACTTTATCTATAGAAATATAATTTCATGTTTCTTTCCCTTGTACAAGTTTTGCTCTATTGCTGGGCAAAAAGTATCGATGGGGGATGAAATATTGTTTTCAACATAGTAATGAATCTTGTCCTTGTTCTGGATGTACCAGTGGGCTTCCCAAAACATACACTTTCCCTTATACACATGCTTCTTTTCTCTCAAGATAAAGAAGAAGTTATAGAACAGTATTCACACACCCAGTGTAATCATTGGATAAAGCCTTTTGGGTTGATGACCCATAGTCAAATGAAGAAACACATTTTAGTCCAATGTGTGTTACTCCATTTTTTCCAGATTCTGAAGGAAAATGTTATCCCTTCTAAAGCCTCATAGGTTCCAAAGAAGCACTTTGTCTTCCTATTTTTCTGTGTTAGTGGCATTACTTACTTCCAAGTAAGTAATCTATTGCAGTGTCAACATTGCAAGAGTTTAAAAAAAAACAACCAAAAAAACCAACCAACCAAACAAACAAAAAACAACACTGAAAATGAAAATGAGGAAAAGGGAAAGGGAAAGAAGAAGAAAAGAAAAAGAAAGGAAAAAAAAAAGAGTAACTTTTTCTGATAACTATTCTGTTTTCTTAAAGGGAAACCAGGTAATGTATATCACAATGCTGTTTACAGAGAAGGAAAGAGAAGTAAATTAAAGCCAAATAGTAGAAACTCCATATGCCACAGATTGTTGAACACCTGTTTTTCTCTAACGCCTTGGAATCTAATTGGAGGGTAGTGTTAAAGTTGTGGTGGGGGAGCTGGTAATGAATTTTAATTTAAAGACAACAGACAGTTAAACTTACAAAATATATTTCACAAACCTTTTGTTTGTAAGGGTAGAAATGGGCACAACATGCTATTATGAGACAAAAGAGCAGAAATGTTGAAGCTGCACAGGTCTGTGATGGGTGGTTGTTTGTTATTGCTATTATTATTTTGCTATTGTTGGTTTATGCATTTCCTTATTTTGATTCCAGGCAGTTTTTCCACCAGTGTCTTTATTGTGCTTTTGTATATAGCAATCAGTGGTCTTGCTGTCTTATCTAGCCCTACAGGAAAGCTATATTCTCTCACTCCATCTGCCATCAGCCTCTCTCAGGTAATAAATGAGAGAGATGATGAGCACTCTGCTTGTCTCTCTCAGGTGCTGTGACTCACCCTCCTGGAAGCAGTTTTTTGCTTGAGGGATCCTGGCTGCTACTTCTTTCCTCCATCCTCCTGTCTCCTGCACCAATGAACAGCCAAAAGCAGACCACAGGACCATAACTGCCAGCCATCTGCTTTCTCTGCAGAACAGAATAAGTATGAAAAAATTAGAAATAATTCATTCTGATTGTGTCTTGGTTTATTAGAAGTTCTACATTCTGATTATGCACAAAAAAAAACAAACCAAACCAAAACAAAACAAAACAAAAAAACAAAAGGGAAGCAAGGGGAGCCAGAAAACAAGAGATAATTATTATTCATCATTACAATTTTCTAACGACAAAGGAATCAGAAAATAGAAAGAAAAAGTAGGTAATCTAAGCAAATTCACTGTGTGTTTTGCAAATGGATACTCTCTGTCTGCTGCTCTGATCGCTGCTGCATTATCAGCATTATTTTACACACATGCACATGCATCTTTTAAATGGTACTAAAAGTACCATTGGAAGGCATCAGCAGAGGATTCTGTTTTATTGTTATGGACACACCACATCTAGAAAGTTTTGAAAAATAATGAATAATGGAGAAACAATTTAGAAAGTTAACATTCTGCTTACAAAGTGCCAATGGAATACAACCCTAACTAAGAGTTGACTAACCTTCAGGAAGGGCAATGCATGCCTTCTGGTTGATACCTCAGCCTTAGCTGAGGTCAAAAAAGGGTCAAACAAGGTAGAATTTCAGGGGTGAATTCAGTATTATGGAAGGAGTTTGACTCAGATCTATTAAAAATTAATTTAAATGTAAATTTCAAGTATATTTTCTAAAAAATGCAGTAACTGTAAATATGCTTTCCAATTCTAAAATTGAGGATTGACCAAAGGAATATGTAAGCGGGTATTTACAATGATTTGAACTTGTTGGTCAATGCCTTGAGGTGCTAGAGAAGTACTTCACGTGATAGTTTACTTTGTTTTGCCTCCCACCAATTATCATACCATATAGCAAACTTTATAGTTACCAATAATGCAGGAGGTATCTGGAAGCTGCGGTAGAAAAAGCTAGAGGTGTAAAGTCAATTTGTAAAAAAGATGAAGACAGATTAAAATTGTGTTAAAAACTGTTAAGAAAGTGGATTTCATATGGTTTTATCAAAATTAAAGAATAATGTTTTTCACTTGAATTACACAGCATATAATGATATATTGTATGGTTAATTTCTCCTCTATTAGAGTTACGATTTTCAAGGATATCTACAAAATACACGATGAAAGCGTTGCTGGTGGCCCAGCAGGACACCACATTTTAGAAGTCAATACAAGAATATTAATAGTTGAAAATTCAGGAAAGAGATTGCTTTTGACTGCATGTTTAATGAGATTATTATTATAAAAGAGCTTCCACATGTAGCATACAGGAGGATTATATACAAATTCAGGATAGCAAGTGTTAAAAAAAAAAAAAAAAGAAAAATCAAAAGGCATGACGACATGAATCTAGTCTCTGTCGAAGAACAAATGGATATATTTTCAGCCACATTAATGTGAGCTCCAAAGACAAGGCTAAATCTAAAGAGATTTCTACATGCACTCAGTGTTGTCATAGACACCAGGACTGACTATAGAAAATTAAAAAATGAAGGAATAGAACTTCATGAAAATTCAGGAGCTTACATCTTTCATTGCGTTCCTAGAAGTATAAAAATGTGATTAGAAATAAATGCCTAACATACATCACTAATATATCAAGGTTAAACAGAAAGACAAAAATTAAAGAAGGTTTTCTATCTGTGTGAAACTCTTGTTTCTGCACTGCAAACCTGTGTCTGCAACTACGCAGTAAATCTTCATTAACCACACAATGATCTTACATAAAGACACATGGGAAAGCTGTATATGGCTGATGATAGAATCAAAGTTTCACTCTGCTTCAGCTACCAGCTGTTTGTTAGCTGTAAGAAGTCCATGAGTAGCTGCCTCCAAGAATTTTCCATTGCAGAAGAAACATCCTCAATTTTTAAGTCATTAGAGGTGAGTCTCTGCCAGGGATGGGAGAAGGAAAAGATTCTGTTCTGCTTTCATAAAGATAGAAGCAATCTCTTCTACTTCTTTCTGAAACTACGCAGGATATGGGGATAAATTTGTATGCCAGCACTGTAGAGAAAAGTCTGGGTAACCCTGAAAATGCTTTCATTCATCCCATTGTTTTGGTATTATCAAATTACTGGGAATGAGGTAACTCATATGAATCATAAAACCATAGAGAGATTTGGTTTGGAAGGGAGCTTTGTAGACTGTCTAGTGTCAACACCCCTGCCATGGACAGGAATATCTACTTAGATCGGTTTGACCAAAGTCCCATCCAATCTGACCTTGAATACTTTGAATGATGGAGTATCTACAATTTCTCTGGGCAACTCATTTCAGTGTCTCACCATCCTCATTGTAAAATATTTCTTCCTCATATCTAATCTAAATCTACCCTCTTTTAGTTTAAAACTGTTTCCTGTTGTCCTATCACTACAGGGTTTGGTAATCTTTCTTATAAGCCCCCTTTAAGTATCGATATGCCTCAGTAAGGTTTCCAATTAATTTTCCAAAAAGTGGACTACAACCCCAGGTGCTTGACCTTGCTTGCTACTACGCAAGGTAACTTGCATCGACAGTTTTGACTGTACAACAAACTGATTCACCTTCTAGATGTGGTTTTTTCCTTAGAAAATAGGAAACTGTCCTTAATTTGTCCTTATTTTTGTTGAAATCTTGAGCTCACATTAAAGAAATAGGTAAGTCAAAATTTCTCAAATAGTCCACTGAACATGTAACCGTAGACATAGCTACATAGATTCAAGAAAAGGATAGTTACAAGTATGACCCCCTCATTACAAGCATTAAAATATGCAAAAAATCCACAAAGAAATAAATGAGAGAGAAAAAAAATGTTCTCACTGAAGGAAAAAAGGCATTTTGGTTCTGATTATGATTTTTTTTCACATCTTTACACATCTAAAACATAAATCCAACGGAAGTTGTCAAGGTTCACAAAAGGGCAATTGTATATGCTTTAATTTCAAGTCAAATATTTTGCAAAGCTTTAATGAGAATTTACTCTCTTTCATGTTAAACTGGGGATGGGAGACAGAGCTAAACTTAAAGTGCAAAGACTGGCATGACCAGATAGCCTTTTCCTGTCCAAAAATTTTAAACGTCCTTCTAAAATACAACTTTTGCTTATATAATTTCAGCAAAAGCCACTCTGGGAGACCTGTTGAACTTACAGCATAGATGACATTTCAACGAGAATGGATGACAGGTTTGAAGGGTAAATGACACCTTAAGAAACCACAAAAATATAGACACCTATTGCAAAAATTATTTTTCTTCAATTTGAGTCTATGAGACCTTAGAATGTCCAGATTTAAGTTTCCACTGTCAAATATGTTAACATGATTGTCAACAAGGGAAATAGAAGTATAAATTTGTCGAATAAAAGTTAAACAGAAAATTAATTTAATTAATTTTAAATGCACATATAGACATATTTATGCTTATATGTATACATACATATATACATATACGTAAAAATAAATATTTTATTTTTCAGAAATCTCTTTGGTAATTTCCCTCATCAGTAACTATTAGAATATAGTAGTTTTCCATTAAGATCTAAGCATATTTTGGTGAATTTTTTACTGAACTCTAGAATTATAACACCTACTGTTTCTGAACTATCCAGTTTATAAGTAACAAACTTACTTGAAATAAAAATGTGTGTGTGTATATATATATATATATACACACACACACAAATTCATCATGCAAATAAAAAAATGAGATTTTTTTTTTTTAAATCATTTTTCAAAAGGAAGTTTCCCCTTGCATGTTGTTTGCTAACAAAACTCCTAAAAGAAAATTAAGGACACACATACTGTTATAACTGCACAATCAGTTTTTCATGATTCGTTCTCATAACAGTTGGAAAGAAAATGTATCACAGATTATTGAACATTTTTTTTCCTTCTTTTCTTTCTTTTACATATCTCTTTGGTTAAAAATTAGACCAGTAAGTCAATCTGTTAACATTTTACAGCATGCTTTTAAACGTTAAACATTCTTTGGAATGTTTTCTTCTATTAAATTTTAAAAAGTATTTGCACAACAATTCTATTTTTTCCTTAAGAAAAACAACACTCAATCATGGGGCTTGATATGGTCAAGATATATAAATCAATATGCTTCTGAAGTTTATTACAGTGATCAAGGACAGCAGAACATGAACAATGACACTCAGTCTGAAGCTGTCTATTTCCAGTGATGTGAATTGTAATGATTTGAAAGTTATTATTGGGTTATATTTTGGACAAACTGTTTCAGATCCAAATTTAAAAGTGTCTTCATAAATTCTTTAGATTACCAAGAGAGCTAGGAAATTGAATTTTTGATACTGTGAAAAAGTAGTTTTAATGCATCCAGTTAGACAATGTTACATTTTAAATTATGTATCTGCACAAGCCTAGTACATCACTGTAGCCACAAATGACCTCTCCTTAAAAGCTGCAACCTAATTCAATCTGCAAATACAGTACTTAGTTTCCTATCCTATAATTTCAGACCTAACTCAAGATCATTTGTGGGAAAACAGTGTTATTTCACTGCTGCCTTAAAAGCTGAATTAACATTATGAAGTAGTTGATGCTACTCTTATGAAACTAATGCAATTCCCTTTCAGCAAAATCTGCCTGTCAAAAGAAAAACCCAGGCTCTGAAGAACAGTAGAAATTTCAGCTTCTTGAGTGATACATGTTAGCATTTTGTCCTCAAATTATTTATTATTTTTTTATAGTTCTTAATTAGGTGAATGTCATCTAAAAAGTAGTTTCAAAAGGCCAGTTGCAATGGATGGATAACAAAGGAGAATGGAGCACACTCATACTCCAAAATCTAAAGACACAGGTAAGCAGCTCTTACTTCATTATGTATGAGAGGATGACCTTGTTTAATGACCTTGCTTAATGGTCTTGCTTGTTCCCCTCCACCTATTGTTTTTTCTTATATGTGAAAGAGATGAATGAGTGATGATAAATGGCATTTCATGGACAGATGAGTATCATCTTTATTCTTCCTTGTAGTGTTAATACTTTGCCATTTCTATATTTTTTCATATCCTTTGTATGCTTAACCATGTCTTTCTCCTTTCTTCCTCCTCCATGTGGGATCTTGGTAATGAAGTGTACGAGACAGAATAGAAGGTAAGGTAAAATACCAATCAAAAGATTACTTGGGTATAAGTTTGAAATAGTCAGTAAAGATATTCTTTTCTGGACTCAGAACAGTAACTACATTAGGCAAAAAAAAAATACTATAGAAATCATGATTAAGATGGCTTGACAGAGACCCTTGTTAGGAGAGAGAATGACCTGAATGGATTGAGCAGTGTTATCTGGATTAGGCAGTACTAATAATTTGTGAAGTAATTTACAAGAATATCACAGAGATTTTTTGAGCACCTAATACACGTAAACACATCTATTTGTCTTCAACTTAAGGTAGCTTCCATGTGCAAAAATATGCATTTTACCTTTGTATTATTTTGCTTTCTGGGACATGCCTGCCAGGATCCCAAGAACACGACCAGTCCTTAGAGGGTCAGCCTCCAGCATTGCCTCCTGGGTGGACATCAGACCTATGTTCACATAATATATCTGACATTTGTCTTCTTTTACGCCTGACCGGACACCTCAGGTCCCGAGTTGTCCCCGCTGCAGCAGTCCCACTCTCACTGCTCACTGGCAAGGCCTATCTCAGCCTCACCACTTTATTACAGTACTTACGTGGTCATCAAAAATATTCCACACTTGCATGGTCTTTTTGGAAAATTAACTGTTGTTTAGGAACAATAAGTGACTCTTCATACAGAACAGCCTACATTGACACATTTGTTTATTTTTATCTTATTATTTTTCTTTACATTAGCTGTCTCCCATCAACACACCTAGTTGCAACCAAAATTTGTGCAAAATATCACTAAATTCCATTATTGTTAGCCTTAAATTGATATGTTACCTCTTTTTAAAATAGTTCTTTCGTAAGCTTTAGTGAAAGTTTAAGGCTTTTTTTGGAAACTTAGGTCTAGTTTAAAAAATATTTTCTACATTGTGTTTTTTTTTTTAATTAACTTTGAATTCAGTAATTAATAAACATTTTTAATTTTTATTTATTTATTTATTTTTAGATTATGTGGTTTGTAGATTACAATTTTGGTTTGCTGATTCCAGTGCAGGGTGCTTAGGATTAGGATATTTGAATATCTATGATGCGCTATTCATTAATATGAAATAAATTGTAGCTGTTGAGTAACCATGTAAGAAAAATCTCATTGAAGATGATATCTGGAAGTCCCAATAGTTCTCTCTGAATAACTGTTGTCTAGAACTGCACCCTCCTTGGTAGGGTCAGTGTGACCAAATATCAGTATATCTTTCTTGATAAGGTTCTCCTTATAGAATCACAGAATCATCCAGGCCGGAAGGGACCTCCAAAGGCCATCTAGTCCCACCTCCCCACAGTTGCAGGAACACCCTCAACTAGACCAGGTTGCCCATGGCCTTATCCAGCCTT
>VXBW01001557.1:100871-152724 GCA_013400375.1 Thinocorus orbignyianus
TACTGAAAGACTGCTATTAGGTCTCCTTGGAGCCTCCTCTTCTCCAGGATGAACAACCCCAGCTCCCTCAGCCTATCTTTGTAGTAGAGGTGCTCCAGCCCCCTGATCATCTTTGTGGCCCTCCTCCGGACCTGCTCCATCAGGTCCATGTCCTTCCTACATTGAGGGCTCCAGCCCTGCACACAGTGCTCCAGGTGGGGTCTCATTGAACCTCATGAGGTTCATCTGGGCCCACCTTTCCAGCCTGTCCAGGTCTCTCTGGATGACATCCCGTCCTTCTGGTGTATCGGCAGAACTGCACAACTTGGTGTCATCTGCAAACTTGCTAATGGTGCATTCAATCCCTCTGTCAATATCACTGACAAAAATGTTAAACAGTACTGGTCCCAGCACAGACCCTTGAGGGATACCACTTGTGACTGCTCTCCAGCTGGACCTCAGGCCATTGACCACCACCCTTTTGATGCAACCATCCAGACAGTTCTTTATCCACTGAACAGTTCAGCCACCAAATCCATATCTCTCTGATTTATCAAGCAGAATGTCGTGGGGGACCATGTCAAAGGCCTTACAAAAGTCCAGATAGATCACATCCACAGGTCGTCCCCTATCTACTGACATAGTCACTCTGTCATAGAAGGCCACCGGGTTAGTCATGCAGGACCTGCCCCTAGTAAACCAGGCTGGCTGTCCCGAACCATCTCTGTGTCTTCCATGTGCCCAAGCATGGCATCAAGAAGGATCTATTCCATGATCTTCCCCTGTATGGAGGTGAAGCTGACAGGTCGGTAGCTCCCAGGGTCCTCCTTTCTACTCTTTTTAAAAATTGGTGTGATATTATGACTTCTTTAATAAAAAATTTCTTTTTTTTTTTTTTTTTTTTTTTTTTTTTTTTTGCCATGAATCATTGCTAAATATGACAAAACTACCTAGGAAACATTTGAGCTATTGGATTTTCAGGTAACAATATTTTCTACATAGCTTTACTTCCTGCTTTACATGCTATTTTTTTGTTGATATTGTTTATGTCATATTTGTGGTCACATGACTTTTGGGTGAAATAAGATGAGATATGGCATATACTAGCAAACAGAAAACAAGTATTCAAAACTCAGTGGAAGATATTTTAACTACTACAAGGGCATAAATATTCTCTCCCACTTGCTGCAAAAAATAGAACAAACCAATTTTCTTATTTGTTTCTATGAAGCTTTCTTTAAATAAAAAATATTTCTTGCTAATCAATATTCTTCAAACAAAACAAATAACATATATTCCTTTTAACATAATTAAGTGATTCTTTTGGGGAATGCCAAGAGTTTTTTTTAATAATAACACTAATGGGAGGGAGCTGATTCAATTGCCTTCTTATTAAATCAGAGTACTAGTTTCAGGCTGAAAACCTAGAAGTAAATTTTCATGAAGCTAAAAGAAATTCTTTGTATACATTAGCAAAACTACAAAACGGATATATTGTTATCCTTCTGGTTTTGCAACTAATCCAACCTGTCCCAGCAGTCCTTTGCAAAAAAAGATTGAGAACAATACTTCTACGATGGTGAGGTTACACACTAAGGTAGGAAGAAATGAAAAGACGCATACAAAAAAATAAGGAGAACCTTAGCTCTGACCCTTTTCCTTCATTGACACAGAAAAATCCTGTAGGATTCTGGTAGGATCCTTTAACATCCCATACAGATTGCTCCTTTTGATCAGAAGGACCAAGTCTATGAGTGAGCTGCCTATTGTGTTCTGAAAATACATTTTGTATGGCCTGAAAATCTGTGTCTGGTCAGGCTTTCCTATTGGTACAGGCTCTTTTTCATTGATCCTTCTCAGCAGAACCAAAATTAGTTTAAATATTTCTTTTGTACAAAACATGAAAAATTGAACCAGTTAACGGACGTCAAAGGAGCAAAGTATTAAATTTGTGAAAAATTTTTCAGAGGTGATTCACTGTGTATAAAAAATTCTATTTAGGACAGTATCTATTAGGGTACTTGGCTAAGACTAACTTCAGAGGTGTATATAAATTCATGTCATGTTGACAAAAAGCTCTAAATAATGTCAGAGTCAAAGAGTGCCTAGCCAGGAACCAGTGGAATATCAATTATGCTTACTAGGCTAAGGATTTTCCATTTCAAAAAAATCTGAATCCTTATTTTGGAGAAAATTTTTGTTGCGAGTTCATCTGTCTTAGTGTTCTATGGGGTTTTGCAGAGCTATCTCAGGGAAAGTCATAAGCATTGCTTTTCCAGGGGCAATGGAGCTGAGAAAGCCAACATCATAAGACAACAAGATTCCTTCTGCTCTCTAGTTAGTCTAAAATCAAACTGAGTGCACAGTGGATGTGACAGTGGCAGAAAAGAATGACTTTTATAGCTTTAGCTTAGGCTGGTCAGAGATGTGAACATTACCATCAGATGAACTAGCAAAATGGGAATATAGAGGTATGACAATGCAGATAGCTTCCCAATTTTGTTTTCATTTTCTATTTCAAAGGCATTATGAAATATGCTACTTAGGTTAATTGAAATTTGTTGAGCAATTTAATGTTGATTTTTGTACTATAGATTCATTCACGGAATTTTTTTCTTAGTCACTTATTTACATCTCAGGGCCTGAACTGCATTGAAGCAGAGTCAATGCAGAAATTGCTTCCATCGTTTCTCATTGTGTTAAGTCTTTCCCTTTCACATTGAATGCTACCATTTTTTATGGACTTTTTGCCTTTTTTTTCAGTTCTTGTAATTGTTTCTGGGTTTCTAGCTTTGTTTCCTTTATCTTAATGATTCACAGTAGCAAATTACATTTGTTTGTTTCATTTTGGTTTGTTTTGCTTTATTTTTTCTGCCCAGCTGCATCTTTCTGAATGTTTTCAGGAAGAATTGTCCAGCAATTTCAAATAACTAGTAGAAGAACTTTTTGTGTTAATGGTTGTGGGGTTTTTTTTTGGGGGGGAGGGGAGGGTATACTTTTTCAAGCTTAACATTAAAATAAGATTTTGTATTAAAATAACTTCTCTGTTAAATCTCATCATACAAAGTGCTTGGGTTATTTTTCTCTCAGATATATTTCATTCTCCATTAAAATTGCATTGTTTTTATTTGTTCTCTGTTTCAGATTCTCTCTGCATTCCCTTTGTAGCCATTTCAGTCAGACCTACGTTTATCCAATTTATACTACAATACATAATTGTACTACTAGACTCCAAGAATTTGTGTAATGAATCTTTCTCTACATCCGATACCTGGACGCAAACCAGCTGCATGAAACATAAATGGGATTCATTTCCCACTTACATGAATTTAGATTCCCTTATACCTGAAACAGAAGCGTGCTATGAGTATTTTTCTTCATGAATTAGTTACAGATCTACAAATGTTATAGGATACGGATAAATGGCTTCTGCCTTCCTTGATTCAACTACTCTATAGAATGCATTACTGTGTGATTGCATCCAAATAAATACATTAATGTACAGAGAAACAGCCACACCGTGTCTGGAACATTGGAGGCATTTTCGATGTAACATCACATGAAGAATATTTGGACATACGAAACAGCTGAATAGTTCTTTAAAGTATATTACTGCAGAAATTATGAATTATATTAATATTGTGAACACATTCATCACAACAGAGATTCTAAATTTCTTTATATTTTCAATGACATTATCATCGAATATTTTTAGGGCTATGAGTTTGGCTGTGAAACACTTTGTGCCTGGTAACTCCAATTAATTTACAAAATTTCAGTACTATTTTCTAAAAAAGGTCTTTGTGTCACATATGACCTAAAGAGGACTATTACCTGAAAGTGCGTAAGTCCATGGGACCTGATGAAATTCATCCACGGGTCCTGAAGGAGCTGAGGGACCAAGTTGCGAAGCCACTTTCCATCATATTTGAGAAATCGTGGCAGTCTGGTGAAATTCCCGCGGATTGGAAAAAAGGGAAATAACCCCAATATTCAAAAAAGGGAAAAAAGAGGACCCAGGAAACTATAGGCCAGTCAGTCTCACCTCTGTGCCTGGCAAGATCACGCAGCAGATCCTCCTGGAATCTCTGCTAAGGCACATAGAAAATAAGGAGGTGACTGGAGACAGCCGACATGGCTTCACCAAGGGCAAATCCTGCCTAACAAATTCGGTGGCCTTTTATGATACTGCCACGGACTTGATGAACAAGAGCAGAGCAAGAGACACCATCTACCTGGACTTATGCAAATCATTTGACACTGTCCTGCATTACATCCTAGTCTCAAAATTGGAAAGTTATCTATTCGATGGATGGACCACTTGGTGGATAAGGAACTGGCTGGATGGCTGCACTCAAAGGGTTGTGGTCAACTGATCAATGTCCAAGTGGCAGCCAGTGAAGTGTGGTGCTCCTCAGGGGTTAGTACTGGGACCAGTACTATTTAACATCTTTGTTGGAGACATGGAAAGCAGGATAGAGTGCACACTCAGAAAGTTTGCTGATGACACCAAGCTCGGTGGTGCGGTCGACCTGTTGAGGGAAGGGATGCCATCCAGAAGGACCTGGACAGGCTTGAGAGGTGGGCTAATACAAATGGCATGAAGCTCAGGCCAAGTGCAGGGTCCTGCACCTCGCACGTGGCAATCCCAGACACAAATGCAGGTTGGGCGGAGAATGGCTACAGAGCAGCCCTGAGGAGAAGGACTTGGGAGTGCTTGTGGATGAGAAGCTCAACATGAGGCTGGCAGTGAGAACTGGCAGCCCCAAAGGGCTGGAGCACCTCTCCTATGAAGACGGGCTGAGAGAGCTGGGGCTGTTCAGCCCGGAGAAGAGAAGGCTCCAGAAACACCTCATTGCAACCTTCAAGTACATGAAGGGAGCCTACAGGAGAGCTGGAGAGCGACTCTTTGTCAGGAAGTCTAGTGATACGACAAGGAGTAACGGTTTTAAATTGGAAGAGGGGAGATTTAGATTAGAGATTAGAAAGAAATTCTTTACTGTGAAGGTAGTGAGGCACTGGAACAGGTTGCCCAGAGAAGCTGTGGCTGCCCCATCCCTAGAAGTGTTCAAGGCCAGGCTCGATGGAGCTTTGGGCAATCTGCTCTAGTAGGAGGTGTCCTTGCCCATTTCAGTGGGTTTGGAACTCCATGATCTTTAAGGTTCCTTCCAACTATAATCATTCTATGATTCTCTGATTCTAATCATACTGAATTTTATCTCTCAACTGCCTACTTATCACAGCGAAATGCTCTTACACTTTTTCACCGTCTGTTTTCTTTTTTTCACTGTCTTGTAGTACCTTGTATTCATATCAAAACTTGCCACCACATTAATTATGCATTTTCTAAATGATTCTCAGTATGCTGAATGTAATTTCTTTTAGCGGATCCCATATTTTCATCAGTTCTTGAAATTTCTTGGAATTTCTTATAATGTACTTGCAGACCTTATTTCCTTTTATCAATCAAAATTTTTGTCTTATGATTCAAGTTTTATTCCTTTGAGAAACAGATTCTATTAAGTGTTTATCAGGAATACCTATTTCAATTCAATGAGTCTTTAATGTGAGGAATTCAATTAGGAAAGAAAGGCCAAGGAAGGTTTTAACTATTCTTGTTCTTGTGCTTGCTGAGAATGACATTTATTGAACATTTCATTTAGAACATCAAATCATTTGCAATGACCACAAAAAAGCTTTTCTATTCCAGGAAATACATACATCATGTTTTCAGTTAAAGTACTGGCAGCACCTATCTTCTTCACATATTGAACATGCAGTTCATTGTCTAAATTATCTATTTTACAAGGTCCAAATGTAATCCCATAAAGATACAATTACATGAACTTAAAAAGTATGCTAAGGTATGTATGTGTCAATATATTACTAAAATGATTACTTAATATCTGACCGTAGATTGTTTTTATAGTCAATGGCATACGATATGTTGCCATTTTTATTGGCCATCTATTGTCTCCTAGATATCTATCTTGAAATAAAGGGGAATTCCTGCTTGATTGGCTAATTCTTGTTTATTATACTGAGAGTACATGTTCTTCAGCTTGGAAAAGTGCAGAGCTTTCAGATGGCTGAACTTAGAGTTCTGTCATTTTTCTTTTGGTTAAAACTAGCACTAAAGTCTTATTAAATGAGTTGTCTGCCAATGTTACTAGGAACATACACCCACAAGCCAGAGGATAAGAACTCTTTTGGTCTACAAGGCATGAAAAACATATGGGCACAACACAAGAAGTGTAAGATTTTGTGTGAACTCAGATGGATGGAACTAGTCAAGATGAAGAGAATTGGTAGACTAGGAAAGAAACAGAGAAATCCTTTTTTTGTAATAGAGTGAGAAAACTCTCCTGTCATATAGTTGTGTATTAACTTTGAAGTGTTCAAATTTCTCGTGGTGACTTTCTATCACTAACTTCCATCAAAAGGCAATTAAAAAAATTGGTTGAAACCCCCCTGAATGTGAAACATAAGGGACATATGGAAAAGGAAAATTACTGTCAAAACATATAGTACAAGGAATATGAAATACAACAGTTGAATCAACTGTAACAGAGGTGATTGTACCTAGACAATATTTACATGGTCTATATTGTTGCACGTCTGTAGAATAATGACATTGAATTAGTATGGAATGGGAAATAAAAAAGCTTTCTTGTTTAAAAGTCTCTCCTGCTTTTCATATTTATGTTGATCTTTGTGACATAATAGAACTACAAACACTTCAACTCTGAGATTTGATATTCATGTACAAAATCAGATGTTTGATATCCTAACCACATGTCTTTAATGGTCATAACTGTGGATGGAATCTTTTTGGTGCTGTCAGTTTCCTAATCATGACATGGAAATTGCAAGAAATTGGCACTTATGTTGACTTTTCTGTAAAGAAGAAAAGCTAATGTGTCTCCTTTTTTTTGGAAAGGATACAGATTGGAATAAGAA
The DNA here is from genome assembly GCA_013400375.1 of Thinocorus orbignyianus. Lineage (NCBI taxonomy): Eukaryota > Metazoa > Chordata > Aves > Ciconiiformes > Thinocoridae > Thinocorus > Thinocorus orbignyianus. The sequence continues at coordinate 107,811 of VXBW01001557.1, forward strand.
ATCTAACCAACCCTTTGCCATACAATTTTGAGAATATTTAGTAGAAACATTCATCTGAAGTGTATGGATTCTGGATATATATTTTCTTGTTTGTCACCTACATGGAGATGATGGTGATTTTAACTACACTTATGCCCATACGGTGATAGGTGTAGCATTAGATTACGTGATTAAAGACTTGTCTTCACATTCTAGGAAGAGTCCACTGCTATGATGGCAGGCAGAAACACCCCAGTACCCCAGTCAGAGACATGAGTCCCACCCCTGAACCTCCATGGCTGTCCCCAGGGTTCAGGGGACACCCTGCACCATAAGTCAGCAGGGAAGGCTCCCCAGGGCGTCTCACAAAGGAGAGACACTGTCCAGGGGGCTGGAGCTCATAATGGGAAGAGCATTTTGGAATTGCAGATAGGGATGGATTAATAAAGTTTGAGAAGGGAAAAGTGTGGGAAAATAGAAGAATAGAGGGATAGAAGGGGCAGTTTGCATGGTCAATATATTTATGCTTGATCAGCACAACATGTCCTTTCTTCTCATTAAACTTTATTTCTACTGTTTTTAATTGGTGAGGTACCTTCTATTTCGCATACACATGTATGTTTGGAGTTCTAGCGACTAAGAATATTAGGTGGGACCACAGGTCACAAGGTCCCTTGCATCTGGGTGCCAGCAACTGGAGAGAAATTGCAATGCATGCATACTGTGTGGGTATATATGTCAATGCGTGTAATTGCTAGTGGGTATCATGGTGGCTTAGCTGACAAGTAAAATAAAAGTGAAGGGAGCCAGGATTTAATGTTGCCATAAATTGTTGGCTGCTGGCAAGACCAGCAAGTCCAAGCCAGCTACTGAGGAGATTCTACATTCCAGTAGTCAACTGGAAGACCCATTTGCATGTTTCTGTGCATTAGGCAACTGGAAACCAGCGAATACAGAGATCTTTTGCTAAATAGACTAAGCTTCTAAGGCCAGCTGCAGGAGAGATACACAAACACATAAATATGCTTGTTTGTATTTTCAACTACTGGATGTTCATCCTGTCCAGCCAGAAAGTGACTAAGATCAAGCAATTACTGCTAGTTGTATTTGTCTAAATGCTGTGTTGGTCTTAATCTGTGTTGATCTGTGTGGCCAACCATGTGTATATGCTTACATGTGTTGTGTACATGCATGCATATGTCCTAGCTAGGGATGCACTCTCAGCATCATTACTCATAGCTAGCAGCACCGTGGGGCATGGGGCTGCTGTAGCCTTGCATTTATTGGGCTGTTACTTTCAGCAGCTCCTGGTAGTAGACATGACAGGAAAAGGCAAAATTTTATTAACTATGTGCACCACTTAAACATTAAATAAATGAATATAAAATTGAAATAGATTCTCCCTTTCATTTCTCTTCCGAGATTTTTATGGTCTATTGATACAGCTGTGCGTCCACTGAGTTCTGCATATTGTTCTTCCTCATATCTGGCAGTGACCTTTGGTAGGATAATCTGTGCTATTGCAGAATGAAGTTATGCAAGTTGAAACACACTGCTAAAACTATGCAAGGTTTTCCAGGTGTTCAAGTATTAAAATTGTTTCTATATAGTTTGTGGATGCTAGAAGCCAGATGCTATTAATCAGCTGTAAGGAAGACAGAGATGAAGAGACTGTGACCAGGTTCTCTGGAAGTACTTGCTCTTCCCTGTGATAGAATGTCTATCACAGATATAAATAGCAGTTAGAGCTGACAATATTTTTAGTTTCCTGAAGGAAATGTCTGATTAATTCATATTTCTAACACAGACGGAAGAGTTATACTTATTAGATGGAACAAAGATGCTTGCATGGTAAGAGCAAGATTCTGTATTTGACATATAATTACGACTTTTCTGTTTCAACTGTTTCTATTCTTACAGTATGGGAGACAAAAACGATGCTTTTGATCATAAGATGCCACAAGAACTTGCAGAGATCAAGGAAAAGCAACGAAATATCAGCTTGTCCCACAATGTGAAATGGAAAATGTCGTATTAGCAACAGAGAAACAGTAGCCAAAGAACAGATATGTCAATAGAGCTGGTAAAAAATGCGGTAGGAGATTGCAGTTGTGTCATTATTTGTCTTTTCAACCAAGAAAAACACACACAAAATTTCTCAAATGCTACAGTTAGTGATGAAGAAAATTTAAAAACCCCTCATGTTAAATGCTTGCACTAGGCACTAAAAAAGAGGAGTGGGCTTTGACTTACGAAATAGTTAAGGAGGAAACGTGGCACTGTGTAACAAGATGATTCAACCCACCTGAAATCTGAGCCATCTTTCAGAGATCTGTCAATGTGCATTAACTGTACAAGCATTCTAACATGATTACGCTCCAACTTGGAAGCATCCTTTTCAATGCCTTATTGGGATGAGATGCGTCCTGAACTCTTCACTCAATACTTCTCTAGACAGAGCTGATGACAAAGCTCTTACTGCCTTTGCTGATGACAGAGCTATTATTGTTTTCATCCTAGGATCATCAGATACAACCTACTAATTTTTTGCAGTCTGTACTTGTAGTGCTATAATTCAGATGCCATGTTTGAAATGTGTAAAATCTCATTGGTTCTGCAAATCACAGCATTCACACACTGTCTTGTCCTCTATTCTTTTGTGATTTCAGTTGATGATACTAAATGGATTAAAGTGCTTTGGATTATTTGGCTATTTTGCATATATTAATTGCAAATAACCCAGTAAAATTAAGTGTTGTATAAACAACACACACTTTCAGACAATAAATCATTACACATGACATCACAACAAACTTGAAACAATCATGATTTAAGAAAAGATGAAACAAATTCAACCTAAATCTATTTTTAAGATGGAACAATGGGGAAGAAAAGAAAAATCACTGTTGCATTCTTTTACATGTCAGGCCCATTGAATACATTTGCTCATATGAAACAGAACTATTTATGAATATTTCCTGGAAACAGATTTTTAAAGTGTCACATGCCAATTAGCACAGTACATGTGAACAGAAGCATATTAAATTTGAGAGGATAATATTTCCACATGCATAAAATGTCAACAAGAACGTAATTGGCAGCTATAGCATATGGTATATTGAGCTTAACAACTTGTTTATATCACCTTGAATCCCCCACTAATAAGATCTCTCTTTATTAGCAAAATACAAAGGAATATAGCTGAAGTGCCATTCAGAAGTGTCAGAAAACTGATTGATGTGCTTTGTAATGTCAGGCTTAATATTATATAATCCAATGGAGTTTAATTCATAATTGGCTGAAGCTGCATAAAACTGCTAAAAGGAGATGTTGGCCAAGGCATTTATGTGTGTGCATGAACGTGAGTGGGTATTTTTGAACTCTTATCAGTATTTTCAAAATCAAATATTTAGGCCTGAATTCATAACTCTTCTGGACTGTGCTGTAACCATAGTTTTTCATATTGAGCACAAATGACCAAAAGATCATTCCTGCATAGTGTTCTAGACAGGAAGTTTCAGCTGGAAAAGCAGGTTCTTGAGCAAAATATTTTTATTTTTTTAAAATTCTTTTACACCTGGCTGGCAAGGGGATATAGAGCTGTTGGTAATGAAATAATATATTACTCCGGATAATCTCTCTTTAACCTTCCTGATGCTTTCAGAATGTTTCCTGTGAAGGAAAAGATGAGTGTACCAACAGTGTCTTAAAAACCACAAACCCACGGACAAAGAACGTAATTAGGTATTAGATGGACATGAGATCTTAACCTTAAAATCAGAGTATTGATAATTCCTTGTGCATTTATGACTCTTTAATTTTATAATTTTTTTAGGAAATGTGAGCTGAAAGTCAAGTAACTTAATTAACTGTATTTTTTTTTATATATTTATAGGTGAAATGAAACAAGATAATCAAAACACTGCTTGGAATGTTTCCCTATAAATGTATGAGAAATTTTCATCAAAACATTCTCTCCCATCTTCTTTCTTCCTCTTCTGACATCCCTATTAATAGTATTACTGAAAAGCAGTTACTAGATCTTGTTAAAGCCATTGCAACCGTCACTCAGTATCTTTCCAAAGATTCCTCTTATTGATACCATCAGTCAAGTTGAATTTGCACATAATTCAAGAAATACTTTCCATGAAAGTGCATCCAGGCTAGGGTGAGACGCATCTTATAAGGCTTTAAACACTCTACTGAAACAAGAGTACCCTGGCTGGCAAATTTGGTTGAAGAGGTGGACACTGCCAGAAGACAACGCAGATTCATCCCAGCTATCTCTAATGCATAACTATGGTGCTGTTTTCAGAGTTGAAAAGGGGTATCCAGAAGACAATCAGATCTTAGAGGTACTTGAATTGTCCTTTCAAAATGTTTCTTTACCTCCACTGATCCACCCTGATATATGTTAGATGGACAACACAGTAGGGCACAAGAAATTGAGGAAGTTCTTGGAACGTGTCAATGATGACTTTCTTCTTCAAATGGTAGATGAGCCAACAAGGAAAGGAGCCATGCTGGACCTTGTCCTTACCAACAAGGAAGGGCTGGTGGGGAATGTCCAGCTCAAGGGTAGCCTTCGCTGCACTGATCACAAGATGGTAGAATTCAAGTTTCCTAGGACAGCAAGAACGGCATGCAGCAACCTCACTGCCCTGGAATTCAGGAGAGCAGAGTTTGGACTCCTGAGGGAACTGGTTGGCAGGGTAACATGGAAAAAAGTACTGGAGGGGAGAGAGGGCCAAGAAAGCTGGTTAGTATTCAAGCATCATTTCCTCCAAGCTCAAGAGAGGTGCATCCCAACAAAGACAAAGTTGGGCAAAAAAGCCAGGAAGCTTGCGTAGATGAACAAGTTGTTCCTGGACAAGCTCAAAAACAAAAAGGTGGAATTTAGAGAGTGGAAGCAAGGATGTGCAGACTGGGTAGAATATAGAGAAACGGTCCAAGTGGCCAGGAACTAGATAAGGCAAGCTAAAGCCCAGACAGATGGCCAGGGACATCAAGGATAACAAGAAAAACTTCCGTAGATATATCAGTGATAAAGGCAAGACTGGGGAAGATGTGGGCCCTCTCCAGAAGAAAAAAGGAGATCTGGTCACCGAGGATATGGAAAAGGCTGAGTTACTGAATCACTTTTTCACCTTGATCTTCAATGGCAAAGGCTCTAACCACACTTCCCGAGTTGCAAAAGGCAAAAAAGGGTTATGATACTTAAGAACTGCCCACTACAGAAGAACATGTTCAAGACCATACAGGGAAAATGAAGGTGCATAAGTCCATGCGGCCTGATGAAATCCATTCACAGTTTGTGAGAGAGCTGGTGGATGAAGTTGCTAAGCAGTTTTTCATCATATTTGAGAAATCATGGCAACCCAGTGAAGTTCCTGCTGGCTTGAAAAGGAGAAACATAATCCTCACTTTCAAAAAGGGAAAAAATGAAGACCCAGGGAACTACAGGCCAGTCAGTCTCAACTCTGTGCCCAGCAAGATCATAGAGAAGATTCTCCTGGAATCGCTGTTAAGGTACATGGAAAAGAAGGAGACAAGATGTTTGCACTCAAAGGGTTGTGGTCAGCGGCTCAATGTCTAAGTGGAAACCAATGTAGAGTGGTATTTCTCAGGGGTCGGTATTGGGACCGGTGATGTTCATCATATTTATTGGAGACATGGACAGTGGGTTAAAATGTACTCTCAGCAAGTTTGCTAACGACACCAAGCTGTGTGGCACAGCCAACATACTGGAGGGAAGGGATGCCATCCAGAGGGACCTGAACAACCTTGAGAAGTGGGTCTGTGCAAATCTCATGAAATACAAGCAAGCTAAGTGCAAGGTCTGGCACCTGGGCCACAGCAATCCCAGACACAAGTACAGGTTGTGCAGAGAATGGCTGGAGAGCAGCCCTGAGGAGAAGGATTTGGGAATGTCATGGATGAGAAGCTCAACATGAGCTAGCGAAGTGTGCTAGCTGCCTAGAAAGCCAACCACATCCTGGGCTGCATCAAAAAAAGTGTGGCTAGCAAGTCAAATGAGCTACTCTGCTCTGGTGAGACCCCACCTGGAGTACTGTGTCCAGATTTGGAATCCTTGGCAAGGGAAGAACATGGATCTGTTGGAATGCATCTAGTGGAGAGCCACTAAGATGATCAGAGGGCTGGAGTACCTCTCCCATTAAGACAGGCTGAGAGAGTTGGGGTTCTTTTAGCCTGGAGAAGAGAAGGCTCCAGGGAGACCTTATATTGGTCTTCAAATACCTAAAGGGGGCTAATTAAAGTTAGCTGATTTCGGTTGTTATAGTACTAGGTACAACCAGGATCTCCTCTACACATTATTTCTTGGTATTTACTATTAACATCAGACTTATCTGCTAGAAGAAGACATCCTCTGAAAAATAAACTGTTAATTTCAGAGGGTTAGTTAGAAGGGGCTTAGCTGAAAAGTAATATTACTGAATTTTTTTATTTTTTTTTTTTTCTGTTTCAGTGTCAAACTTGGACAATTATCTTCAAGGATATATGTATTGCCCTAAATATTTATCAAAAATTGCAAATCAATAACAATCTCTGATTCCTCTCAGCACTAACACTATGTTCACTTAGTACACTTTAACAGTTGTTCTAATGTGCAATGTTTTCATCCAACAAACATCTGCATCACCTGTATCAAAACTGTGAAATAAGCATATTCATTAATATGCTGAACACTAAAAGATTCATTGATATTTTATGACTTTCTTAATAATGTCAATATGTATTTAATAACTGTTGGGAAAAAAAATAATCTAATGTGATTTTCTAAAGTGTTAAATAACGTGGAGTATGGCCATTTCCAAAATTATAATATGATGTAATATTTAGTTATCTTGTTGCTACATATTTTTGTGAATCAAGGATTTCACCCTAAAATATTTATTCTATTGCTGAATAACTGTGTCATGACATAGTTTAGACAGCGTTGATAAGGAATTAGATGAGAAATCATTTCATACAAAAAATATATTGACTAACAGACAAAAATTGCGTTTCACCGACAAGGCAAGTGACATTTTAATACTTTTACCCTGTTTAATGCCTTCAGACACTTGCTTTGATGTTAAATTTTGAACAGTTGTCGCCAGTATTGTAAAAGATTAACATGGCTGGGATGTTTGACATATAAAAGTATCACTACCTGTTAGTAATAAACACCATGTTCCTTCCACTCACAATAAATTATATGTTCTTTCATTAAATGTAAAGGAAAGACGACAGGGAGAAGTGATAATCTAGATTTTTCTCTTAAAATGTTGCTGCTGTTTGAGGTGACTTTTTACATTTTTCTAAAAGAAATTGTCATTGGTAATTGACTCTATTGGGGAAAGCATGATGAAAATTGTCTCTGTTCCCATTGCTAAGGGAACTGTCAAATTGTGACTCCGTCAATTATCTTCTAGACTTGTCAGACAAAAGTGTTAACAGGAAAATGCTAAGTAATTGAAACCTTTTAAACTGCTATTTAGGGAAAGAAAGGTAGTAAATGTCAGCATGGACCATACCAATAAACCAGAAATAGAGATTTTGTAATGACAAGATCTTAAAAAGATCAAAACCAGCAAGTAACTTAGTGTCATGAACTTAATGTGGAATTACAACTCTGTATTGTGCCTAACAACTGTAATTGTGAATCTGTAACATTTACAACCTTATTGTTATCTTTTTTTTTCTACTATTTCTGTTCCAGATTATACTTGTTTGTCCTGGGCAGAAATTAAATGTGTAATTTTTTTGGAAAGGGACCTGGGTTAACTACATTTTTTTCTAGATGAAGCCTCTCTGCCAGGTTCATTAAGATAAACTTGTACATTCTGAATTGCAAAACTGACCAAACAAAAAATACCAAACATCTAATTCTCTATGCAGCTTTGGCAGTTATTCCACACTCTGGTACAAAGTAGGTCATCTACAATTTATATTTTTTTTAGTATAATGGATATTCTGTTTTATAATTGCGTTATTTACCTCCTCATTTACACTAATTGAGAGCTAAAACTAAATGAAATTTAGTTTTATGACTGAAGCACCACAATAGCAGAAAACGTCAAGGTGAACATGATCTTCTTTTTTGTTTACTTGACTACAGTGCATTCCTACACACTTCCAACTGAAGAACAGAAATGCTATGCACAGCATCTACCAAAGGCAAAACCCATAAAGAAGCTATTTGAACAGGTTCCCATTAAAGAAAGGAGACCTACAGGAATATTTTATCAGAGTGAGTTATTTGTCCCACAAAGTGTTAGTGCTTCTCAAGTGGTTAAGAAAGATGATTATGGAGAATAAATAATAATAAGGATTGGTCTATATATTAGCAGGCAGAAATAAAGAATTAGACTGATGCTTATGCAAATCCACCTGCATTTAAGCATACCATCAACATCTGTATCAGAAAATGCCTACATTAATCAGAAAAAATGTTACTCCGGTTAAAAATCTTCTGCCTCTACAGTCACTTCGTTTCTTTTGCCATCTCTTGTTACTATCAGACAGTATGTCATAACTAGGTTTTTTCCTTGTTGCTTTATAAGATGAATTGAGAATAAAGTGACCACTGCAGACTTCTAGTAAGAAAACTTCAAGTTCCCTCTGATTCAGCATGAAGAGATGACATGTTAGAGTACCAAGCTAAGCTCTGGAAGCAGAATTTTGTGACTTTACGCCAGGAAAAGCGGTAGGATGGCTGAGAATTCTGGGTAGGTATTGAGGTCTTTCATTGACTTCTTTGCGTAGCTTCATGTATTTATCACTTCTGGCTAATTTCTTCCTATCTTTCACTGATGTTACAAGTTCCCCCTGCTTTTTCCTTGCATCATTTTTCCAGTTTCCTTTTTGTCACATGATATCCCCTTTCACTGCACTTGCTGATGTTTCTCCTTATAAGCTCTTTGTTTCAGCTATCTCTCCTTCTTTGCAAGCTTCCAATACAACACTCATTGACCTTGAGTGTTTCCTACATGTCCTGTTGAAAAATAAACATTATGTAGAGTGAATATTTATTCATGGTTTGGGTTTTTTTTTTTCCTTATTACCAGCACAATCCAGCTTATGGGTTTCTTTTATTTTTCTCCTTTTTCTACTTTTGAAATTAAGTTCTAAAATGTTAACTTTTAAAATTTAATTTCCAAAAGTATCTTCACCAGGAGAAAGTCCCCTAGCACCATGCAGAAGTGACTTCTCGGATACTCTTTAGCAAAATTATGATACCCTAGATACATGCTTACTGCAGGTCTCCTCATGGTACAATGAAAGGACTGGCAAGTCTATGAGAGCCCCAGCTGAAGGTCATGCTAGCAGGAAAATTATTGCTTTTGCAGCAAAACTTTGATTTTTTTGGTGGATATTCATATTTACTTTAAAAGTGTGGTTATCTCACTACATATCTTCACACACTGGAGGCATAAAATTGGGTATATGCGCCAATAACGACAAATTGTTTCAGCGTCATCATTGGCTTTAAGGGGGATTAAACACAATCTTCAGAAGAGATTGATGTGAGGACAGGATTTGTAAGATAACTTGTTGTCCTATAACATGGTTGGGAGCTTATAACACAATACCTTATGTTAACTGGAAAGAAAAGAATTCTAGAATTCTTAATTCCCCTTAGCCATGACTGGCTTCTAAGTTCCTCACAAACAGAAAAATTTGTTGTTAAGATGTCAAATTTATATCACAAATGCTCCTTCTCTCTGTCAATGCTCCTTCTCTTGTCCTTAAACTCAAGTAGTGCACCAAATAAGCATTTTTTGTCAGATAACTGGGAGGTGACTAAAATCTGTAAAATTATTTATGAATTTATTTTTAACTTGCTCTTTGTTTTTCCTTTTTTTAACATCATGCATGCAGATTGTCTAATAAACTATCATGGTAAACAAATGTAAGGCTCAGCTTCAGCATGACCTATTCTAGTTTGTTTGTTTGGGTTTTTTTTTGTTTTGTTTTGTTTTTTATTTGTTTGGTTTTTTGTTTGGTTTGGGGTTTTTTTTGTTGTTTTTTGGGTTTTGTTTTTTTTTTTTTTTAATAATCTTTAAAATTCAATATAGAATTATCTAGGAATACTAGATTAAAAAAAGAAAAAAAAAAGAAAAAAAAAAAAGAAAAAGAAAAAGAAAAAGAGAAGAAAGCTCTGATTCATAGGTAGGTATTGTCAGACTAGGACTACCAGAACTAGTTAGACTTTCATTGTTGAAAATCGATTTCCACAAAAAAAAAGGAAGATGTAGGGAGGAGCATATCAGCTCCTTTCCAGAAGGGTCTATGCAAAGTCCTTCTTTCAGGACTCATTTACTGTTGTGTCTTTGGTATGGGAATCCAGGATGCCAACAGATCTCCAGCTTACTCTTTTCAATTTGCTAATCATGATAGATACTACTAACAGCAGACTGGACACTTGCAAGCTTTATCCAGTGAAAGGACTAATATCAGTATGTAACACAATCATAATTCTGAAGTAAAATATTTGAATGGAAAAAAAAAAAAAAAAAGGCCTGACATACGTAGTAACTTGTTTAAAATCTCAGACAACTGTCCTATCTTATATGTCCTCATTAAAGCACATCCTTTTGTAACATGATCCTTCTCTACTAGAGAGCAAGTTATAGACATTTTTTTCCAACTGAGACTCTTGATTAACTTTCACTCTTTTACTGCCAACTTCTTGCCTTTTTCCTCCTTGAATGAGCTTTCTCTCCAGCTGTAATCATGAATTACCTTGATGATATAGAGATTAAAAATATCTAGCAGTGCAGTGTCACTGGAGTAACAATTGTTATTTGTCCTGTGCCTGACAATTGCATTTCTTTTATTACCAATATTATTTTTAGCTACTGTTTGGAAATATTATTGAAACAACATGGTGAAAATAAACCACTGGGAGGATTTTAAGGAATATATGATTGTGGCTTTATGGATCCATTTGGGAACAGGGTACTAGGAAGCTAATGAGGTCATTTATATCGAGACTGTAAAAAGTTCAGCATAAGGAAAGTACAGACCTGGCAGCAGTCTGTTAGAGCTTGAAAATCGTATAGAATTACACAGAAGCTTTCAGATTTCTGTTTTAAGCAGCAGGTAAATAAGCCAAATACTAGTGTTTTCTTAAAATATGGATTTATGAATCTTTGTAAACTCTCTAGAATTTATATTAATCCTTTTATTTACTTCTTGCTGTTGTGTGGATTCAAAGCTTTTATTTGTTTTCTCATTTTTCTACTCCGTCCTGCTTGTCAGGCTCTACTTTCATTTCCCCTCTCTCTCTGTTATTCCTCTGGCCTCTTTTTGCCTCTTTTCTCTCTCAGTTTTATTTTTCTCTCCCTGGAGATACACTTAGATCACTTTAGAAATGTAGGTTGCATGTCTAATGCCATTCTTACAGAAAGAAAAAGAAATTACAACCTCGGTGCTCAAGGCTATATATGGAAACCCTCTTACAGATCTCTGTAGTGATGCTTTCTCATGATCCTGAGATTCTTGAATATGTGTTTGTGGGTAGGGAAAAATGCAAACTTTAGGAAGTTTTATCTTTCCAGTTTCTGACAATTAGACACAGCTACCTGTCTGATGATAGAGTAGGTGTTGTGCTAGGAACAGATTTCAGAAATGTAACTTAAAAATAAATGAATACACTGAGTTGGGGATTTAAAATGCATTTATTCCCTCAGCTCTTCCTTGTTTAGGCAGTGCTGTGTGCTATGAATCCCATAATGAAATGCTTCAATCCCTGTAGTTACTATAGGGAATGTAGATGCCTGCCTCAGTTTCATAGATTTTGCTGCAGAGTCTAAAGGAATGAAATTTAGAACCGTCAGATTCCTTCTGTGTCAAACATCTTTCTGAATATCAATAACTGGTCTTCAGAGACTGAGTTGTATAGTGGTTTTTGCCAGGTCAGGGTCAAATCTTACTGTTAAATGATAGAAGAGATTTTCATATAATCATAGAATCATAGAATCATCCAGGTAGGAAGGGACCTCCAAAGGCCATCTAGTCCCACCTCCCCACAGTCACAGGGACACCCTCAACTAGACCAGGTTGCCCAGGGCATCATCCAGCCTTATCTTGAATATCTCCAGGGAAGGAGCCTCAACCACCTCCCTGGGCAACCTGTTCCAGTGTTCCACCACCCTCAGAGGAAATAAATTTTTCCTAATATCCAATCTAAATCTACTCTTCTCCAACTTAAAGCCATTGCCCCTCGTCCTGTCACTGCAGGCCTTTGTAAACAGACTCTCCCCAGCCTTCCTGTAGGCCCCTTTAGGTACTGAAAGGCTGCTCTTAGGTCTCCCCAGAGCCTCCTCTTCTCCAGGTTGAACAACCCCAGCTCCCTCAGCCTATCTTTGTAGTAGAGGTGCTCCAGCCCCCTGATCATCTTCATGGTCCTCTCCTAGATCCACTCTGGATTGTAATTTTGTATTACTGTATTTCTGTAACACTTTCCATACATAGAAATTGCAGTCCTATATGTGTTAACGTTTTTTCAAAAGCAAAGATCTCACATTGAGCTGTTCATCTTTTCAAATGGTCACAATTACACATTACTCATATGGTTGTTGCATGGCTTATTAAATTTTAGAAGACATACTGAAAATCACTCTCTGAACTACAGAGCGGAAAATATTTTTTTCCATTCTCTTTTTTAATTCTAGACCCACTTGCATAAGAACAGGATCTTTGTTTTTAACAGTTCACCTGCTAAACAGGTGGTGTTATTTTGTTGTAGAAAATGATCATGTTAGCCTGTCCAGATTTGCCTTTAGTCAATTTATGTTGGTTTTCTTTGAAAATCTTCATATGGTTGTATGGTTCATCAAGATTTTAAGACAGGAAAGCTTAACATCTCAGGCTTGCAAGTGGCTAGGCAGAGATATTTTAAAAAAAAAAAAAAAATTCTACTCATAATTTTGCCTTACATGTATCATAATCACTTCTGTGCTATTTTAAATTGTGAGTTTTGTATCTAAATTTGTTGTCTATATAGTCTGTTCAACCGAGTCTGTCAGTGAGGTAGCTCTCTTTGCAATCAACTGCTGTCTCTCTGAAACTATAAGCTGAGCTTTGCAGGTTACTTCCAACTCTAACTATTCTATGATTCCGTGAACACTAAAAATGGAAATAAACCATTTAGTTTCTTATCACTGCTCTCTGGACTTTTAGATCTACCACAAAAAGATAGTGTTTGTGTGTGACAAGACTGACCTAAGCTTAATAATGGTATCACTGCATGGCACAATGGCTGTAGCCAAATTTTTGGCTGCCAATAGGATTCAGTTTTTACCAATTAAATTATTGTTATATTACCAACTCAGTAATTACAAAGCAAATCTCTCACTCAGTCTTGATGGCTTAGGCTCTTAAAGACCCTGTTTCTCAACAAATCAGTATTACATGCACATGCAAACTCTTTAGTCTCATGGTGAAGGTTGGATTCAGCTACCTTAGAGTAAGCATCTACAAATTCTAGATACACTAGAGTACTAAATCTGGCCCATAGTCAGTATTTCCTAAAGAGTCAAGTCTTTAGTGGATACTGTGGCACATCCTTTAGTTCATGCATGTATATCTAAGATATCCGGGGGAGAGTATGAAAGAGAGTTTATTTCTCAATGTACCATTAAAATCCAACACTGTGAGCATACATTTTTTAAACATGCTTTATTTTCTGGCTTGTTAAAATAACCTTAAAGGTCGGGTTTTTGGTTTTTTTTGTTTTGTTTTGTTTTGTTTTGTTTTGTTTTGTTTTTCATGTTCTAAGAGTTCTAAATCCTTTCATTATCATATGGAAACAATAGCTACAACCTGTACAATACTTAAAAGTTATACATGTGTATGGCAATCACTGGAAAGATAAACTGCAGATTTGTGGTAGTACTGAATCTCAAAGAACAGGGCAAAATTTAGCCTCTTAAAGTACTTTTCAGATAAAGATAGGTATGAAAGTATTTTTATAGATGATAATAAGAAAATAAATTGTTTGTGAGTTTCACACTAAAAGTGCCAGTTCTTGGTACACTAAAATTCCTCAAAGTGCAAGCTGTCATTTCTTTTAGTCAAGTTTGTTAATACTTTTTTATTGAATTATTCCACTTGCTAGTTTAAATGAGCATTTGCTGCTTCTAGTCTGCCACATAAAATAACAAATAAAAGCTTAAAAAAATATCTATGAAAACATTTGAAGCTATCCCAAATCTTTAGGCTCCCAGCCCTAAGCTTTTAAATCTGATTCAAATGGAACCAAATTACTATTGAAAAAGTATGGTTTACAACCTAGGAAAAAAAAAAATATAAAAAACTAATTTCAAATTTCTGGTATAGTGTTATGTCTTTGGGAATACTCTTTCACCAACAAAAAAAACCAAACAAAACTGTTTTGCAGATAAAAGTATCTAAATTCCATCTCTCCATGCAGAAATTATTACTACAATAATACCAGCTGTGCATTTTCTAAACAAACCAGCTACTCAGTGACCTTAAAGTTCAAATGAAAATTCTGAAGTGTTTGGTAAGATACATATAAATGCATCCAATCCTTCTTGCAGTGACCCATTGCAATGTTCCTTCAGTCTTTGGCAGTATACATGAAAAGCCAAAAAAATAGATGTGCTCTAACTTACTTCAAAGGGTTTGATACTGAATGTAGAACTTTTTTTTTTCTGAACGTTATGTGTTATTTAAAATCAAAGCTATTTTTTCTGCCATCTGTGTAATTGTATACTACAAACTACAGGTGTTCTGTTTGGATAGTATGTGTAAAGAATCATATTGAAATTCAAATTACAAACTTCCTAGAAATTAAAGGATTTTAGACATTAAAAAAAAAAAAAAAAAAAAAAAAAAGGGGGCCATGTTTCTACAGCCTAGGACAAAAAAAAAAAATACTTTTAGCATACACCAAAAAAGGGCAAATAGAAATAAATCAGTGTTGCAGTTCAATTGGTCACCAGCAGACTTTATTAAGCAGAGGAATTGTGGATGTATTTCAGATGACACTAACTAGATTGCGCACTGACCTGAAATATACAGTACTTGAAATTTCATGTCTCTGTCCCAAACTATTAGTAATGGCAGCTGGTAAGCAACAAACTCAGCATGTAGCAAATAATAGATAAACCAAAATCTGGGCATCTGTGCATAACTGAATTGTAAATATAATCTTCCATCTGCCCTTGGGAAAGTAGTGTCTGTCTTACACATTTTAGCATACAATTAAGAGACAGTTTTTAATTAATATCTCTCATTGCACTCCATTTATTTGGTGATAAATTGATACTGTAATTACATAATTGATAGGCTGAGTAAATATTAAATATGTACACTGTGAATATAGTTGTTTTTTAATGTTTTAAAATGTAGTCAATAGCATTCACAATTCACGTTGATTTCAAAATTATGCTCATTTAGTTCAGAGAAAAGTTTGGAAGTTTTTAGTTGAATGAGATTTCTTGGAAAATTAATTTAATAGTTGAAATAATGACAGATAAATTGAAGGTCATATCCTTTACTTTTCTTCGGTTGAGTTTAGATCATCCTGAGGTTTGCTTCATGAGGATTTTGTGCTTGTTTTTTTGTTTTATGTTGTTGTTTGGGTTTTGGTTTGTTGGGGGTTTGTTTGCTTGTTCTTTGGTGTTGTTTTTGTGGGGAAATAGGTTTGAAATAGGTTCCTCTATAATCTAACTTCTCTTCTTATTTTATGTCCTTTGTTAATATCAGTTGGGTTTGGGTTTTGATTTTGGGGGGGGGGTTGACTTTTTTTTTCTTTTTTTTTATTTTTTATTTCAGGTGTTTTCAGTGAATACCTGTGCCTTATCTAGAGGAGACAGCACTGGAATCGTGGTACTGGTGTTGCAAACCCAACACTGAATTGAAGTTCAATCTGAAAAAGTACAAGTCATAGTTCTACACTTTGCATGGCCAATTACTTCAGCCTGAAGAAGATATGGCTCCGGGGAGACCTTAGAGCAGCCTTCCAGATCTGAAGGGAGCCTATAGGAGAGCTGGAGAGGGACTCAGGAAGTATAGTGGTAGGACAAGGAGTAATGTTTTTAAATTGAAACAGGGGAGATTTAGATTAGATACTAGGAAGAAATTCTTTCCTGTGAGGGTGGTGAGGCACTGGAACAGGTTGCCCAGAGAAGCTGTGGCTGCCCCATCCCTGGGAGTGTTCAAGGCCAGGCTGGATGGGGCTTGGAGCAACCTAGTTTAGTGGGAGGTGTCCCTGCCCAGTGCAGGGAGGCTGGAATTCGATGATCTTTAAGTTCCCTTCCAACTCTAAAGATTCTATGATTCTGCTCCACATAAGGTTATCAATCCCGCAGTAATATTAGCCAAATGAGTTGGAGCAGCACATATGTATTACTCAAAGGAGATGTCACTGCTATTTTCCACCCTTATCACAGGTTGGCTCATCATCTTTGTAGTCTTGTGCTACAAGCACAAAACCTGGATACATCTCTGCAAAATCAACATGTAAACACTTGGATTTGCCTTTTATAATTAGGGAAGATTAATAGCTGCAGATCTGTAGACAACATTTTTGCAGTGGTGCATCAACACCAGCAGCTGTATTATAAAATTATACTGTGCTAAGTGACTCCCAATATTAATGTCTCATTGCTACCTTTTCTAAGTAGATAATGGCTATATGCCAAAAAATATTACCAAACTGACTGACGGTGGACTGTTTCCTCCCTGGACACCAGAAACGCTGCTTCGACCTTGAAAACCTGTTGCTTCAATGTAATAGATGAAACAGCCAGCACAGAGCACAGCATTCAACATCCGCCAATAACTTCAACCCCTGCGATGAGTTTTCAGCAATTATACAATACTTGTAGTGCAATACCAAGTGATTAATTTTCTCCATAAACAATTTTAATCCAAATTTCTCCATAAAACATTCACTGATGCAGTTACAAAGTACAAGGAAATGAATATATACAGCAGATGGAATAAGATATAAAAGACATGATATGAAATTCTTTTTTGTTCAAACAGCTGCTTTGATTCTTGCAATACAGATTGTCAGTTCTACCTCTTGATTTCTGCTGAAATATGTCTATATTATAGGAAGCGCTTAAACTCTAAGGTGGATATCCTTAGGCTGAGCTGACTTGATGAATATGAGCTCTTGGAATATTCCTTATTCTCTTGTTCCCTGTATTGACCTGTGCTCTTCTCCTGGTACTTAAAATGTGCTGCATAACTGGTCAAATTAAATTTCCTGTGAAGACTTAAGCAAGGAAGAAACAGAATACTTCTATTATCTTGGCAATATCTGTCATTTTATTTCCTTTCTGATTATGTTACAAATGGATAGTTCCTTTTGCTTTCTTACTTATAGGACAGAAAATAGGTTTGCAGATACTCTTTTTTGAATACAATTTACAAAATATTAATAAAAAATAAAGCTCATTTGCAGATTTTTGTATAATAAGCATGGAAGTTCTACGCAAAAGCAGAGAAAGAATGCAATCCCTCTACACAGCAAACTAAGCCCTGAGGGACAGATCAGTCTTTTCCCTACTCTGTTTAATTCAGACTAATGACTTCAGTCTAACCTCAGTGTATTAGCTAAATGCCCTTAAACTATTACCTGTTGTCTAGACTGGGATTCAGTGTATTTTTCACTTTCTTTCTCTCTCCCAGCCCTGAAAAAAACCCAACCTTTGAACAAGAGGGTTGAACTTTTGTATTACTGACAGCTCTAATCACTGTTAGCCCTTTGTTACTCTCATATCTAAATTGTAGTCTATGAGAGCTATGGAAATAACTTGATCTCCTCATAATGCTAAGTATATTCTACATTTTCTTTAAAACATTAATTACTTAGTGAGACTGTGTTAGGTTCAGTATGACTATGCCTATGTTCCTCAAACTTCTAGGAAAGCACAAATCATGCCTGTTCTCTCAAGTAAAGTATTTTCAATATACTTTAGTCAGACTGTGTGGCTAACAAAAATTCCTGCTAACAGAAATTTCTCCCTTCCTGCTACTGAAAGTCTCTGTAAAAGTATGATTGCAACAATTCTATCAGTTTATCTTAGTTGAGCAAGCAATCAAGGATGGCAGATTGCGGCAGCACATTATAGCCATTCAGCAACACCACACTGCATGCCCAAAATAATGGAAAATGGAGTGACACAGCTGATAAGTGATTATATTTGAAGGTAGAAATAGTGAGGCAAACATAACTGGAAAGTGCTACTAAACTTTATAAGGGAAATAAAAATTTTCCCTGGATTAATATTGAGGGTTTTATATGGTTTTGAGTTGGTAAACTGAGATATAGAACCCAAGAAGATGCAGACAGTGCAAATAAGAGTTTAATTGTGCTGCATTGAGTGGATTTCTTCTTATGCTTAGGAAAAAAAGGTTGTGTTTGGTGTAGTTTTGCTTCACCGGTCACTGCTTTTATATTAATTACTTTCAAAACTGAAGATTGGAGTGGAAATAGTAGGAAAAAAGGTTTAAGCTTTTTTGGTGATGTTAGGAATGGAAGAGTAATGTTTGAATTCATTCTACAGCAAGACTATGACACTTTTCAAAGTATATGTATACATATGTTTGTCACAAGATACTTCAGAACCAAGAGCAAGTCCAAATGGGCATTTAGGGACTCCTCACAGAATCGCAAAAAGAAGTTGGAAGAGATCTCTGGCGGTCATTTGGTCCAACTCCCCTGCCCAAATAAGGCCACCTAGAGCCAGTCGCCCAGGACTGTGTGCAGATGGATTTTTAATTTCTCTAAGAATGGAGACTTCACAGCCTCTCTGTACAACCTGTGCCAGTGGTCAGTCTTCCTCACAGTAAAAAGTTGTTTCCTGATGTTCAGACAGGACGACCTGTGTTTCAGTTCGTGCCCATTGCCTCTTATCCTATCACTGGGCACTACTGAAAGGAACCAGGCTCCATGTACCCTCTATGCACTTTCGTTTCAAGTATTTATATACGTTAATAAGATTCCCCCTGAGCCTTCTCTTTTCTATGCTAAACAGTCTGAACTGTCTCAGTCCTTCTTGTATAAGGGATGCTTTAGTCTCTTAATCTTCTTTGTGACTCTGCTGGACTCTCCAGTACATCCATCTCTCTCTTGAAGCAGGAGGGGCCTGAACAGGACACAGTGTTACAGGTCTGGCCTCAACAGTGCTGAGTAGAGGAGAAAGATTGCCTCCTTTAAGCCAGCATATATTGGCAGAATTTTCCTCCCCCAGCTGCAGGACTTTGCAATTCCCTTTGTTGACCTTCATGAGATTTGTGTGGTTTGGCCACAGAGGGCAACAAAGAACCGTGTCAGCCGCTCTTTCGGACTGCCCCACCTCCCTAGCCATGAGAGGAGAATCAGAAGAAAAAGGCAAAACTGGGTTGAGACAAAGGCACTTTAACAGAATATCAAAAAGGAACAAGAAAACACCTACAGTAACATTGAGAGAGGAACATACAACCACAATTATGATACCACCACTCACCGACCAGACCTGGGACCTCCCAGCTTGCTCCTACAGGGACTTCTACTCCCTCCCCTTCTCTAGTCAGCTCCTAGCTGCCCCCTGGGCCTGGTTCATATGTGATAGAACACATGTGTCCCTGCTAGATCCTGGGGAGAATCCCAGCCAAAACGAGGACAGATTCCTGTCAGCCTATTCTTCCAGCATACCTAGGTCCCTCTGGATGGTGACACAACCCTCTTATGTATCAGTTATTTCTCCCAGTTTTGTGTCATCAGCCACCTTCTTGAGGGGACACTCTGCCCCATTTAATGATGATGTTAAACAGGACTGGACCCAGTATAGCCTCCTGGGGTACATCACTAGTTACTGGCTTGCAAATACTGGCCAGCACCCTCTGCACTCATGGGTGCATTACATCAGGTCCCATCAATGTGTGTATTTTCAAAAGTATTCCCTGATCTGATCCTCTTCCATCAAAGGTCTGATCCTCTTCCATCCTCTTCCCTGCTTCAGCCTTTCCCCTTGATCTCTGGGACCTGGGATTCTGAAGGCTGATATTGTTAGTAAAAATTGAGTCAAAGAAAGCATTCAGTACTTCATCCTTTTCCATGTCCTTGTAACCAGGTTCCCCATCTCATTGAGCAATGGGCCCACATTTTCCCTCTTCCTTTTGTCACCTAATTACTTGTAGAGGATCATCTTTGACATCCCCGGTCATATTCAATTATGTTGGGATTTAGCTCTCCTAATATCAACCCCTGGCAGCTCAGACAATATTACTGTATTCCCCACAGTTTATCTGTTCTTACTTTTACCCTCTGTATGGGTTCTTTTTGTGTCTGAGCTTGGCTAGGAGATGTTTTTTCATCCACACAGTCCTGGCATTTTTACCTGACTTCATATTTCTTAGGATGGAATTCACATGAACTTGGAGGAGATCATTCTTGCACATTAACTTTGAGGCCAGCCCTCCTTCTAGGATCTTATCACTTGAGACTCTTCCAAGGAGATCTTTGAAGAGGTCAAAGTCTGCCTTCCTGAAGTCTAGGGCTGTAAGCTTGCTTTTCACTTTCCTCCCTGCCCTCAGGATCCTGAGTTCTACTCTCTTACAGTGACTGAAGACAAGGCTCACCTTGATACTCACATTCTCAGTAGCCTATGCTTGTTGGTGAGTGTGAAGTCCATCAGAGCTCCACTCCTTTACTGCTTGGAGAAAGAAGTTGTCATCAATGTACTCCAGTAACTGCTTCAAAGAATCTCCTCATTTTATTTGATCTTACCATGCTTGTCTGTCAAGTTCTTTGGGAAAGAAGCTGGCATCTCCCACTTACATAGGAAATGTCTACCTGTTGCTATCAACACATAGTTGAGAGGTACGTAATGTTCAGAATCACTCTGTTTCAAGCAACACAGTCCTTAGCAAAAGAATATCTACAAAGAATTAATACCACTGGACACCTGTCTCTAATGCAGCTAATGACAAAACTCACTTTGACTTCAGATTCACCAGAATACCCTTCTTGGAGAAAAGGCAGAAATGTAAGGCTTACCATTTAAAGTCCTCTGGAGTAATCTGAGAAGCTACAGGGATAGAAAAGAAGAGAAAAAACAGCCATACTAAGGTGACAAAATAGAGTCTAGCATATGATTGGATGCTTCATTCTGTTCGTTTGGAAAACCCATATGGTCTTGGGTAAAGTGGAGGAATTAGAAGAAAGAAGAAAGGAAGGGAAAAGGAAAGTGGTAGAGATCATAAAAAGCAATGCTCTAAGAAGCAGATGCATTGCATAAATAAGCTTTTTTCGACCTGATATGAAAAAAAAAAAAAAAAACAACGTTCAAGGAAATAGCCGGTCTCAAAATGTTGGAGGAAAAGTTCTTTTAAAAGAAGACAAGTCTGCAGAAAAAAGAAGACTGAGAAAGCAAACTACTTTTCTTAATGCTAACAATGATGAAGACTATAAAAAATTAATGGATTAAAATGTTACAATTGCAATATTGGCTGGAAGGTAGACAAGGAGTCAGAACAACTATTGAAGGACAATAGTGAGATGTTAATGACAAAGGAGGTTCACATTGCCAAGAGGCTGAATGAATCCTTTGCCAGTGTATGCATGAAAGAACTTGAAGGTCATATTCCACAGCCTGGGAGAAATTTTCCTGGTGAAGCAAGTGAAATCTAAAAGGCTTTATGGTCACAGTTAGGAAATTACATCTATTAATAAGGACACAATACCAGGCCAAGACATCTCCAAGAAACTCTGTAACAAGTGGCAGGAATATTTCTGCATTAGATATTTAGCTAAATATGAAAAAGGAAAGGACAGATGGGATTCACTGTGAACAGCTACGATAATTTATCATTTAAGTAAAGGATCTAAATGTTACATGAGCACTACCAATCAAAACTGAACATTAATTGTATATAATGTTCTGGAAACACTGATACGAGAAATACTCCGTCATGAGAAATTGCAATTTACAGAAATTCTGAAGTATGATAATAAATATAAAATAGGCATTGCTTCTCTTGGATAGCAATTCTAATTAATTTCATCTATGCTACACTCTGCAATGAATTTTATCCTAAATTCAGGAATTATTAACTCTGGATGCTTTTTTAAGAGGTGTTATTTTGAGGGATTGGTGGCTGACTGGTTCCACATACCCCAAAACAAGAATTTATGCCTTGTTCTGTTCGCTGGAAAAGACTACTTTAATCAGTCTAGTTATAAATGGTTACTGGATAGTCAGTCACAGCAGTCAAAGGCAGCCATATATAAAGCCCAATTGCTCTGTTATGCACCACTGACTGCAGAGGTGTGTTCTGAGTTGAATTAATCTTGTTAAGCTGCTGAACCACACAGTTCAGGATGATTTTTTCTTTAATAACGGGGGCGTTTGTTCTCTGTGTGCATGCATATATATATATATGTATATGTACTATGTAAGTGTGTATATATATAATATGTACAGTGTAATTTGCATTTCTTCTTTTAGTTGTAATGTTCATATTCTTGATAAATTTCTATGTTTCTCTAATTATACGTATATTTAATTTATGATTAATTTAAATACCAAGCTAACTTTTGGCAGAAGAGCCACAAGAAGTCTACTTCCCCATCATGACATCATGAAGTAACAGTATTAGAATTAGAGTTATGAAATCTACTGTGGAAAACATTTGGTACATAGCAGAAGGACTCTTGTGATAAAGCATTCAGTTTTACTACTCGATAAGCACATTTTATGGCAGAACAGTTTACAAATCTCTTACAAAGTTAGCACTTTGACTATCATGAGGTATCATGCAGGGTGTGAAGCATAGCAGGTTCCAAACATTTTTAAAACGGGGACAAGTGGGGAAGGAAAGAGGAGGTGATTCAAATTCAGATGTAACGTTAAGATATTGGTCAAATACGAAAAATGGAAATTTGGGTAGAGGTTAGGATTTAGAATTGTCTTTTTTGTTACTGTAATGACTTGGATTGATTGTGAGAGGAAGTTTATGTCTGCCTAAACTAGCATTTTTGAAAGAACACTGACATATTTATTTAAAGATATTTTAAGCAGTGTCAAATAGAGAATGATGCATTTCAGTATTTCCAAATCCAGCATTGGTCCAAGGCTATGACCTGACCACTCAAACAGTGATAAAGGTGTTGGGCCTCAGAGTTGCGTAGTCGAGTTGTCTGAGTACCACTTCTTGCTGGAGCTGTTAAGGAATCAATGATTTTGGGGGCTCATTTATAGAAAAAGATAATAAGCATACGGAATCAAAAAATGCCTTTGAACAATTGAGCACTGGAGCAGAAAATACTGCACTAGAGAACCCTAGTGAAGATAACTGGCCCGATAATTTTGCTTAATCTGTAGAGGTTGATGTGTGCATACTGTTTTGAATATGTCAACTAACTCATTCAGAATTATCTTAGATATGTATTTAATTATGATTTGCTTAATTCTGGACTTGCTGAAAGTCAATTTAAGAAAAGCTTCTAGGATGTAGCACTAACAATGTTAATGGACACTGAACAGGCCAGACATCCAACAAGACATTAAGCAACATCTCAGAGAAACAGGTAGCAATTGAGTCAGGAAAAAGAAAATAAAGAGAAAAATCAGTGAAGGCTTTATTGCCATTTCTGGAGGTAATTTAAAGTCCAAACAATTTAAGTGAAACTTACAAAATCTCAGTTCATGAGTCAGTTCAATCTATCAAGACAATTGTAACCACAAACCAGTTCTGGAGATTTTGGGCCTGTAAAATTTGGTAATCATCTCATTCATAAACAAGCACCTTCATATTCAGTCAGTGAAAGACTTTTAAGCTGTAAAAAGTGATGACAACTAGTTTAAAGGTCAAACAAAAATGGGGCTCATCTTAGAACCTGGAAGCTAGCTGGAGTATTAGCCTTGGGCTAGTGTAGACAGGGGAGTAAAAATGAGAAATAGATGGGTACCTAAAGTCTAACCTGCCTGAGAGAAAGAGACTAACCTTTAAAAAGGCCTCATTCTCATTCCCTTCACATAAAACCACACGGATATAGATGTTATATACCTTATTTTATAATCAGTTAGTTAGAAGTGCTTTTTTTCTTTCAAGTTTTGAAAACTATTACTGCTACAAGAAGTCTGAAATCTGAATATCAAAACAAAAGCACAAATACACCATGTGACAAACATGCTACAGTTTGTGATTTCCTATGCTATAATTAAATAATTCTCTGTTAATTCTGTTGTCTTCTGAGAACATTCTTGATATATTTTAGGAGACATTTTTTTTTACTAGTATAGCTATATTGGTGATGTTATTTGAGACACAAGTTCAAGACAAAAATACATATTCTTATTAAAAGTCACAATGATGCTGAGGAGTTTTCTAAATGTTGTCATCCTCTTTCTGATAAATTTCATTGTCAAATAAATTTATATGATTCAATTAACTACTAAAATATATTTCCTTGTATATCAATATATTTAGTTTGAATTCTGAAAAACAAATAATGACTAAAATGTATTTTTCATTACATATAAGTAGATTTTCTTTTTGCATAATTATAATTTCTATTGATTAAAGTTTGAAGATTCTCATTTTTTGAAATTATTACTCAACATAAACAGTATTACTAAAAGCAAATTTATGTGCATGGTGACGGTACACTGAAACAAAAGTAAAAGAGAAAGAAGTTATTCCCTCTTCCTGAAGTAGCACATTTTCATTCTACAAAAATAAGTACAATTGTTCTTCAAAATCACCATTTAAAACTAATTAGACAGAAAATGAAATCCACAGTCTTTTCCTGTTTATGCCATTACAATTTCATTTTCTCCTGATCAGTGTAAAACTCAAAAGATACTAGAAAATAACTTTTCTAATCACAGAAGCCTTGAGTTGTAACTCAGCTGAATTTTCATTAATGATGTCTTAGGTTGAAAATTATTGATTTCTAATAAAATGTTGATTTACTTAAAGAGATTCTGAATTAATTCATTTATATTTAGTCATGCCTATTTGTATTTAAAAAGCTATTGTGTTTTACAGAGTATTCTGTATCTACTATATGGTAAGATCTAAACCACCTATAAGCAAAAAAACCCAAGATATATGTAAAAATTTAATGAGAACATTAAAATAAAATCATGGCACATGCCTTTATTTCCCTGTGTGCACTTCTTATACTAGCAGAAGTCAGAAAAATCTCAACATATACAAGGGTTAAAGATAAAAATAAACTTCTGTATTTCTTCAGAAAGTTCAGAGGGGATTTTTCTGGTGTTCAAGAACACACAAAGTTTTGGGTTAGTTCTCAATCCATCAAAATAAGTTCATTTATCTATTATATAAATGCTATTTTGAAATTATTAAATACACAAGCTTTAGCAACTAGCAGTGCAAGAGCTCTTCAAACCAAACATATTAGTAATCAAAATAAAAATCTAGAGTTAATTGTATTGTATTAATACACATTTCTGTTTGTCTCAGTTTTCAGGTTTTAGTCATGTCCACTTTGATTCTCTGTATTGTCTTACATATTTTCTCATAATTCCTTTATTTGTAGCTCATTTTTCATCCCAGTACTGCATACAGTCTTCTTATTCCAAATTGACCCACAATTATAACACAATTTTCATTAAAATTCTGTCTTGTTTCAGAGTGATGAATCTGTTTTATGTTGCCTTTACCTTGTCATTCTTCTTTTTAATTGTGAGTAGAAAAACGTTCATAGTGATATGTCAGGATGATACATTAGTTGTTATGTGCGACTCTAAAGTATACTGTTTGGCCCCTTTTGTTCTGAAAAAATTAAAAACCTTTGTAAGCCTGATGTCTTTAGAAGGAATGGAAGGCCAAGTCTTACGGTAAATTCTTTTCCTTAAACTATATGCACAGCCATCCTCACAAGACAAAAGGTCTTACAAGATGTTACAGTAGCAAAAAGGAAAAAACTTATTCCTTTATGAAAACAAATCTCTTCTAGTAGAATCTGAAAAATGGCTCCCACTGAATTGTACAGAAATAGCAGGCACTTCAAATGCATTTTTAATGTGGGTATCATTTATGGCTTCAAATGGTGTCTCGTGTGTAGGTGCAAGAATTAAATGAATCACGAGTTCCTTTCACACAATAAAAGTACCTGCTTTTTTGGCACAGGTCATAAACTCCTTTAAAAACATACAATCCTCTCCCTAGTGGTAGCAGTTGTGACATCTTCTGAACAGGGACAATTTTACAAGGTGTGACCCTGTTCAGTCTACAACTTTGTGGCGATTCAGCATATAGCAAGTTCAGCTCATTGGCAACACTCTCTTTCATTTTCTTTTCTGTTTCATTTATTTATTTGTGCTACTTTATAGGAAGACTGGAGAGAGACAGCTTTCTATCCTACTTTGTGATTGATGATTGAAGAGACCGAAAAAGACACCTGCTCTCCAGAAACAATGGCTGTTTTGAAACACTGGAACAGACGCAGCAGAATGAAAAGATGCTACCCCTTACTGGGCCCAGGGGATGTTGCAGGTTTTCAGTGCCTAGAGTGCATAAATCAGTGTGCAATTTGATTTTATTAGTCTGCAGGAGGTTATGGAGTCCTTTCTGTCAAGCTTTTTGTTCTTGGATGTTCTCATCAGTTCTGATATTAACTTCATGTTTAGCAGAAAATGAGATGCCAAAGTGCAATTCAGGCGAAATCAATATATTTTACTTGGTTCTGTATTAAAACTGGGAGATTGAGGTTGTTTTAGAAAACAAATTTTAAAAGCTGCATATTTGAAGAAACATCACATGGGCAATCTTTAGAGGTATGAATCATTGAAGAAATTTAGGCTCAACTAGATAATGTTTGAAAAATGAAGCAGGTGTGAGCAAAAAGCTATAGATATTTAAATATGTGTAAACAAAGAGTTAGTGAAAAACAGAGCAGAAGCCCAGAATCATTAATTATTTGAAACGTTCCACTGTGTGAAATGGAAACTGAGTTGTTCAAAATTCCAACTAAACCTTGTATATCACTGATGTTTGCTAAGGATTAAAATTTTAAGGAAGGAAATACAAACCTTATCATAGCTTTATGATAATACTTTTTTTTTTTTTTTTTTCTTCTTCTTTGTTTGGGTGGTTTACACGGGAAAAAATCTCATGGATTTAACTGAGATTCTTTTTTTTTTTTTTTCTATTCCATTAGCTACATATACTTTTCTTTATTTCAGCACCACCTTTTTCTCCATTTATTGGGAATGAATTACTGCATGGTTCTTGGGAAAAGAAATAAATCCAAAATTTATGTACAAAAATGACTGTATATGAGGGGCAAAACCCCAAGACAACTGTACCTACAGTATAATGAGCTCAGTTACTCATTACCACCCATGAAATAACTGATTATATGAAAATATTAGCTCTCAATAACATCTAATATATAAATATCTGGTGTCCTGGTATCTTGAATGCTACATTCAGCTCTGATCTCCATCAGGGTCTACAAAGGTACAAAGAATGTCAACAAAACCGATTAATGGTATTCAACAGGTCTCTTATGAGGACAAATTAAATAGCCAAGAGTTGTTCAGTTCAGGAATGATGTAGCTGAGGGAGAGCATGAGAGATGGAAATCAAATAATAAATTCAGTCATGAATGCAGCTAATAAAGTGCAATTATTCTATATTGTCTGGAATATCATAAGTTGAGGAGTCAAATAAAGTAATCTGAAAGCAGGCAATTAAGTAGGTTCGTACAGAAAAAAAAAAGGAAATTATGTTGGTTGATTGGTTGGTTGGTTGATTCAGGGCTACCAAAAAAAAAAAAAGAAAAAAAGAGTAAATTGTCATAGAAGTTATATTTTAAAATAGACAGAACGGTCAATTCTCTTGTAAATTTGATACTCACTTATATGACTGCAAAGTGATAGAACATAATTTTATTCCTATATCCAAGAATGTATAATTAAACCAATATAAATTTTAAGGTACTGACTGATAATCACTTAATTTATTATATAAGAAGCTTTCAACATATGATAAAAATGTTTCTGGTAAAAATGTTTACCAGAAAAATCAGCATCTTGTTAATTATACCAGCAAATTACATCATATTCTACACATTGATCAACGAATCAGTGTGCAATCATTTGACTAAGGAGAAAAATGATGAAAATAATAATTTTTAAAATTATTTTCATCACAAATGTGCTTACCCTCTCTTACTTAACGTGGAAAAAGAAAAATCATATTTGAGAAAGGCTATTATATTTGAGGAGTTGTGGTGGTCTAGTAAAGTTTGTACTAAAGGAAAAACAGGAATCATAACCCCCATTTTTAAAAAAGGATAAAAGAAAGATCCAAGGCTGGTCAGTTTTACTTCTGTTTCCAGTAAGATCATTCAGTAGATTCTCCTGGAAACTCTGCTAAGGCGCGTGGAAAATAAGCAGGTGGTTGGTGACACTCAAAATGGCCTCGCTGATGGTAAATTGTGCCTGACAAATTTCATGGCTTTCTACAATGATGTTACAATGTTAGTGGCTAAGGGGAGAGCAACTGGTATCACCTACTCGGACTTCTGCAAAGCATTTGGCACTGTCCTGCACGACATCCTTGTCTCTAAATTGGAAATGCATGGGTTTGATGGATGGACCACTGGGTGGATAAGGAACTGGCTGGATGGTGTCACTCAAAACATTGCGCTCAGTGTCTTGATGCCTAAGTGAAAGAAGATCAGTAAAGGCCTGTGAAATTGAAAGAGTTTGCAAGGAAGTAACTGAATTGTACAGAATCGCTATTATGTAAATACTATCACTGAAAAGATAGAGTATGAACCTCTTTCTATGCACAAGTCATCAAGAGAAATTAATTCATGTGATATAGATAGCAAATGGATACAGCAAAAGCAACCTGTTATTGTGCAGTGCGATGAAAAGATATATCCATTTTAAACTTGGTATTTTCCTGGTTTTTTTTATATTCACTCAATGATCCACACAATTGTTTTAAAAATATAAGATAGGAGTGAGAGATCTTTGTTAAAATTTTTCAATCTTATGCCATAGAAGAGTATAACCCATTTTACCCATTTGAAATATTTTTCACAGAAGCACTGTCAAAGATTCCACTGAGAACAGGGTTTTGTAGGACCGTACACAAATTTAATTTGTTTTTCCCTGAAATCATAGAGAGAACAGACAAAGGCATGAAGAAATGAGGCAAAGGCATGAGAAGGAAATAGGATCCTCCTTAGTTCATATAAAGATACAGAAGTAGAAAGCTGCTATTGGCTACTAATGTTTTTTGCCTCATGCCTCACCGGAAGAAGAAAAAAATCCACAACATAATACCAAACCAATTCACCAAC
The DNA here is from genome assembly GCA_013400375.1 of Thinocorus orbignyianus. Lineage (NCBI taxonomy): Eukaryota > Metazoa > Chordata > Aves > Ciconiiformes > Thinocoridae > Thinocorus > Thinocorus orbignyianus. The sequence continues at coordinate 137,116 of VXBW01001557.1, forward strand.
CTGAATCCAGAATCCTAGTTTGAGCCACCAATCTAGAAGAAGGAGGATCTTCACTGGCAGGTTGGCTGAATGGGTGATTTTCACTTTAAACCAACAAAGCTGGGGAGTGGACTCCAAAGCTGTAACACTTGGCATTCTCACAAGCAACAGGGCTGGTAATTACACCTACCAAAGCAGCGAGAAATCTCCCTCAATCCTCCAAAAAGGTTCCAACGAAAAGGTGAGACAGTCAACAGTGCAGCCGAAGTGTTTCTATATCAATGCACAACAGCACAGGTAACAAACAGAAGGAGCTGGAAGTCACGATGCAGCTGGAACGCTATGATCTGATCACTGTCACTTAAACTTGATGAGATGAATCACATGATTGGAGTGCTATAATCAATGACTATAAACTTAGGAGGGACAGGCAAAGAAGGAGGGGTGGAGAGGGAGAACATTGCCCTCTGTGTTAAAAAAAAAATGTACTGACTGCACATAGCTGTCTGAAAAACTGTGATGAACAGGTTAAGAGCTTATGTGTAAAAGAATAGAGGACAAGCCAACAAAGGAAACCTCATGGCTGATTTTTACTGCAGGCCACTTACAGAAAATATCCTGTTTACAGGCCTTAATCCCATTGAGGAACTTCATCTACCCTGACATCTGCTGGAAAAGCAGCGCAGCAAGCTATAAGGAGTCCAGGAGACTCTTGGAGTATATTGAGGAGAATTTCTTAATCCAGGTGATAGACAACCCGACCAGAACATAGTTGTTGCTAGACTTGCTGCTTGCCGACTCAAAAGAACCAATTCTAGAGGTTAACATTGGTGGCATCCTGGGCTGCATTAGTGATGCCATGGTCGTAAAAATGATCAGAGGGCTGAAATACCTCTCCTATGAAGAAAAGCTGAGACAGTTGATGTTTTTCAGACTGGGGAAGAGAAGGCTTTGAGGATACCTTACTGCAGCCTTCCAGAATAAGGGGCCTTAAAAGAAAGATGGGGAAAATCTTTTTACGAAGTACTTTAGTGATGGGAGAAGGGACAATAGTATTAAACTGAGAGAGGGTAGATTTAGATTGGATGTATGGAAGTGGTTTTTTGCAATGAGATGCTGGAATATGTTACCTCAAGAAGTTTTGGATGCCCCATGATGTGATTCATCCCACCAATGACAATGATCAAATCTTAGCTTTCAAGCTGCACAGTGGCTTCAAGCTCCTCACTTTGGCAGTGGTTACATAATTTAAAAAAAACTGACTACACACAAATGTAACATCCAGGACATAGGCATGGGACAGGAAATCCACAGTTTCCTTGATTCAGCCTACTCCATCCAAAGTTCTTTATTCACCCAAGAGGGTACAATTTGATACCTTCAAATTTCTTACGAACCTCTAGCTAGAAACCATACCTAATTGAGGCATCTATTTTTTATCCTTCCCTTTGAAAGTGTTACCTTTCTGGTGGAGAAAATAACTCAAATTAATTTGGGGTGGAAAGAGAAACAATATGTAAGAGGGTTTAAGCTATTAAGTTAACTCCTGTTTTGTCACCAAGTCCATATGTACTTACATAATAAAAGCACTCAAAACACAAGGAAAATAAGATGCTAGAGTTTGCTCTCTAACTGTTAGCGATATACATTAGTCTAGAATTGTTTTTGTTCTTTCCTTCTTCTGATTTAATTAATTTTGATATTTTCTTCCTTGATATTCTCTTCATCCCACTTAAAAGGGCTGAGGGACAATTAATTTCTCTATTATCATTGCATTATATAGGTTGGTGGTTAGATTATTTTCTAAAAAAGAAGCACTTTGCAAATAGAGTATGTGCACAATCATGTCTAAATATTCAAAAGACTGTTTGTTTTTTTTCTGATAGCATTGCGAATAATCAAAGATCACCTCTGGAAGTGCTCCAAGGAAATTATTAAAAGTAATTACAAATAGTAACGAAGTAAATATCTGTGTTTGTGGATTTTTAAAAAAATTAAAATAAAGATAATACATTTTTACACCATCTCCAAACTGTCTTCATCACAACATTATTTGTGCTGAAAATCCCTTCTGTATTTCATTTTTCTGTCATATCAACTAATATGTGTAGACTTGTGAAGATATGTTGTCCATGTTCTATATGGTGCTTTTTCCAAAATACCAAGTATAGCTTTACACCCATTGATGGCTTCAGATTAGAATCAGATAAAATGCACTTATGTGAACAAGCCAGTAATTATACTGAATCATGCAGTGTGTCTCTAGAGCCACTCTATTCTAGTTTCCTTAAACAGCAGCTGACTCTGAAAGCATTCTGTTTACAAGCCATTCTGTTTCTATGCTATATATTTTTTCAATATTTATCTTCCATTGTTCTTTACTATGAGGAACATTTGCATGAAAACAGGATCTTTGTTTTTCAGGACTCCATCTGCTACTAACTGCTTGTTCTCAGCCTGAAGTCATAATGCAATGTTTATGACATCATCCTAACATTTAGAGGAACCATTTGAATTGTCATTAAAAACAAACCACCTACAGATTCTGCCTTCAGATGTGGTTTAAAAGGAGAAAGTAATGGACTCCAAATCACAAAACCTTTTTTCTTACAAATGCACATAATAATGTGCAGCTAGGAAAACAGTAAGAAGAATCAGCAATTTTTTTAAAAGGCACGAGAAGTACTCAAGGGAACTAGGAAACTAGATTGCAGGAAGTGGATTTTGCTATGGTAACACCACCTACACCTCTTAGATTCTTTAATGTCATCAAAACCTACATGGATTTTAACTACTTGAATGTCTTACTTGGACAAATTCGCACTTATCAAGTAGGATACCAGAAGAGATATTGTCATGGCTTCAAGGGAACAGGAGTATTTGCACTCCAGAAAACGTCTTCTCACTTAAAATAAATCATACTTTTACAGGGCAGAACATGATTTCTATTTGAATTCAGAGTATTTCTGATCATGGCTAGTGAACTAGAATTGGCATTCCACGTGCCGATAGAAACATTTGAACAGAAACAGTATTTTTTTTTAATATATCTAAAAAAAAATAAAGAAAAGAAAAAAGAAAAAAAAAAGAGAGAGAGAGAGAAATAAACTGGAAGATTGAAAGTGGTTGCCTAAACTCTTTCTCCAGTTTGCACGGGGGACAGTACGTGGAGAAGACAGTTCCACACTACAATGGCCTATTTTTCTCAATTGACCATCCCGGAAACATAGATGACTCGTTTAGGGAAATGAACTTTTGGTTAACTGGTGTCTGGTGAAGTAATTCACATTCCAAGCAATAAATATAAAACACAGTCTGGGAAATAGAGCTGTTTTTCACTATTTCCATGATCAGTAAAACAGCTGTGTGTAAATACACCGTGGGCCAAGGGATTACAGCTGTACATACATAAATCTAGACAGCATGCAAGTTTGTGGGTAAACACATAAATAATATTAGGCAGAAGGCTAAAGCACTGATTATTTCTTTGTCATGGCTGCTTTCCATGTATTGCATACTGATGAGGAACTGAACATTTGAACGCCTGACATATTTAGATTGAAAATATTTAAATTTTATTAAGATGACAGGATGCCTCAAACAATAGCTATTTGATTGCTGCCAGTCCATGTTCTGTGGTTAGATTATATTTTCAGATGGATTAAGAAGAAGAAACATGGCCAAGGACTCCCATAATAAATGCAGTTTCCTTCTTATCCACATACAAAAACCATTATTCATCAAAGGAAATGTAGTCCAGCTAGCAAGTGTGCAGGGAAAAGCAACCTGGGAGAATGATAGTACGAGGTTTTAAATCTACAAACCATAATAGGTATTCAGGAAGCATTTTGTTGTGTTAAGAGGCAAAAGTAGTTTTGGCAGAAAATAAATCCCTTGTGTTCTAACACTCCTCACCGAGGTGGGAGGCTAGGTGCAGCTAGCTTTGATTTCTCACTGATGTCCAATTCACAACTATCAATCCAGTCACATTTAATATATTAAACTATCACAATTCCAGACACACTAGTAGTGGACTGCACCTTCAATCTAGTCGTGATCATGAACTAGCGTGGCCACTCTCAAGTCTTTGGTCGTGTTCAATGAGAAAGTGAAATGACCAACTACTTAACCAGTGTAGTTTATTTATGTAACAGATAAAGGTTTGCCTGGGTCGCCGCTGATAAATAAACTGTCTGCAAAGCATGCACAGATAAAATTATTGTTAATTAGACAAAACACATGACAGAGTTACAAATAATACAGCCTGGCTATAAATGTCGAAAAGCACCTCTATAGAGAGATTTCAAAGTTTCCAGAGGAAGCACTCAGTGCAGTCTAAGTCTCACTCAAAGGAGTCCTTATGGAGGGCTCAGCCTGTTGACTGATTCTGGAAGTCAGGGGCAGTCTGTGATAGAGTCCTCCTTGACTTGTTCATAATGATGTCTTCCCTCCTATCCCACCTTTCTTGGGCTATTTTTATATTTTTTTTTACCTTCAAGGTGGAGTTTGAGTGACTTTAGTCATAAATATCTTTATTATGATTGATGTAAAAATCTCTCACTTCACATACCAGCTGCAGCTATATTCTATTCTAGAAACTGACTTTATACCTTTCCTTAAATGTGTGAACAATGCTGTATTTTCAATATAATTTAATTTTGGTAATTATTACACACATTTCTAAAACTAAATTCTAAGAGGATTCTTACTATTAACTTCTTCTGAAATAGCTTACATTCAGATGTCTTAGAACAAATTACATTACTACTGAGATTTTTCCAGCCATTATGATTCACTTTATCAAAAAAAATGCAAGTCCACGTTCATTTAGTGTATGTGTCCTCAACCATGAACAGTTCAAACATAGCTGAGCTGTCAGAATGAGGAACAAAAAGAGTAACTTAAAGTTGCTTTCATTTGTTTTCATGTCATCCTTTATCTTCTGTGTTTTCAGGTGTGTTCACCTTCTCCTTCCCTTCTCCTCCCTTGTCTCTTGTAACTTGGTCTGTATGATATCTCAGCAGCCTGATGTTACCTGCAGTTCTTTGAAGGGGATGCCAAGAGATTTTGCTGCTAGCATTTAAGAGGGCAACGTGGAAGGAGCAAGGTACTAAAATGCATACAAACCCTAGGGAAATCTTGGTGTATTGTAGAGATTTTATGAGGAATTTCTATTATTGAGCAGATAAAATTCTGCCAGGTACTTATTTGCAACAAAAAACAAAGAATACACTTTGTCACATCTCAAAATCATTTAAAACCTTTCCTTATCAAACTTGTTACACACTCTGCAATACATGTTCTGCCAATACCCTGTAATTGTATTAAAAAAAAAAAAAANAAAAAAAAAAAAAAAAAAAAAAAAAAAAAAAAAAAAGGAAAGTTCTAGGTTTAAGGACAAGAATTTCTACACTAGTAAGAACAGGGTGTCTATCAGTGTTCCAACTACCTTAATTATATTTTTGTGTGTACTCTTGAAAACAAAGTGTTTTTAAGATCTCCCTCAATTCTCAGTATGTCATTTTTTAAGTGTTTAGCTGTGTTCTCCGAGAAACTTGTTGATCACACTGCTTTATGTTCAGATTTTTTCTTCAGGTACATGAACTAATAGACCTCCTCTTTCACTTCAGGTTTGGAATTGACAGCTCCATCAGAAAGATTTTTTAACGGAGATTCATGACTTTGATGAATCCACAGTGATCCTGAACTGTTTTAGGAGTTGTCTTTTTCTTTATCTACAGTAATACATAGTTTCTTTTACATGTTAATTAAAAATAATATTTTAGCTACTGTGTTACTGGTTTTTGAAATTTCTGAGTTTTAATGTTCTATTACTGGTAACTATTTTTCTATCATATCAGGTCCTAGCCAATTATTACTTTGCCTTCTAGATTTAGTTCCTTATGGGCCAGTATTGAACACACACTTATTATAGAGACATAATAATTTCCTTCCCCTTCCCATATGTGGGTTGCAAATAGTTTCAAATAGTAACTCTAGTTTGAAGTTCGTAATATCTACATTTTCAGTTCATTTACAGCATCTTCGGAGCACTCATTTGATACCAAGGTTCTGTAAGCAGTCTCAAATGTTTCAGTAAAGAAGTCAAGATATTTCAGATTCTTAGGAAATGTCCCTACTACCTAGCTTTCAAAACATTTTAAAATGTCTACTAAAAAATTATACATAAAAATAATTTACTCTCAGACATATTTTTCGCATAATACAACCATAAGACTTTTACATAATATAGTTTTATACTTATATATCATGTTCCCATGATAAGAATGCATGTTTTGCAAAATATGTATTGTAGATTGCCATATGTATTTAATAGATTTTACCAAATGCTGTTGAGTCCTGAAGTTTTGAAGCCACTTACTGTCTTTATTTCTTGTAATTAAAATGGTTTAAAAAGTACTTAATATTCTTTTTCCATCCCCCCTGCTATGGGCAGGGACACCTCCCACCAGAGCAGGTTGCTCAAAGCCCCATCCAGCCTTAAACATTCCAGGGATGAGACATCCACAGCCTCTCTGGGCAACCTGTTCCAGTGCCTCACCACCCTCACAGGAAAGAATTTCTTCCTAATATCTAATCTAAATCCCCCCTCTTCCAGTTTAAAACCATTACTCCTTGTCCTATCACTACACTTCCTGACAAAGAGTCCCTCTCCAGCTCTCCTGGAGCTCCCTTCAGATACTGAAAGGCTGCTAGAAAGCAGAAGAAATGGAAAAAATTCATATCCAGCGAAAGATAGGCATTACACAAATTTCTGTTATAAGTATATTATCACGAATTTATGTTTGGGGCTCTTTTGTTCTCTTTCTGTGTTCTCAATGACATGTTCAATTGGATTCACAAATAAGTGTTATATACAAAACCATTCTCACGTGTTGCATTGCAGCTCCAAGTAGGAGCTGGCTCTGGCCGTGTTGGTGTGCCCACAAGGTACAGTCTGAAGCAACGGGAAAGGACTCGCTCAGATTCCCAGAATCCTATAGCTGTGGTATACCTAACAGTATGTCAATGTATCCAAACTTAGTGTTTCTATCTTTCAACAGAGGTTCAGACTTTCATATACACAACACATAACTAATTTAAAAAAAAAAAAAAAAACAACAAAAAACTAGATAATAGTCTTGAAATTATATGTTATAATGTGAACGCTGCTGCAAAATTTCCTTTTTTTCTCACACTTCTCCTGCATATAACCTCTCCCCTTAATCTCTACCGTTTTTTGTTTTCCTTAAAAAATTCCTACATTTGCGTCCACTCCGGTTTTGATTCTGAGTAGGTGTAATTATCATAGGATGCCAGACTCACTTTTCATTCCTGATGCATTTCGAAGAGTGTAGGCTGTGTGAGGTACTATATATATACATACATATATATATAATCTGAGTGGGTTGCATGAAATCCTTCCTTGATTTGGCTATACTGTCTCCCGAGAGAAGCTGTCATATGCTGTACCTGCAGAGAGGTTAGATTTCTTTTATATAATCTGAGACTCTCTATGCCACGCTCCAAACTTTAAGACAGATATCCTCTGTGACCAACTATGAACAAGGTGGGGGCTTGTATAATTCTAACCTTAAATGCTGATACTGGGGCAGGGAGGGAAATATCAGGGACAGGAGAAAGAGACAGGAACATATATGGGTGAAGAAAACAGAATGAGCATTTTTAACAAGCTATGATATTCTTATGGGTAAAAATTAGCATTATGCTAAAGACAAGCTGCAAGTGCATGTCTAGATGCTGGGAATGGAGGGTTGAAAGAATCACTCTCCAAGGGGTGAGAGGTAATTGTAGAATGGGAGATAATGAACACAAAGAAGCACAATCATACAATGGAGAATACTCCCTGGAGCATGTGTGAGGAATTCCCCTGAAACCTCTGCTGGGTTAGGTGGCTCTCCCTGACTTACCTGTTTAGCTGGTAGCTGATACCTTTCAGGAATGGCATTAAATTTCTGAACACAGCCTTGTCAGTGGAGCTGTGATTTTAAACTTACTGTGTAATGGAGTATTACCATTTACCATATGATGAGATAGTTTTGTCTGTCAGCCATAGAGCTGCTTAATGTCATATTTGGGTCAAATGAGCTGAAAAAAAAAAAAAAAAAAAAAGAGGANAGGGAAAATCAAGAGCCTTGAGCCCTCTAGCAAAAGCGGAAAGTTCCCCTATGGCAAGCAGCCTGGTCATTTTTCAAAAGATCCATTTTCTCTTGAAAATTGATTAAGCAGCACTAAATAAGATAAAGGAATTCCAAGGGCAGGGGGATTTCTGCTGAATCAGCTCTTGCAGTACGGTCCCTTTAGCAGAAATAATTTTTCAGTATTTCCAAATGCCTTTGTTAGCATGAAAAAAATGGCTATTTTCCAAACATATCAGAGTGCTAAAGCTTTTCCTTGTGAATTCAGAATTTGACTGGTTGTTCCCAAACATTGTTTTACAGTGGCTGAACTGATCCATTTGAAGGTGTAATGTTATTCACAAAGCTTACATGACATCTGACTAAGTAAAAGCAGACAAATACCCAACCTATAAATGAATTGATGCTATGTCTCAGCTTGATTTAGTGAAGGTTTTTACGGTTTTTCAGAAACTTTGATTGAAAAAGCAAAATCATAAGCTCAGTTTCAGTTCTTGAAGAGAGTTTTATATAAACCATGAAATGTAGCTTATAGATAAAATGGCAATTGTTTCCACTGTTCCTAACATTGGTCTTCTAAATGTTAGCAGTTTAAATCCAAGATAAATATCCTAGAATTCTTTTACACTCAGTAGGCAGTATTGATCAGAAAGTATCTTTGAAATGTTGTTCAGTTTGGATATCTGAAAATTCCAAAGCATGAGTCGTATTGTGCTCCATTGATTAAAAAGGAGCCTGAGTGGTATATTTAAATGTAGACCATCTTTCTGTCACTTAAATTAAGTTATGCTAATTTGACCTTAACTACATAAGCCATTATTCTGACAAACACATGGAGACATTGAAGTTTGATTAAAATAAAAACAATAGAAAAAAAACAAAACCAATTGAAGACTTTTTACATCAATCACATGGTCAGCTTATTTTTTGTCAAAAGTCTTAACTTTGTGTAATAACAGACATCTTCCCCCACAGAAGCTGTGTATTCTCAGATGAGAAGTGCCCTATGGTGTTAAATTTTCTTGTCAGTCTCATGTTTTCTTGACAGCTGTTATGATTTGCTTTCAGTAGGAGTATGTTAGCATTTGACCAATAATTTGATGGCATCTGAGGAGTCTCAGATATATATAAAAAAAGTCTTTTTTTTTAAAATGCACTAACATAATGGGAAACAGTGCCCAGGGAAGTGCCCAGGTTCTAGCCCACAAATGGTGACTTTCTGAATTGCTTCCGTAATGTAATGTAGCTTTCTTTAGTGTCAGATGTACTGGCTATCATTTTATTTTTATTTGTTGTTGATTTTTTGTTTCTTTTTTCCCCTCTCTTTCTTGTTTTATATTTGAAACATCATGAATCCTTTGTCATCATAAACTCTAGTTGTTAGGATATTTGCTCAGATTAGGTGACTGTAAAAACAGTTGACACATAACTTGTGTAACTTGTGTTCCCATGCCCTCTATTCTTTCCTCTCTTCAACAAAGGCAGGAGATGGTGTTAAGTTGCCTTTCTCTCTCTAGCAAGTGTACCTTTGACGGTAAGCACAATATAACTTCATGTTCCAGTCCTACCTAATATCATACTTAGGTTCTCTGAAAAGCTTAAGTCGAACTGCCAATATAGGGACCAGAGCGATGGTTTGATGCACTGGTGGCTCAGCTGGTGTTCTGTTAGCCAGCTTCTTCTAGCTTGACTTCACAGAAGAAGCCATGATTTGATAATTATAATGTAGAAAATAAACAACAATAACAATAATTAAAGAAAAACAGCAAAGAAATAGCTCCACGAGGATAACTCGGGACATTAATGTATATTGTAAAGAACTAGAAAATTAGTCATTAAGAAAACCCTTCATAATGACTTGGTCTTTGTTGCTGTGAAATGTGAATTTATGGAGCTACAGAATGGCTTATCAAAGATTCTGCACAACCGCATGAAAAATATAATTGTGTGAATTACTCAGTAATCTGGAAGCCTGGATTGATAGTGGGGAAATAAATAGTTCTGGTCATAAAACAGAAAAGAAAGCATAAACACTCTGTCATTTTAATCACCAATTCTATTATTTTGAATTTAATAAATGGTGTCAAATTAAGAATGTTGCCCAATATGAAAAAATACAATTTTGGGAATGTTATCATACACCTGAGATATACTGCTCCTGTTTAATATTTTACAAGCCATCTTTATTATCCTCTCACACAACATCAGAGCAAATTTGCATCTGTTAAGACAAATTTTATTTGTCATTCTTGAGTTTAACTATTCCCTTGCTATTTTATTGCATTGAAAAAAAAAAGATCTATTACAGAACACATCACAAATACTTATTAAAATTTATTTTATGTTTTGTTGCTTTTGCAACATTTGTTTTTTACCTGTGGTTATAAAACCTCAGAACTTCTTCAGTTTGGAACTTGAAGTCTAGCAATAAAAGGGGAAAATGAAATACAAGCTAGCAAAAACAAGGTTTATGTTGGTTTATGTTTTTTGAAAAATCATACAACAGCAAATATCCAAGGCACCACAGAATTTCCTCGTCATACAATTCAATTGTAACTATTCTGAAGCAATAGAGAGAGAAAGTGACTGATCTATATGTATTCCAGAATATACAGTAGCTTTTGAAGAAAGGAATATACACAGAAATGAACATTCTGATTTTAAGCAGGCAATTGTATGTTAACATATCCATTGAACACTTCAAAATTTGATTGCTTTTAATTTTCAGAACTAATTGCTTAAACTGTAGTCTACAGCAGATATGGAAACTAGCTTATATGCCCTAGAGAAGTATTGATAGGATGTGGACAGTCATATCTCAGACCATGTGGAGAGCAGCCACTGTGAATGCAGTGTCTTTAACTGAGCTAGGCTAAGGCAAAGAGGGGTCTTCCTGGAGATGGAGAAGCCGAGGGAGAACGGAGAGGCCCAAAAGGAGCTGGGAATCTCGTGAGTGAGTCAAGAGGCTGACGTGGCTGGGGGCAGGCTGGGCAAGCAGTGGGGAAGTGGGAAGTAGCTGGCACTGACTGGTCCCCTCCCAGTGCTAGAAGAGAACATGGCCACCACACGGCCCAAATCCTCCACAAGAAAGAACGTGGGAAGCCAGAGCCAGCTCCCACGTCACTGTGGCTGTGCAGGTCTCCAGCTGCAGCCAGTGTCTGAGCCTGGCGTTGGTGCTGAGGGAGAGGGAGACGCTGCCTGTGCACAGCGTGATCAAATGAACTATCTGCTCAGGCAGGTGGTTGAACTGAGGGAGGAGGTGGAAAGGTTAAGAATGATCAGAGAATGTGAAAGTGAGATAGGCTGGTGGAGCCACACCCTGAGGCAAAGGCATCATGTAGAGGCTCTACATGAAGCGGATGATTCCCCTCCTTCCTGCCAACAGGCAGAAGGAAGGGACTTAGGAGACAAGGGGGAATAGAGGCAAGTGCCTCCCCAGAGGAGCAAGCCAAACCCCTCACAGCTCCCTTGACCTTCCCAGTTGCCCTTGCACAAGAGGTATGGGGCTTTGGAAGTTGAGGGCCAGGTGAACGAGGATAGGAAGTTCCATCCAGTGAGCTGCCCAGGGCTAATCACTCACCCCTATGCATCAGAATTTCCTCAATTAAGTTCCTGATATTTCAAGTCAGTGATGATGAGGTAGCTACCAGAAGTCTAAGTGTGATGAAGAAAGACTTTAGGTCCCTGGGACAGCCGGTTAAGGGATCAGGAGCACAAGTAGCATTCTCCTCTACCCCACCATTTGCAGGGATCAATGAGGGGATAAACAGGAAGAGCCAGCAAATTAACTCTTGGCTCCAAGACTGCTGCAACTGGCAGAACTTTGGCTTCTTTGATCACAGGTTGATCTACAGGACACCAGGCCTGCTGGCAACAGGTGGGGAAAGCCTAACCAGAAGTGGAAGAAGGATCCTGGGAAAAGAATTGGCAGGGCTCGTTGAAAGGGCTTTAAACAAGGTTTAAAGGGGAATAGGCGTAAAACCAGGCCTACTGGTAATGAGTGTGTTGGTAAATGGACAAGGATGGGGGGGAAAGGGCAGAATAAAGAAGAAAAAGAGACAATAGTAGAAACCATTTCAAAGAGTTATACTGTGTACTATAATGGAAAAGACGAATTTATCAAGTAGAAGTTGATCCTGAAAAAGATGGTGAGCTGGTTGACATTGGTTTTAGTTAATAAAGAATGAAAAGAAGTGTGAAAGAATTAAAACCACTCAGCCTCATGCATGGATAACAACTAGTTAGCTTTATTTGGTGTTTAAGTATGTGGGTGGTGTTATTTGGAAATGTTATGAATTTGGTTGATGAACATATTTGTGCTGATCTGAATTCTTTAAGTCTGTGAGACATTTAGTTTGGAATTATGTTATAACTGATAAAGAACTAAAAATCAATTCAGATGTTTATTTAAAAATGGGAAAGCCAGTTCTTACTGGCAATGTTTATATCACTTGATCTCAAAGCATTTTTCTCCTCTGGCTTCAAGTATATGCTTTGGTTGAATAAAGATCAAATCAAGCATATTCTATCCTTTTTCAGTCTGGTATCCCTCACCTGATTGCACACCACAGACCTCTGACCCATGGTCTTATTAACAGAAACTATAATGTACGGGATGAAAAGAGATGTTTTTGAAGATCAGAATGGTCCACTGACATTCAAGTTATGTACCCAATTAATAAAGCATTTTAACAATATTTTTAATTATTTATTTATTTAAGAGACTGACCTTTTACCACTCATGTCAAAACTCTTGCCATGTTTGTGTAAGGCATCTCTTTAATGTACCAAGCACTCTGTTTTAAGAAGCATCCCCTCTCTGCGTTAGTCAATCTGGAAAAGAGAAGGTTTTAGGGAGACCTTATAGCAGCCTTCCTGTGTCTGAAGGGGGCCTACAAGAAAGATGGGGAAGGACTCTTTATCAAGAAGTGTAGTTATAGGATGAGGAGTAATGATTTTAAATTGGAAAAAGAAAGTTTTAGGTTAGATACCAGAAAGAAATTCTTTCCTGTGAGGGTGGTGAGACACTGGAAAAGGTTGCCCAGAGAGGTTGTAGATGCCCCATTCCTGGAAGTGTTTAAGGCCAGGCTGGATGGGGCTTTGAGCAACCTGCTCTAGTGGGAGGTGTCCCTGCCCATGGCCGGGGGGTTGGAACTTGATGATCTTTAATATCCCTTTCAACTCTAACCATTCTCTGATTCTGTGGTTTTCGTTACTTTCCACAGGTCCACAGAACTGCAGTATTTGAATAAAACCTACATATTTTAAAAGCCACATATTTAAAATCCACCTATTCTGTCAATTTCCAATTCTCGTATGCGTAGTTTTCTATAAAATGATAGAAAATTAATTGGAAATGAAGCATAAGTGGAGGTTTTTAACTACTCCCTGCTAACTCACGTAACTTGTTTTTTCAAATTTTAGCTTCAAATTACTATGATATTTTAAAAAGGTATGCATTTGACTAGATCAAAGACTATTTTTTGATTCTGGCCTAGGATTTAAGACTCAGGATTGTAATTCCCTTCCAGGTAAGCTTTAAATGCACTCTTGACCTGAAACATAAATAAGATTCTCTGTACTTATCCAGACACATTAATCCTACTGTAGTAATTGTGTGCATGCAAGTTGTTATTGACACAGTCAGACTCATGGGCAAAGTGTTTTTTAAAAGGCAGTTTAATTTATTGGGATCTTGAGAAAGGTTAACACTTGCATGGGAGTTCAAATGTCTTGAACAGTATGGTCAGTTACTGTCCGATGGCAATGGGAGTCTCCACTGCAGTGATTATTGCAGTGGCATCTTCAGCTAGATTAGATGAGATTCCAGCTGCTCCATGATCCTACACAATCACTTTAGCATATGAATAATACATTGTTATTGATCGTCTTAATTACACATAATACATCTCTCATATATCTCAACTATGCAAAATGCTGTCCTATGTGACTGCTTCTTGCACCTACATGGCTCTTTATAGATGTTTTGTCTATATGTAGCTTGATCAGTTCTGCAGCAGGAACTGCCTGGGGGTCTTTGGAATACTTCACATAAGATATTAATGAGCATGTTTAAGGGCAACTTTTGGACAAGGCATGAAAGAACATGCCTTGGGGAGTTGCTAGAAGTGTCCAAAATTCCCAACTTACAAGAGAGAATCTTCTGCAGAAATCACACAGCTTGCCTTATGGTAAAGGTGGCTGGTTGTGCAGTCAGTCACCCTGCTAAAATGGGTCCTTTTTATCAAAACAGCCCGTTATCTCATGTATGTAGATGCTGGGGAGTTCCTGGACAGCCCAGGGAATTAACGTCACATCACTGATGCTGAGCCACACTACAATTGCAATTAAAGGGCAGACTTGAATTTAAACTTGCAACTCAATGATTAATAAGTTATGTAGAAGTTGTTGTATAGTAGGTCAATGAAAATGTTTTGACATATATAAGGTTAAAAAATAAATATACAAATCCAAGAAAAACATGATTCAAGTAGGAATAGAGCATGATTACTTGGGGTTTTTTTACTCTATACAAAAGTAGGATTTCCTTATCAGTGGCAAGCAGGGTCAATATATATACATAAGTGCAGAAAATCTCAAAACATGCATGCAAATTTGAATGGCACTTCCAGTTCTTTCTAACATGTATTATAAAAACACACTCCTAGAAAATCTTTTCTGCAGGCTAACGTTTCTCTTCACCCTTGTCAAGACAGATTTATTTTTTGTTCATGGTTTTTGGAATCTGATCACAAAATACAGTGCACATGATGCATTACAAAACAGTGGTCTTTGGGAGGATGGAAATGGACAACTATGCATTTCTTACAACTGTAGGAAAATAGTCTCTTACTTATTGACTATCTGTTCTATTGAGATTTGGTTTTGCTGACATACTTTTACATTTATTTCTTCTGCAAGAGAGGAAGATCAAGGCCACAGGAGCAGTGTATTATTGCATTTGTTTATAATATTATTATGCACACAACACAGTGACGACTTAAAAATTAAATGTTTGAGATCTAATAAAACTGCACCCTGTTGCATTGGTTCAGACTAATTATCTCTCTTTTAATTTTTCTTTTCTTCCTTAATTTGTTTTGTTTCTGATTTTTATTTATTTCTTTACCATTTCTTCCTCATCTGCTTAGAGGCACTTATGGATAAAAGAGAAGTATGCATTGCTGTCATTGGTTTATTCTGACATGCAATCCTGTCCAGAACCATGGGAAACCCAGGTAGAGGCAAGGTCTTTTATGCATACAGTGCCTGTTTCCCTTAGCCTCCACCAGCTAAAGAAAACTTAAATTATTTTCTCCCCTGTCAGAACATCAAGCATGTTGTTTCCTAGGGCAATGACACTTTCAGTGTCCATGGACTGTCCTTTTACAAAACCTTCATTTTTAGTTGTGTGCAATCTTTATCTTCTATATCTGTTCAATTTCCGTTTGTTTTTTTTGTTGTTGTTTTT